>JAOTAZ010000007.1:21517051-21530943 GCA_025629785.1 Erythroxylum oxycarpum | reverse complement strand
TACCTATATAATTTTTTAATAAATTAGGAAATTTTTTAAATATTGGCCCCCGACCTCCCCTTAGAGTTAGCCCTCGACCTCCGGTCTCCGACCTCCGGCCCCCCTTTAAACTTGAGTCTGACTCCGTCCCTAAGTACAGACAACATATAAAATGAAAGCTAACATCACTTGCTTATGTAGTTTGGCCTAACTAGTCATTCTAACGAGGAAAAAGAGAAGAGTGTACATATATATTAGGAACTGTATGTAGAAAAAAATCACCACCACTTTAATCGGCACTAGTGTTGGTATCATTTCTACTGCATCAATCAATATACATTGTCCACTACCCTTTGGTACCTTTTGAAAAGAAGGTGCATCTTCTGAGTAGTTAATGCAAAACCTCTTAGCTTACAATCATGGAGCTAAAAGGCCAACAAATACTGGCAGTTGGCCACATTATAGGATATAGGTAGCCTCTGTCCTCAATCGATCTAAAGATCTATTCGACTCCATTCTAACTTCCATGACACCGAAAACGTACATGCAATTAAATTGCTGAAACTCATGCAATGGTTACGATTCAAAAGCTATGCAATGTAATGTAGTCGGCCTCATTGGTATTCGTGTCAGTGCAGGGAGTTCCCGTCTAATATTTCAAACGCTTCAGCTCAGAGTCAGTTGTTAGGCTTTTGGACTGGACACGTTACTTTTGCAATACTTGTTTGTAATCGCAACTCACTATTTTGAGCCGATTTATTGAGACTTTTCATTGTGTGCTCCTTACTTCCTTTTGTAGGCGAACGCGCACTTGGTTGTTGTGGGTGTGTCAGAACTGATCGGAAGTGTTTTTGACAGGTAAACTTCGATCGAAAACTGATGCCATAAATGAAGTCGATTAGGCATTCTCGCTGGTAATGCTAAGGTTTCAGCTGGCGAGTTGGGTAGATAAAAGTACGTTAAAGCTTCAAGTGAGTAGAGAAGGAAGAGGAAAGGTTTAAGTTTAGTCTTCGCTATCTTCTCAATATAAAATGTTAAAAAAGGCAGTAGTATTCATGATCATTACAACTCGCGATGACTTGACCAACAAGAACTAAGATACATATCCTGACAACATCAAGTAGAATTCTTCGCCACAAGAATCTGCATGTACATCGCCCTTTTTCAAAAAAACTTCCCATCTACAGAGAAAAGAAATAATAACTAATGTAACTTGCTAACCTTGTCCCATCTCTCAATCAAATTTCTAAGCAAACGGGTCCAAGCAACCAAAGATTGTTGAAAGGGCAAATCTTATCATCCCATGGACTTTAGAAGGAAAGTTTCATGCCAGGAAATAACAGTTGAAATAGACTGGCGTTGTTATGCAGTCTAGTCAAGTTTCACACGAACAGCTAGGGCTAGGTAGGTAGGTAGCTACTAGGTAGAAAGATAAGCTTCCAGGCAGAGAGGAGTGAAGAGCCTAATAATTCCATTATTATACTATCAAGACCTAGAAAGTCCACGATCAAGAGGGAACTTTAAAAGTGAAAGATGACGCAAGTTGGTGGTGTGGCCGTAGAAAGTGTTTTCGTGCGGGGTTATCAGAGATGTGCTTCAAGTTGAAGGTACTGTATCTGAAAATATGCTCTTATGGATAATGCGCCTGCATAGAAAGCCTAATTTGTATTGTTTATAGCACAAATGGAACGACTTTATGCACGTTGAGTTGGTCCAACGCGAACCAGGGACAGAGATTCTGTTTAGTACGGAATCCCGAATTAGTCATTAACTTAATTCAATTAAACAATTAATTATTCACTAAAACCTATGTTACCAGTTTGATGTGCCTCACGTGCGACAAGGTGTGAATTTCACCTGACACCAGCAGTTAAATTTCTACTTTGACAGACCAATCATATACTCATATCCGTCTGCACCCACGACAGATCGTAACCAAATTTTACACCCGAGAACCTTTGCTTCCACACGCTAAAGTGTCGCGTGAGCGTTGAAACAATTTGATATAAAGCGCCCTGTGAACCAGTACTTTCCTAGTCCTTGCTAATGACAGTGTAGGAAAGAAGAGAGGGAGAGAATTTGTGGAGTGGAGCAGAGAGAAAAATGGCGGATATGTACAATTATGAAAACACCAACACTTGTTCGTCTTCATCAATGGTTCGCGATCACCGTCCATCAGATGACATGTCGCTTTTTCTTCATCAAATGTTCCTTCGTTCATCGTCGTCGTTGCAAATGGCAGCCAACAACGGTCTACAGGAGGAGATGGTCACGTCGGAGTTTGAAGATCAGAACCGTCTTTGCCGATCAGGTCTTGGGCAAGATTCGATCTTGGGGATGGATTTGGGTGAGGGGGTGAAGAATGATGGTGGTTGTTTCTCGGGGAATGTGAATGTGAACGTGTCGTCATCGTGGGTTGGAGGAGCTAGTGGTAACGAGACTGATGACTTTGATGAAGAAAGCGAGGTGCTTTTACTTTTTGCCCACCGTTTTCGTGTTTTTACTCTTGTTGGTTACTCGGAAAATGAAGGAAAGAGAGTTGGAAGTTTTTATGTATCGGACTTTTCTTGGTTAAGTGATGCATTTTCCTTGTGATGATACACACTTAACTTAAACGAGGAAATGATTAAGAAGTGACAATTATTTTCTTCGTATCTTAAGGTTTATTTTTGGTTGTCTATCGTTTAAAGAAGGATTTAACTCTTTTTACGCTATTATATGATTTAGAGGTTAAATCCGTGAAACAATTTGAAAAGAAAAATACATGCAGGAGGGTCTTGAAGCTGGGTTAGATGAGATACAAGCAAAGCAGGCTCCTCCACGCAAATCATCCAAAAGAAGCAGAGCAGCAGAAGTTCATAATTTGTCGGAAAAGGTTGGTTTTTCATGAACTAAGGCTCTCTAGTCGTATAGTATTCTTATATCATCCTCTTTCTTTTATATCTGGTTGGGGTTGCTTGGCAGAGAAGGAGGAGTAGGATTAATGAGAAAATGAAAGCTCTGCAAAACCTCATACCCAACTCCAATAAAGTATGCCCCTCTCTTGTTTGAGAACCTGCTAGCTTGTTAATTTTGTTACATTCCAGTGTTTTGCCTTTGAGTTTAATGGAATGTTTATCTGTGGCAGACGGATAAGGCTTCTATGCTTGATGAAGCTATTGAATATCTCAAACAGCTTCAGCTTCAAGTGCAGGTTTGAGAATATCTTGAATGCTTTGGCTATAAACAGTTTCAAGCTATTATTATAAATGGAAGGTTTTGTATCTCTCTGCCATAATCTTGGACAATATTTGCAAGAGTAACCATCCTCTAAATGCCGTCTTCTTCATCATATGAAGTTAAAGATGTTGTCTATGTTAATTGACAGGTTTTATGTTGATTGATTAATATTAAAAGAACTAGCTTCTTCCTATGAATAACTAAAATTAATTATTTGAAGAATAATGTAATCAACTTGTCATACTCTTTACAAGTTTTTGTACGAGCTCTGTATAATTTGTCCCTTTTCTCCTTGCATAATCCGTCGAAATGTTGTTATGTAATTTGGGGTCTCAAGCATGTTCTTACGCTTAGGAAATCACAATCTCAAGTGTTGAAGAATTAATGTCAGAATCCTTTTCTTTTTAACGAAAAGAAAAGGTAATGACAGAATCTTGACACTGTTTTCTCCTGCTATGATTGCAGATGTTGTCATTGAGAAATGGAATCAATTTGTACCCGATTTCTGTCCCCGGTCTCCTCCAGCCCATTCATCTCTCTCAACCAGGAAATATAGTTGGCAATGGAAATCGGCCTCAGCATATGAATGTCACTGGTGCTCCTCTAAACACCCATGCTCTAACACAAAATATGCTGAATCTCCAGAAAACCGACTGCCCTGCATCCAATCAACTATCAGCACCTAATGTGTTAAATATAATAAATTCGGATTCTTCATTTGGTTTAGAACAATCGATCCAGGATCAACTTGGTCCCTTCGGACTTGAGGAAATTTGTGGGGAAGATGTTCATCACCAACAATTAAATGCATATCATTCTGAAAGGAATGCAGCAGGTAAGTAAAATCGTTTTTGGATCAAAGCCACATTATTTCCGTGCCTTCTGGATACAGTGTACAAGAGTATTAGGCCTGCGTTGACACCTCCTTTGATTGTCCAAGAGTTTGAAATGGGAGGCAGAGTTCACATGTCACTTCCCTTGGAAACACGACCATTTAACCTGGCGGACAGCAGTTTTAATGAAGTGTGCATGATGGGAAGACATCAGAACGCAGGTCTCCTGTTGAAGAACCTGGAACAGAATCTTCTGCCTTCTCAAGCCTCAAAAGGGTAGATACGCTATACTAGTAAAATTCCTTCCTTGATCATTGTGTACTGAATTCACTTTCCTTGGCATGCACATTTTCACAGCAAGCAAACAGGAACAAGAGATCCATGTCATCAAGTTAAAATGGAACGACAAGATTTTTGAAGTGGGCTGAAAAGATGCAACAGATCTAGCTAATCTCTAGAGAGCAAAATTTTCCTCCAGGCCTTTATTTTTGTTCAGATTGCCCACGAGATGGGACTTCTAATTGTAAACTTAGCCATAGTTGAAGCCTCTTTTGATTCGGTTATAAAATGCCAACAAGCAGGGGGATGTTGTAGAGTATTGCCCTCTTTTCTTGTTAACTTCCTTTTTTGCAATATTAAACGATGATCTTAACATAAAATCTTGTCTTTTCTGCTACCCAAAATTGTGTTTTGTGGGAAATTTCTTTTCTATGATATTACGTTGCAATGTTGTGTTAGACATTTTTGACCATAGGGGCAATTTTTTTTTCAATTAACCGGACAACTATTAATTGTAATTTTAGCTTTTAATAAATTATCGGTTAAATTACATAATTTAATCCAATTAAAGGTAATAAAGTGACCCAATAAATGATCTAAATTAATGAGTCAGAATTTAGGTAAAAAATGGATCTATTTTAGTATAGATCTGGTCCATATTAGTCTTGTGATGAGGAAACTCGAAATGGAAGCTATACAAAGATTAAGGTCTTCTACAATTACTCATATCAATCGTAAGTATACGGTTCTCTGACACATTAAGAGAGCTTGTGTATTGAGGAAACTGTAGAAAGACATAAACCGAGGTTCAGTGAACAACTTCCTCAACTGTACCAGGAGGATCGGAACTCGTTTCGACATCAAAAATTGCTTCGAAACTCAGAATGAAACCGAAATTAGGTATTCTGCATTTCCTTCGTTTTTACCCTTTTATGTATGATTCTGGGTACGTAATAGGGTCTATACTATGTATTACACGTTATCAGGGCGGTTACATGATCGAGTTAACGGAAATGAAGGTTTTTCGGTTTCCATTTCATACAGTTTTTTTTCAATTTTTGGTTCATTTTTTTAGTTTTTTTTACGTATATAATTACGTAAAAGTAATTTATATAAGACTAGTTATAAAAAATGAGTCGAAAACGGGTCAAATGGAATTCAGAGGTGTTGAAAATCGCCCTCCCCGTTGGAGGGCGATGCAACATTCGGGTGTTGCTAAAGGAGTTGAGGATGCGGCGGTACGGATGACGTGTGCATTGCATGCACCAATAGCGTGCCACCAAGTGGCACCACGCGCGAGCGAACGCTTGTGGGGCATGCAATGCACGTGCCTCACATAGTGCGCCCTCCCACGGGCATCAAACCGTAGGCGTGTACGTGGCATGCGCCACATCCGAGTTGATAAGTGAACCGTTGGGATCGGACCATGTGTCGGCGCGTGCAATACACCCGTCGTACAATTGATGCGCGTTTGCGTGTGGGTAGCGTGTGACGCGCACGCGCCTAACGTGTCTTGCCACGTCAACCGTACGGATTTTGCTATAGTGTTTTTCCCAAAAAAAGAAAAAAGGAAAATTTTCATAATTCCCGTAAAGGTACCCTGAGTCCTTTTGGGTCAGTTTCCGAGTTCGGGAAAATTTTTAAGTGGTTTTCAAAATTTTCTGGATTTATTACGTTGGTAATTGGATTCCGGAAAATTTTTTAAAGCTTTTTTTAAGCTAATTTTGAGTACATTTTTGTACTTTGAACTGCACATGAGGGAGACACTTAAAGTTTTATGTCTTGTGAGGTAGGTTCGATATTCAGGAAAGTACGATAGACACTTTCATTAAGATTTTTTATTTTTAAAATTCTCAAATAAAGTTTAAAGAAAATGTTTTCAGTGTTAGTATGTGATTATTTAATTGTGAATCTATTTTTTTTCATTTATGACCGATTTTCACATATATTATGCTCATATAGAATGTGAGGATGACATAAAGATATATCCCTTGTGTTTGTGAAATTTATAGGGTATTGATGAGAATGCAGTCACCAAAGTGACCTTTCAAGTCAGTATTTTGGATTGTTCTGCTTACATATTTAGGGTTGTCTCTGACCTTATGTTTGGTTATTCTATCCAAAGGTGTTGGCCTTACATAAAGTTTTGGGATGTTCATAATGGCATTTGATAGAGGAAAGTCGTTGCTTAAATGATCTATTCACCCAAATGTAGTAATATCATGAGAGTTGATGGTTTGTACTCTGATTGCTTTTATGTGAGAATCTAATTACATATATTATGTATTCAGCCTAAAGGTGTTTCATAATATGTGTGATCGGATTCTCAATAGAGATACTACTTTAATGTTTTGAGTATCGTTGTTGTCCTGCATTTATACTGATTTTTACATTGTCTTTTATATTTTTCACTCACCTTCTCATTCAACAACAATGTTATCACCATTGAAACCTTAAATGGTTTCAACTTCAAGAAGTGGAAGAAGGACATAGAGTTTGCGTTGGAGATGACAAATGTTAGCATGGCCAAGCACATAGAGAGGCCTCCCCCACTTACAGATGTCTGCTCGGAAGTTGACAGATTAGCGATGGTGACCTGGGAAAGGTCAAATAGGATGTGCTATTTGACCATTAAGAGGTCGATACTTGATCATCTGTTAAGTGGATTGGTGGACACGACCGTAGCGCTGGAGTTCATGGACAGCATATCCCAGAGATACAAGGTCTCTTCTCATGCTGAGCAGAGCGCCTTGATGTAACATCTCACTATCATAGGGTACATACCGGAATATCATGTGGATATTTCAGTACGTAACCTATAATAATGACATGTTAGAGCAACCACATCACTAACTCAATCATGGCATCATCATAAAAACATAAATGTCACCAAATTAAAAAAAAAACGAATTCCTCATTTCATTCCATAAAAACCAAATATGCATTGCAGCTTTACAATATTTTCCAAATATGTACAATGTCAAAATTAAGTACATAAACATGCAACATACATGAGGAATTTTATAAAATTTCTAACTAAATCCTTCAGTCTCAGATGACTGACCTTTAAGCCATTTATTTTATTCAAAAGTACAAAAAGTATGCTTCTTGTAAAGTCTCTCTGTCGCTAATGTCCTCACTCGATCCTGAAATATCAACGTTACAATTTTGATGAGTTTTGCGAACTTAGTGATGTAACCATCCTCGATGGTTCACTCAATTCACACAACATATCAAGACATGTAAACACATAATCCACATTTGATCATGTATTCTTATATGAAATGCATGACATTCATATTTAATCAATCATTGGTTCAAACAATTATAATTGCAATCTCATTCTCATTTATCATCGGATCTTAGCCCAACATTCAACAATCATATTGAGAAACACTTATTTTGCCAAATTCACAAACAAGGAGCACTTCAATTATTCCATTTAGAAATCTGAAATCTCGGACCTTTATTGTCCGGAGTTAGTACAATCCATTCCACATTCAGAACATAATTCAAAACAAACACATAATTAAGTGAGACCGTCTAGGTTACTCACAGATTGCTCCAAAAAGCTATTGCCTTGAAGTCTCAACAATGTCTGGATGATGGCACTCTATATGCTCCTTTATATCATGCAAAACACATTTACATATATCACAATTTTGCACAATTGTATAAGTATTCATTTATGCATATCTCTGTATATAAAATATGTATAACGCATGTTTAATGACAATCCCGGTATCTTATCATTATTCTTGTCACAATATCATTCACATATCAAAACTCAGATAATTTAATTTGAACTAAGGGTTTGGACCATAATAAAACAATTTGAAACTAATTTCATAACCCAATTGATCATTCCAGATTAAAAAAAATACTTTCGGGTCCACTTTGTATGATCATTTTGATCAGAAAAATGGAGTAATTTAGAAACACTTTCTTCTAGAAAATTTCTCTCCTATGTCTTAAGTTTCTAATGATACTAAGATTATACAATTTGATTCAGTATTCCAAAAGTTATACTAAGTTTACTTCAGACTGTTCTTAAACTATAACAATCTTCAAACCAGATTCTGGAATTATTAAAGACACAATTTCAATTCAATTTTTAAGAAAATTTCTAGCCATATGTCTCTAGTTTAATATAAATTAAAAATCATTCCATTTGAAAATATACAGATCAAAATGTAGTCAAAATACCAAAGCATGTTTAGTAAAAACATTCCAGTTATCAAATTCCAGCACACCTCAACATTTTCATCCTAAACTCATCAATCAATCTCTTCCATATTAATTCAGATGGACCTAAATTTTTTTAGAGAGAAAGAACAATGTGTTATGAGTTTTTTGGTTCAAAAATCAAGTCATTTGGAGGTTAGGACAATAAGTTATAGCAAAAAGAATGAAGGATGTTCACAATTGTCGCGTATGGTCACGATCGTGCTTGTGCACAATCGTGCACTGCAAGACGCTGCTTCATTGTCACGATCATGCTCGTGTACGATCGTGCTCGTGCACGATCTTGCTTTCCTAGTCAATAGTGCAATGTCACGATTGTGCACTTGCGAGACGCACCACTGCACGATCGTGCTTTTCCTGATCCCCTTCCAATGTCACGATCGTGCAGTAGAGCACGATCGTGCATTCCATTTTTCTAGATTCACAAAATGCAGGTTTTCTTCTCTCCTTTCATTTTGTTTCCAGATTTCTTACTCCTACTTTTTACAACTAACACATCTTATGCATAAATCATGCTTTCTATTTCCATTTCAGTTCAACTTAACACAAACAATTCAAAATCCAAGATTAAACATTAAACTTCAAAAACCGATCATCACTCATGCATATTTCAAACTTTATGCATTTTTTTTTCATTTTTTGTATCTTTTTCATTTTCTGCTCAAACTTTCTATTTCACTAATTATCATTGAGATTACTTCTTCCCACACCACTCAAGCATGTATCCATTTACAAACACTTAAACATCATCAAAAAGCCATTCACGATACTATAAAGCTCAAAACATAACTTGATTCAATAAAATACCAGCAATTAGAGTGGACAAGAGCTTTCGGTGGATGAATAAAAACAAGAATAAAGCTTACTTTGATGTAAGAATCAAAGGCTAAATACATAAACATGAACACTAGATGTTTCGGTGATGGATAAACAAATGAATAAGGAGAGAGTTTTGTGAGGTATGTTTTCGGTGAGAGCTGCATAAAATTTGCTATACCAAAACATGATTTCGTGTATTCATGATACACTGCCATATGTCACCAATGCATGTAAGCCATTTTTCATCTATATATGCTGCCACTTGTCACATATCTATTGGTCTCTTATTTTTAACATTTTTCCTAGTCCAAAATACCCTAAAATTTCAAAATATCCGAAATATCATTGATAATTGCTAAATAAATTTTAATACACTCCAATTTAATTTTCATGACCAATAAAATCCACAATTCATATTTATAAACCAATTATACTCGGAAAATGTCAATGAATGCATATACAGTCATTTTAATGTGCAAAACCCAATATTCACGTGTATATGTATGCCATATTTTACATAAGCATGAAATACACTTTCTAATTTCTCAATTATTTCTCATATACAATGTTCTAGCCTTAACATAGGTAACAGGATGTTACAATTCTCCCCTCCTAAAAGAAATTTCATCCTCGAAATTCTTACCTGATTGTTTGAACAGGTGGGGATATTGTCTCCTCATATGATCCTCCGTTTTCCAAGCTGCTTCCTCAGTCAAGTGATTTCTCCAAAGGACTTTTACCAATGGAATTACTTGGTTTCATAGCTGCTTTGTCTTATAACCCACTATCTTGGTCACCTCTTCCACATAACTTAAATTACTAGTAACCTCAATCTCTTGAGCCGGTATCACACGTGTTGGATCAGATCTGTATCTTCTTAACATACTCACATGAAATACGATATGTAACTGAGATATTTCATTCGGTAAAGCTAACTTGTATGTCAATGGTCTTATCCTCTCAATGATCTCATAAGGACCAATATACCTAGGGCTCAGCTTGCCCTTTTACCAAACCTCAACACTCCTCGCCAAGGTGACACTCTCAGAAACACTATGTCTCCTACACTATATTCCATATCCCTTTGATGCTATCCACATAGCTCTTTTGTTTATCTTAAGCCGCTTTAATGCGATTTTTGATCAGTTTCACTTTATGTATAGTATACTGTATCAGTTCTGGACCTTCAACTATTCTCAAGCTCTCTTCATCCCAATATAGAGGCGATTGACATTTCCTGCCATACAATGCCTCATATGGTGCCATTCTGATACTACAAACTCAATCAATGCTATATACTGATCCCAAGCTCCTTGAAACTCTAATACATATGCTCTGAGCATATCCTCAACAGTTTTGATTGTTCTCTCACTCTGTCCATCTGTTTGAGGATGAAATGCAATACTGAAGTTTTATTTTGTATCCATAGCTGACTATAAACTCTTCCAAAATCTCGAAGTGAATCTGGGGTCCCTATCCGATACAATGGATATTGTAACTCCATGCAGTCTAACCACCTCATTCACATATCTCCGGGCCAACTGGTCTAGTGAGTTATTCTTTCTCACTAGTAAGAAATGGGCCGACTTATTCAATTGGTCAACCACAACCCATATAACATCATTCTGCCTCGGAGTCTTTAGCAATCCCATTATGAAATCTATAGTAATTCGTTACCATTTCCACTCCAGAATAGGCAACGAACGTAGCTTTCCAACTGGAGTTTAATGCTCAGCCTTAACCTGCTGGCATGTTATACATTTAGAAACATATTTCACTATTTGTTTCTTCATTCCAGGCCACCGGAAGTGCTGCTTCAACGTGTTATACATCTTGGTGGTACCAGGATGCATAAGCATAAGCGACCATATGAGCTTCCTCTAAAATTTCCTTCCTCATCTCTTAGTTCAAATTCAGAATCCGGATTCATCTTAACTTTCTCAATCAGTTTCACCATTTCATGATCTTTACTCTGAACTCTTCTAATTTGATCATGCAATATCGGTATCAACTTTAGTGTGGCTATCAATGCTTTATTATGCTCTATATTCAACTCCACATTCAAAGCTCTCAAGTGAATTAAGCTTGGTAATCTCGATAACTGAATTTCAGCTACATTGCTATTAAACTTTCGACTCAATGCATCAACTACCACATTAACTTTTCCCGGATGATACTCAATTGTACAATCATAGTCTTTCAATAACTCTACCCATCTCCTCTGTCTCATGTTCAATTTTTTCTGACTTAACAGATATCTCAAACTTTTATGATTAGTGTATATTTGGAATGTCTCTCTATATAAATAATGTCTCTATATCTTTAGAGCAAAAACAACTGCAGCAAGCTCTAAATCATATACCGGATAATTTATCTCGTGAGACCTTAGTTGTCTCGATATATAGGCTATCACTTTACCATACTGCATCAGTACACATCCCAATCCTTGATGCGAAGCATCACTGTATACTACATATCCTCCAGTTCTCGATGGAATAGTTAACACCGGTGCCGTAGTCAACAGATGCTTCAACTTCTCAAAACTTTTTTGACATTCATCATTTCATCTGAAGGCTACACTCTTCCTCAGAAGTTTAGTAAGAGGAGTTGAGATCAACGAGAACCCCTCAACAAACCTCTGGTAATACCCGACCAATCTTAGGAAACTTCGAATTTCTAATACATTTCTCGAAGCTTCCCAATTCATCACTGCTTCTATCTTCTTTGGATCCACTTGTATGCCTTGTCCAGATACTATATGACCCAGAAATACTACTTGATCTAGCCAAAATTCATACTTACTAAATTTGACATACAGTTGTTTCTTCCTCATAATCTGTAAGACCATTATCAAATGTTCAGCATGTTCTTCTCTGCTATTTGAATATGCTAGGATGTCATCAATAAACACAGTCAAAAATTGATCCAAGTAGGGCTGAAACACCTTATTCATCAAAGCCATAAATGCAGCTGGGGCATTAGTTAACCCAAACGACATTCCTAAGAATTCAAAATGCCCCATACCTGCTTTTGAACGCACTCTTCGGTATATCAGCCTCTGCTATCTTCAACTGATAGTACCCAGATCTCAAATCCAACTTGGTGAACACTTGAGCTCCCTGTAACTGATCAAACAAGTCATTAATTCTAGGCAACGGGTACTTGTTCTTCACTGTCACCCGATTCAGTTGCCTATAATCGATGCACAGTCTCAAAGTTTCATCTTTCATCTTTCTTCTTTACAAATAAGACTAGAGCTCCCTATAGTGATACACTGGGTCTAATAAAACCTTTTTCCAACAACCCCTGTAACTAAGCCTTCAACTCTTTTGGTTCCATAGGTCTCATCCTATATGGAGGAATAGATATAAAAGTAGTACTTGGAACCAAGTCGATTGTAAAATCTATTTCCCGATCTGGAGGTAAACCAGATAACTCGGTGGGAAACACATCCATGAATTCCATAATAATGGGAATGTCCTGTACATTTTGTTCAACTTGTGTATCTATAACGTGGGTCAGATAAGCGTCACATCCACCTTGCAGCAACCTCAAAACACTTATGAATGAGATTAGCTTGGCTGACACTGCTTGACTAATACTTCTGAAAATTGCTCTAAACTGATTAGGAGATTCTAATACCTCCTCTTTAGTATAACAGTTCATAATAGCCCTCTGAGCAGTGAGCCAATCCATGCCTAGGATGATATTTATCTCGCTTAACTGTAATATGATTAAGTTTGCCTATAATTCTGCCTGATCAATTCTAATCAAGCACCTCTTGCAGACTTCTCCTATTACTGTGGTACTACTTATCGGTGTACTCACCTCTAATCCATGTTTCAACTGTTCTCTATCATAATGCAACCTAGATGCCAGATGTGGTGCGATAAAAAAATGCGTAGATCCAGGATCCAACAATGCAAATACTTCACATTAAAAAATAAGCAACGCACCTGCAACGACATCCGGAGAATCCTGAGCCTCCTGTCTAGTCATAACATACACTTTGGTCTGAGACTGCGGTCGATTGCTCCGCACTTTAGTCCTGACAGAAGGACTTCCAAAACTCACTTAGCCTCAACCTCAGCCTCTCTGTCCAGCCCCACTAGCTCGGCTTTGCTGAACAATAGTCTCACTTACTGCTCCCCTCTCATACCATACTAGGCTCCAATAGTAGCAAGAAAATAATTATTCTGATGGTCAAAAAAGCCGCATCTAAGACAAGCTCCAGACAATCTCCAGCACTCACCATTGTGCTTCTTCTCACAGTGCTCAGAAGGAGGTAATTGGACTGACACTGGACCTCTTCCACTGCCAGACTGTATGAAACTACCCTTCTGTCTAAATTTTGACTGTCTTGATCCAACTGGTGGTCGGAAGGATCTATTCTGGCGCTGGTGAATGCTGTCGCCTGCAACCAAATATAAAAAAGAAACCAGCTTCCTGCAACACAAATTAATGTAGTAGTGGAAAGTAGGACATCGTTCCTACGAGAAATTTTTAACGGTAAAGGTT
>JAOTAZ010000007.1:21475620-21490865 GCA_025629785.1 Erythroxylum oxycarpum | reverse complement strand
ATCATTATCAGAATCATTATCAGAAGATGACATCTGTATCAAAATATATAAAAAGATAAATAATAAGCTTATTGTAGAACATGATAATATAGCAATAGTTATAACACAATAATAATAAAGTACAATTTAATTCATTTCAACAAAACTCACCAAACAAAAATCCAATATAACATATTAATAGTAGCAAAATCCAAAACAACATATTACAAGTAGTCCAATATTAATAACCAAAAACACGTCTAATTTATTACAAAAACCACAATCATTTCATTGTATTAAGTTCGACAAACATCTATCTATTTTCCTTCTTCAAAAATAATTTGGTGGGTAACATGAATAGTTTACTTCCCCTTTCTATTTCATTTATACTTCGTAAGATCTTCATCACCTCAGCAATGCTATAACCAGGTTCATCTCTTTTAATAGAGCTCATTGAAGTTCTACTCTTTACTGCATCATATATACGGTCCAAATTTTTATTTACCTTTTTGTTGTCCCTGTTCTAGTATCATTTTTTCTTTCTTTTTTTGCCCTTTCCTTTTGTAGAGGTTCCTAGAGTTGGAGTTGATGAACCGATCTCATTATTAATATTTTCAATTTCTGGATTGACAACAAAGTCTTCAGAAAGGTCATCTTCAAGATCAATATATTGATCAGTTGTTCAATATATTTCAAACTTTTAGTTCAAAATTTGGCAATCTCAGGATTTTCCTACAATAATATTGTTTAAGTTATTAAACTATCAAGTAACATTAGAACAACATAAATCTAAAGCTTAAATGCTTACCTTCAATTTCTTTTCCCACCATTCGTCACTTGCATCAATAGCTTGATTAGTAGGACCCCATCCTAGTCTAGTTTCCTTACCTACCAAGTTTTTCCAAAGCTGCCAATCCTTTTTTAATCCATCCCATTTATTCTTAAATTGTTTGTATTCATAGTTCTTCTTAGTTTTATGAACAAACTTTGAACCTATATTTTTCCATCTAATCATGTTAAAGTGACCATTTGGTCGATTTCTAGCTAATGTCTCTTCCATAAAAATTTTGATTAAAATTTCAAGAGTTCTATCATTCCACTCCGCTTTAATCCTTTTTTTCAATTTATCCCCACCTTGAATATCTTGGCTTGGTATTGACATTTTCTATCAACAACAAAATTCCCACTGCATATAACAATGAATTTAACAAGCATAAGGAAATATAAAAGCATTACCACAATGACTGTGGAAGTTTATACACGTACAAAATGGTCGTAACATTTACAACAAAAAGAAACCAATGATACTGTGCATACAAGTTAACCAATGATTTTGTCACCGTATTCAACGTTTACAGAACTTTAGTAATATAACGAAACAAATGTGCGACTGAACATATGCTCAATTTCAGTAAATTCAAAACACAATCAAAATATTGAGCTTACCTCAACAACAACAAAAGCTTCTTCCGCTTCTTTCAACCTCACTAGCAATTCTGCAAATTTGTTTTTAAAATTTTTTGGTCAGCCTCATAATGTAAGATACCAACAATATAAGATGCCAAGACTAAAGGAAACATCCTTATTACTTTTTGGATATCGAATTGATTAGATGGAAAAGTTGAATGAGAGAACTTAAGGCAGGAGTAATAATGTTTACAATTTGCAATTTGACATTACATAATAGCATGTAACCTAAGATGCAAACAGACCAACGCAGGAATTTACATAAAACAACTTTTGAAGTAAGGATCTAGACATGCATACCCTTAGCTTCTTTTGAAAGTAATGATATCCTTTCAAGTAATGCACATCCTAATTTCTTTATCTACATTAAAAAGTCTCCTTTTAGTGTTTACAGAGATATCCTTGTCCCAGTATAATTTGTTAATTGGTTGATGATTTTCCTTAGCTACTATCTCAACATTAACTTCCTTATTACTGTTATTTTTTTCTTTTGTAACCATCTGCATTAGCTCTTAGTACTATCCTGTTAAAAACATGATTATCCTGTTAAAAACTAATGCAGATGGTTACATCTTCCTTGTTGGATATTCAAAATCATCAAAAAGTTTTTCAGTCCACAAAAACAATCATCAATCATAAAAAACAATATTATCAGTCCACAACAACGCATACGTCGTTTGCGTCAGTTGTTGAAGTAGACGAACGTCTGCGTCAACAACGTCTGCGTTGTGGACACAGACGAACGGCTGCGTTAACAACGCAGACGTCGTCTGTGTCGTTGTTGACGCAGACGAACGTCTGCGCCAACAATGCATACGCAGACGTTCGTCTGCGTTTCTTGAAACTTCAATATCAGGACAACAAAAAATAAGCAGAAGCAAAACCAACCTTTAAAAGACGAGAGGGTGATAGGTGAGCAGAAGACAAGAAAACAGAACAGAGAGAGTCGGCGTTGTGGTTTCAAAAAAGACCCAAGAAGAGATTATTTACGTAAGTGACGGTAATACACATAAAAAACAACTTTGCGGAAAAGCTATAATTTGGGTTTTTTTAAAAAGCTCCAAATTTTAGCTTTTGAAAAAGCTGTATTTTGGCTTTTTCAAAAGCTTTTTCTACTGAAAAAGTGCTTTTCAAGTTTGCAGCCAAACACTCATTTTTTTCAAAAATAGCTTTTGCGGTGGAAAAAAAGTACTTTTAGAGTCTCCAAAAGCTGAACCAAACAGGCACTAAATATATTATCTATAATCCACCTAAATAACTTCATCCCAAAGACGTCAAGGTATTCTAGCTACATCTTATTCATAATCTCCTATGGGATTTCTCCTATTAATCTTTTTCCATAAAGATCTAAATATGTCAACTATGAAAGGTTGCCAATGAATGTGACAAGGCACTACAACATAAGGAACTTTTGGCAACCAAATAGAAAATGTCACTAAAAGATATCTATTGGAGACGAATTCTAAATTCGTCGCCCAAAATATAATATTTTGCGACGTTAAAGAAATCGTCGGTAAATGAACATATTTCATGACAATTAAAGGAAATCGCCACAATAGGGGCAATTTTTTTTGCTATGGATACAGAATTTCATCGCGAATATAGCAACCTTTATCGATGAATATTGATATCGTCGGAAGCAGTCATGGAAAATCAATATATTTTGCGATGATTACAATGAATTGTCGAAAATGGCACCTATAAATAGCAACCAGGAATTTTTTGTCACCATATAATGTTGTTTTATTACGATTATCTAAATCGTCACACTTGTTCTGATAAATGAATATATTTTGTGATGATTGTTGAGGAGCAAAATGAACTCACGTCACGTGACCTTTCTTTTTTCTTCAACACTTAGCCGATCAAACTTTGGATTTTCTTTTTCCTTTCATTTTGAACTTTTCTTTGATCATCAGTTGTTGGTTTGGTCATTTAGGGTTCAAACCTTCTCAGGGTTTCTTTTGATTGCTTCTATGGTTTAATAGCAAGATTTGATTTTTACGTGTAGGGTTGGGTTAGAAATGAAATGTTATGAAAATAATATGCTCCCTCGCAACCTTGAAGATCTTCAAGTCCTCAGGTTTGTCTTTTTGCCTTTTGGGTACTTTTGTTTTCTGTAAATTTGCTAATGGTACGTCCCTTCAGCTTAAACTAGTAAAGTTTCTTTCTTTTTGGTGCTATCGTTCATGGGTCTTACTTCAAATCTCCTTTGATCTTTGCATTTTCAAGATGCTGCATCTTCATTGGGATTTTTTGGTTTATGGATCCTTGTTCCTATCATTGTCTGTTGAAATCTGATTAAAAGGTTTTTTTTCGTGTTTTCTCTTATCATGTGTGTGTATGATTTCAACTTTATGCGTTTGATTTATGGATTTCTCTTTAATCCTGTTATTCTATGTAGCTCTCTTTCGTGTCTTTCTTTGCATGGTTTTATTGCGATACTATGTAAGTGTTCGATGGAAAAATACCTCATGTCATGCTGTGAAAAAATTTATTTTGTCAACGCCATTGTGCTTCCATCACCGACGCCATTATCATTCACTGCTAGTGGGTTTCCCACAATCATTGACCCAGGTATGTGTTTTTACCCATTCCCCAGCTGCTCTTTGTGGTCCTTTAAATGGAAATAAGCACTTGTTATTATTATTATCCTTTTATTTTCTTATTATTAGTAGTTTATTATTATTATTATTATCATCTTTATGTATTTATGGTAATTTTATTTACTTAAATATTTTGTATGCTATTTTTTACTTATTTAATCTTTTAACCTGCATCACTATTTGTCTATCACATCTACATGTTGGTCTACAGGAAACAGCCTCTCTACTATGTAGGAGTAAGATTGCGTACTATCATACCTCCCTCAACCCCGCTTCACTGTGGGACTTCAGATTGGGTGTGATGATGATGATGATGTTGAGAAGCGTCACAGAAGGAGAGACTTTTTATGACCATTTTGGAAATTCGTCGCCAATATGATAGCATTCGGCGACAATTTTTTAAGTTGTCGATAAAGGTTGAGTATGATAGGTTCAAAAGTTTTTTTAAATAATTTGATAATTTATTAGGGAAATTTTGATGAATTTTTGAATGAGATAGTATTCATAAAATTTATAATATTTGGAAGATAGTTTATTAATGCTAAGTGTACTTAATAATCCTAGCTAAGGTTAATGCTAGCACGAGATAGGGCATGTAAAATGAATGATTTCAACCAAGTTTGTTGTATATGTGACGAAGCAAGATAGGTATTCACAGAGGCCCAAGCCATCAAGAGAAGATGGCAGAGATACTTTTATGGCCTATATAACGAAGAGATAGTGGGCAACGTAGCGTTAGGCGAACCCTTCGTGACGGGGCATGTTCTTAACAGGTGCACTTGGGAAAGGGTCACAAGGGGTGAAATTACAAAGGTTTTGAGAGGGATGGGGAGCGGAAAGGTTATAGGGCTGGACGAGATCCCTATAGAGGTATGGAAGCAGTTAGGAGTTATCGGCATTGAGTGGTTAGTTCAACTCTTTAATGTGATCCTAGAGTCAGCCAAAATGCCAGATAAATAGAGATTAAGTAGATTGATCCCCTTATACAAGGCCAAAGGGGACATCTAACAATGTCACAAGTATAGAGGCATCAAACTTTTAAGTCATATCATGACGCTGTGGGAGAAGGTAATTGAAAAGAGAATCCGGAGAGTTGCTTCTGTATAGACCAACCAATTTGGATTTATGCCTAGTAGGTCTATGATAGAAGCGATACATCTACTCCATAGACTTATGGAATGCTACAGGGAACGAAAACAGGATTTACAATTTGCATATAATTTTTATTAATTCGAAGAAGGCGTATGATAGGGTTCCTGCAGACCTCTTATGGAGGTGTCTGAAGGCCAAGGGCATTCCTATTACCTATATTCAAGTAATTAGGGATATGTATGAAGGAGCATTGACTAGCGTCAGGATGATAGGAGGAGACATGAAAGCATTTTCTATTAGTGTTGGACTCCACCAAGGATCTGCGTTAAGCCCTTTGTTGCTCACAATAGTGTTAGATGAAATTACCAAACATATTCAAAGTGAGGTACCTTGGTGTATATTATTTGCTGATGATATTATCCTAATGGATGAGACTAAGGAGGGGGTCAATTCCAAGTTAGAATATTGGAGAGATACGTTAGAATCGAAAGGTTTTAAAATGAGCAGGTCTAAGACGGAATATTTAGAATGCATCTTTTCGAGAAACCAGATGGTACATGAGGTGGTGGTAGCAATTTGTACTGACGTCATACCACAGAGAATGAGTTTTAAATACCTCGGATCTGTCATTCAGATTGATGGTAATATCGATGCCAATACAGTACATCGTATTAGATCTAGATGGGCCAAATGGAGAAGTGCATCAGGGGTTTTATGTGACAGAAAGATTCCTTTAAAACTCAAGGGGAAGTTTTACAAAACGTTGATTCGTCCAACCATGTTATATAGGGCAGAGTGTTGGCTTGCCAAACGTAGGCATACAAGATAGTTAATGATAGCAAAAATGCATATGCTTTGGTAAATGTGTGACATTACCAGGAGAGATAAAGTCCAGAATCAGGTGGTGAGAGATAGGCTACAAGTAGCGAGCTTTGCCGACAAGTTGAGAGAGAGTAGGCCTCGGTGGTTTGGGCATATGCACAGGAGGCCCTCTAATACTCCGGTACATAGCTGTGATGGAATAATACTTAGTGAATACAAGAGGAAAAGAGGGAGGCCTTATAAGAACTGGAGGGAAGTGATCAAGGAGGATATGTTAGAGTTGGTCTTTAATGAGGTACTGGCTAATAATAGAAAAGTTTGGCATGATCGGATAAGGGTAAAGGATTAACCTTTAAAGTTAGCCATAAAAGTATAGCAGTTATTAGGTGATGATGATTCACAATGCACAGATTAGCACGTAGGAAGTTATACCCAACGTCCTCTCCCCCTTTTATAAGGGTAAGTATTGGATAAGGATTATAGGCATTAAACATGGCTTCACAAGACAGGTGTGGGGGGACAGTAAGATGTCATACCTTCAGGATCTTTGAGGAATGTCTCCTAACTTATTTAGAGACAAGGAGGGACGGACTTTGTAGCCTATCAAGTACTCGTAGATTTGGACTCCATCAGGTATTCCCTATTACTTGTATTTTCATTTATTTATGTATTTATTGTAATTTTGGTTGCATAAATTTTTGTGCTACTTTTTCCTTTTCTCTGTAACTTTCATCACTCTTATATTGTCTCATTTGTATGTGGTTATACCGGAAACAGCCTCTCTACTATGTAAGGGTAAGGTTGCGTACTATCAGATCTCTCCAGACCCCATCTCATTATAAGATTTCGGACTGAGTGATAATGATGATGATGATGATATAATCCTATTTAAGTTATCTATTCGGACTGAGTGAACGAATCCCTAGATGTACTATGGATTACTGAATTAGATAAATTGCCAGAATGATGCGTTTCACTTAAGACACAATTAGTATAGAACTTAGATAACTAACTTAGTGAAACCTTATAACGAACCCAAATTGGAACACATGCATACCTGATTGAACAGATATAGTAATTGGAATTGAAAAATTTTCTAAAAACAATCGATTTCTCTGATCCTTTATAGACCATCGTGACATCGCCACCACCTCCATTTCCATTTATGTTCTCTTGAAGATTCAAGGAAGCTTAACACAACATATAGTATATACGATCAAATGTTCATATATATAATAGCTTCATAATAGAAATGAGATACAAATAATAAAGAAAGAAAGGTAGTTTGAATGATATTAAAATCTTGAAGAAGAAGATCGACCATAGAAGTCAAGCAATTCTTAGTGTATGAAGAGGGACTTGTTCTGCATGGATTTTTCTTCATCAAGGAGAATTTTGCCACATTCATCCCAAAGGAATTTATTTCTACCATCGGAAACTACTCGCCACATTGACATTTTTCAATGAATTAATGCTAACAGTTATATTTTGAAAAGTCAATTTAGCATAAAATTCATTATATTCAATTAAATTCTTGATGATAAGTCAAAGTACTACAGTTTAGTAATTATACATCTTCAATCTGCCTAATGAGATGAAAGTTACCCTTATTAAAATGAAAGTTATCCATTTACCCTTTATATCATATCAAAATTTTAGAATTTAAAGTAGAGTACATATGATTATGTTCTTTATGTACAAAAATATAACATTTTCTATTTAAGGTTATATTACTATTATAATAAAAATGTGAAATTTTTACTACGAACAAGTGATTTATATTGAAAAAAGACTAATTTTCCCTAACAACAAAAAGAGTTAAATACTCTCACAAACCTTTCATCAAATAGTTAGCATACTTTCCTAAAAGAAGCATTAAAGGTGGTAAAAAGAAGTCAATCCGTATACAACCGAAAAAGGAAGATGATACAAACAAAATCCATACACCATAAGTAGAAAAAAATCATAATAAACACCTAAACTTATCAGTAAAACAGAGCACAAAAAGGACTTTTGGAAATAGAAAAGAGGAACAATACCAATACAGGTAAGGATGTTTCTTCGACGGTGATGACCACAACACATAAGATGAGCACAAGAGAGGGGACAATGATAATTAGACCATGAACAAAGAGGAACGTTGATAGCTAACACGAAAAATGAAGAGAGGTTCATTTTTATGTGTTTAACCTAATAGAAAATGACGTTGTTTGTTATTAAGGTAAATGATGTAATTTTTAATTTTGTTGAAAGAAATATATTACAATTTTGTAAGGATTAAAAAAATCGTTGCCAAAATATAATGGCACCAAGTATTTCATTTATAGATATTCAATATAATGACACTGAGTAGAAGCAACGGAAAGAAGGTGACAACAACCAAAATTGATTCGACCAACTACATCAATCTGACCCTATTGAACAATAACCATCGAGTTCATTAACCAGTGAAGCCAATCAACAACAAACTTTATCTACCTCAATAGGTGCTGAGGGATCTTCATGACTGTTAATTTTAACCACCTATAATTAGACTTATGCTCAAATATATATTTAAATGTTTAATTTGTTTTTCTTATCATTATTCTTTTGTTTCCAGGTTCCAATGTCGGCATATGAAAAAGAGGTAGAGGTATCACTAAAGGTTCTGAGTTGTAATGCATGAATGTTGTAATGAACAACAAGATGTCTGTGCATATTGAACCTAGAAAATGTCATCATGTTGACAAGATCCAATAAACAAATTTGTCCAGTAAGTTAGTAATCGTTGTCAGGAATGAATTGCCTAACCTTCAGCATGCGAAGTAGTTGAAGGAAAACAACTTGCTATAGAATTATTTGGACAAAGTTTTGGTAATTTTTAATTTATTTAATTATATGCAACTTTTTTACTAATTTAAATATTAATTTAACTTATAAATATTGTTCACAGATGAAGCTCAATATTGTCGATATCGAGAACTCAAAAGTTTCAAGCTGTGTGAGTTCATTGTTCAAACAAAGGGCAAAGGATCATCGTTGTCGACTCTATAAATACTACAAGTCTTTTCCTTCATATGAGGAGGCAATGAGATATGTTCCTGAAAGGGTGACTCCAGAAATTGGAGTGAAATGTGTAATTATTGGACCTTTGCTAAGGTTAAGGTTTGTCTTCTTTTTCTTTACATTTGCTTCCATTAATTTTGTTACACAATTTAATGACTATTTCTTTTTTTTATTTAGGAAAAGTGTGAGAAAGCCAAGGTTAACAGAGGAAAAATGAAAATTCCTCACAATGGCTCCAAATCATTTATTGTCGTATGACAAGAATTTGTAAGTTCTTTGTTTAGAAGTTATTATTATTTTACTAAATACAATATTCTCTATTGTGTTTCAATTTTTTCATAAAATAGAGTCAGAATCAACTACATAGAGAAGAGTGTGATAAGATCACACTCTACAAGCTAATACAATATAAGGAAGGTGAAGGTTGGACGTTTGAAGAAGAGCAGAATAATTATGTAAGTATAAAAATTTTACTTTTTAAGTTTATTTATTTATGTAATACTGACTAATAATATTTGAATTAGATATTAAATTTTAAATTTTAGGATAAGATGCAGGAGTTGTTGCAAAGATTATTGTATGATAGAAATGAGTCCAACATAGATGACATTTGCAACAATATCTTTGATACAAGATTAGGGTACATCAAAGGTCTTGGGTATGACTCTAAGCCAATTGGTTCATCATCGTCATGACCAACATATGTAACGATGTTTCAAGAGGAGAACCAGTCGTTTAAGGCTCAATTACAATGTAATGAAGAAAAGTTAGATATACAAAAGAAAAGTTAGAGCATACTGAAGAAAATTACAACGTAATGAACAAAAATTAGAATGTACTGAAAGAGAGTTGACCAATCTTAAAAAGAATGTCAAACAAATAATTGGGTTAAAGTATGTAAGTAGTAGTGACGATGAGGAGTCTTAGTTTGTACATTAATTTTGTCTTATCTTTTGTAATTAACATTTAATTACATTTTATTTTTAATGAAATGCATCTAATTTTTAATTATCTTTATTTTTATTTTAGTTTACTTAATTATAATTCAAACAATGTTACCAACAATAATTTAAATAATGTTACTTAATTATAATTCAAACAATGTTAAAAACAATAAGATGAATTAATTAAAAATGTTATCAATAATTAGAATTAAATAATCAGTTGTTAATAAGAAATTGTAATATAAAAAATTCTTTATGAAAAATTTTTAGCTACAATTACAAAATCGTTATCAAAACTTTTTAGGTACGTTCTACAAAATGTTGCCAATAACCTTAGCTACATTCTGCTACCAAAACAAATTGTCACTACACATGATTACCTATGCCTAGCCTATCGAAGCTAATTACATTTAGCCAAAAATAAACGTCACAATATGTCATTTGTGACAATTTTCTTTCTCCTTGCCTATCCCCTTTTGTGACGGATCAGTGATGGTAGCAAAATATATTGGGCGACAATTTCATGAAAACGTCACTGATAATTATTTGTTACAGGGATTTGGCGACCATTTGTGTGACGATTTTTAACCGTCGCTAAAAATATTATGACAAATTGTTGTCTTTTAGTTTTCATCGCCAAAAACGTGATCTGTTGCAGCGAGGTCCCATTAAAGAAATTATTACTTAAATTTATAGTTTCAATCCTCCATGACATGGAATTCGATATCAGTTAATCCAGAGGACTATAAAGCCTATTCTTTTATTCCTAAAGCCCTACTACATTTAAAATTTGAGCTAAAGAAGAAGGAAATCAATTCAGTGGTATATAACCAGAAAATGTGTTCATGCCAATGTCAATATCAGTTAGGTTTATGAGGTTGTCTATTTCAAGTGGTATTGTACTAGAAAAGGAGATGTTTGGAAGTTCTAAAGATGCTAAAGCACGAAGATTGTTGGATAAATTCAGAGGGATTAACTAGACGAAAAGTCTACTCATACATAAATACCATAACCGAGTTGGTCCCCTAGTTCACTCAATATACTCCTACATAGTCCATTGCGAGAGGCCTAAAGTGTTCATCATGGTTAACTTTCTAAGATTAGATGGACAATTAGAAATTTTAATTAAGAACTTAACTTAAGAATTAACATTGAAGAATAATTATATTAATAAGAAATTATTTTTAATTTTACCTTTTAAAATATGATAACGGGCCCACTAATCCATGAGGTAGTTAGACTTATTATCAAATTTTGTAAATATAAAAAGCGTCTTCTCAACATTGACATGATATTAATTAAATTGATGAAAGTTTAATTTCATTAATTTTGTCGTCAATTTAAAGTATGATTTAAATACTTAGAAACTATTTGGATTCAAATTGAATACTCTAAAATATTATAGTTTAAGTTGTATTATGATAAAGGTTTTGGATCAAAAGATATTCTCACATCTCTCTCATCTCCTTCTTCCCTTTTTCCCGTCTTATAATTCTTCTTCTTTCTCCCATCTATTATCTGAGGTCGTTACAAATGTATTCTCCAAGTCTTGGACTGATCATCACATAAGTTAAGAGACCGATCATGTGTTGGTGGAATGATATTTGAAGGATGACATTTCCTGCTGCCTAGTTCCTCCTGTGCCCGTTGCTCCAAAACCTTTAATGATGCTGCCTTCCTGTAAACTTTGAAATGCACTATGTGCCCCTGCATCAAATCACCTAAATCAACACCTTACCACTTTCACACATTATAGTACGGAAATGACCACAGTCTGCAACAACGGTACGTGGTCGGAACCAAAGAACAAAACAGAAAAGGCCATTTTTCTAGATAAAGAGTTGCGAGTGGGCAATCTATTCTCGTTTGGGGAGGGGGATGTTAATAATGATACAAAGTTCTATATATTATCCTTAGGGATTGGGATATTGTTAGTTCAAGGTTTATGTTTAATGATTTTGATAATAACTTTATAATATTTTAAAATTTAAATTAGATTTATTTTTTTATATGGGTAACAATATATTTCTTAAAAAGAGATAAAATTATAGAATAATTGTTCAAGGATAGGAATTTGAGTTAGGATGGGCCAATCAAGCCCTTTGCTGAAAGGTGAAAGGCTAGTTGTACGCATCCACGGTGATCTTCCTCTTCACTCATAATCTTTCTAAATTCAACCTAGTTCAGTCGGATTTTACTAGAGCTGAGCATCGCTATTCGGATCTATGATTTCGTATGACTTTGGCTAAAGAATACCTGCAAAATGAATAAAGGCACGCCGGGGGTTGGTTCCCAGAAAGCCCTTCCGACGCTCAGGTTAGACTTTTGTAAAAGTTTTTGGCTGCTGAGAGTAGAGAAAAAACTAGGGTAGTACTCTCATACCTAAATCATGGTAGAATAGTACCTTATATATCACGAGAATGATAGGTTTAGGTTTTTACGTAGGTCTTTATGTTTGCATGGGAGATTAACTCTTGTGAATGGGCCGTGGATGCATGGATTGAACGTCCTGGGCCTGGGCCTAGCACAGCCGACCCAACCATAAGCCCCCTACTCTTCGAGTCTAAGCCAGGGGAAGGGTTGAAGGAGTACGTAAGTAACAGACAACGTGTTTCTTAGGTAGCTCGTGCTAGGCCCGATCGATAGATTATGACGTGATGTAGTTAACTGAGCAGGTGTAATGTCTCGGCGGTCCGGTCGAAAATAATGATAGAACCGACCGATCGGCTGTAGCAATGTGGCAAGTCGAACGGGTATAACGGTAAGGTCGATCAGACGGGTGTAATGGCAAGACCGATCGACGGGATGGCTAGACTTAAGTAGAGCTCTAGACGTGATCATTATTGACGGTTCGCGTTTTCTGACAGGCTGTCATGTACGTCTTTCTGGCTACTATACAACTGTCGAGTGTGTCCTTTTAGCTGTCGTGCAGCCGTCAGGCATGTCCTTTCAGTTAGTGTGCCGTTGTGGTTTTCAAACAACCCTAATTTACTTCAGCTTAGATTCTGCCGTGTGTCCGCGATGGTCCGGATGTTCACCACGCGTCAAGCATTGGTTGGAACGTCCGTTCGGCTAATCTTCTATAAATACTCAAGATTGATAAACTGCAAACTTTCTTCACGCTTATTTCGTTCTCCGGTTTCCATTTTGTTTTCCTTTGCACCCTCTTGCTTTCAATTTCCGGAGCTTTCTTTCCGCTGTCTTCAAACTTCCGACTTCTATCACCAAACTAGGTACGTCTTTTCTCCAATCCTTTCCCCTCAAATTTCTTTTACTTAGTGATGTCGTCAGTTAGCCCTAAAGAGGAAGCTAGTCCCAGGGAGGAAACTGCCGAGAGGACCTCCCAGATTGTTGGGTTGCTAATAGTAGTGGCGGAGATAGTAGAAGTGCCGGAGGCCGGCGGGAGTGAGGTGCCTGAGGCAGGGGAGACTGCGAAAATAGGGGTGAGCATCCGGAAGGATGGGCAGATTGTCGAGAGTCTGCCAAATGACCCATCCACAATGACCGTGGGGGATTTAAATCGATCGATCATCAAGAACAACATCCCTGCGGCATGGGGACCCAGACTGGCCGTCGGGAGCGAACGGATTCATAACAGTCCGAAAGGGTACTTTGTTGTGTCAGAAAGTGTTTTCTAGTCGGTGGTGCGAAGCTCCCCTATACCCCTATTATTGACGAGGTGTGTTGCGCCTACCAGCTGAGGCCCAGTCAGATTCCTTCGAACGACTGGAGGTTTATCAATGGTCTGGTGTTGTTGTGTCATCAGTTTGGATGCCCTCCTTCGATCAGCATTATGCGCCACTTTTTAAGGATGAACCAAAGTTCGAGCGCTAGGGCTGGGATCCCCCACCTCCAATATAGAGATGCCCGTTACAGTCTTGCTGGGACTGCTTCCAAAGTCCAGGCCTGGCGGACAAAGTACTTCTTTGTGAGACCTCCAGGATCACCTTTTGAGTCCAGGCCATGGAGGTATCCCCTGGCCGAGCAATGGAACGATATGTCGAGCTTGCTCCTCAGTAGGGAAGAATGGTAGGTGGTAGATCGCATTAAGGCGCTCGGTCGATACGACTTCGATCGCCTCATCAGGGCATACCGTGGGGGGCCTCGGCTGATTCGTTTTTAATTGACCCCCCGCCCCGAATTAGCGGGCTAGGGGAAGAAATTGTCCCTCCTGGTCGATTCTTTGCCACTTAATCATTTGCGGCATGCCCAAGTGTTATTTCCAATTTTTGACCTGCTTTCAATTTCTGACTCGCTTTTATTGCTGTGCAGACATGGCAAGGGTCGGTGACTTCCCACCTGCATCCTCCAAATCCTACAAAGGTCAATCAAAGACCAAGAAACCGAAGACAAAGAAAAGGGAAGTCAGCACCGAGGTCGCTAAACTACCGGTGCCCGAGCAAGGCGTCGCTTAGCCTGAGGTTCCCGGGTCATTTCCAGCGCTGGCAGCTGTTCCCGAACGGCCAGGGTTGATAGCCCGACCGGCAGGTGCGGTCGATGAGGAAGAAGTGGAGGAGGTGGAGCCACCCCTGAAAAGGAGGAAGAAAGGCTTCCGAATTCTCAACCCACCGCCCTGCTCGTCGGATAAAGGCAGGGAGAAGAAGGAAAAAAAGAAAGGCAAAAGGAAAGAGTCAGCGACCAGTTCCGGGAAGTGGCGATCTACAATCAGTCTGGATGAGACTGCATCGCTTAGGGACATCAAAGTGTCCCTCCAGATTGCCGAGAAGGCCATTCCTCCTCGGGACGAGGAAGTTTTGGAAAAGCCGGACGATACAGATCTGTCGGGTAGCCTTGTGCGCAGCTGCATGAGAGGTCTAGCGCTCTCCTTCGCCAGTTATCGGCGCCTTGAGCTGCTCAATGGAGTCTCCCGCTCGCAGGAACAGGAAATCAAGGACCTTCTCGAACAGGTCCAGGTTTTGAGAGCCGCGCTGTCGGAGGCGAAAGAAGGGAAGGAGTTCTTGCAAGCTCAGCTCTCTTCCTTGGAAGAGGAGAGGAAAGAAGAACTGAAAGCCTGGAAGGAGGAGAGGGACGTGTTGAAGGCGCAGCTCACTACGGGGGAGGAGGAGTAGAACAGAATGGCTGCAGCGGAGGACAAGCTGGAGGAGGAGTGTAAAGACTTAAAGAGGAAGATGGAGACAGACCAAGAACTTCGCTCCAAATTCCTTCAGGATTGCCACGACGTGGTCTAGGCTAAGCATAGGGCTGAAGACAGACTGAAGGAGTTGCAAGGCTCCATTAAAGAGCAAAGGGTGGAAGCAATCAAACGATGGAAAAGGCGGCACCTGCGTGA
>JAOTAZ010000007.1:21426759-21441281 GCA_025629785.1 Erythroxylum oxycarpum | reverse complement strand
ACAAATTTTTAAATTTAAAATTCAGTTTATCTGTATAACTAAATTTTGTTATATGAATTTTTTTTAAAAACTAAATCTGAAACATTCTTCTAACTTTGTTTTCCTCAAATTTACAAGGAAAAAAAAATTCATAATGAAAGACCATTGAGTTATATAGGCTTATTAAACGAATGAAATAATTTGTATAATTGTTAAAGCCATTGAATTTTTAAATTGATCTGTTCAGTTTTGAAAATTGTAATGTTCAAAATATTTCTTAGTTTATTCTCCATGCATTTCCATCTTTAGATCTCATCAATAAAATTGAAAAAGAAAATATTGAAAGAAAAGTATGGTCATCATTACAGTGATCCAAAAATTCTTTATTCTTGTTTTTTAAGTATATAGAATATTAGGAAGTTAATGATATTATAGTTTATTTTGCATTTATAATACTTGTACTCTTTTTTCACTTTAAACTTGAGTTTGTCCCTACTCATATTCCTTGTTAAACACTAAACACCTAGATGTTTTAGTTATACAAAGGTTGAGAATATTACAATAAAATAAAATTAGTAAGTTAATATAATAGTTAATGGTTAATGGTTAATCTTGCATTTATCATAGTTAAACCCATGTTTGGCATCAAACTTGAATTTGTTACTAGTAGCACTAAAAATGTATATTCTTTGCGTGTGCAAAATTAGCTATTACACTTGTAACAAAATTTATTATAATACTGATATGGACTTAAAAAAACTTAGAATATCACCACTTCTATACTATTTCATGCTCTAAAACGATTTTTTGTTTAATTATATAGGGTTTTCATAGTATATTAAATGAGTACTATGGTCCAGTTAAGGACACGACCTTAATACATAATAATGGGAATGGGAATGGTAATGATGATGACGATGATGATGAATATTACTACTACTATTACTTGTAACAAAATTTATTATAATACTGATATGGACTTGGAATTATCACCACTTCTATACTATTTCAAACTCTAAAAGGATTTTTTGTTTAATTATATAGGGTTTTAATAGTTTATTAAATAAGAGTAGTATGGTCCAATTAAGGACATGGATAAATTATTGTTGAGAGAGAGTTAGTGATTCAATACATTGACTTATAGGGTTCAGTGCGTATGGTCTTTTTTCTGTTTTAGGAATGAAGCACTTCGAGTTGCTTTCATACATGTAGAGGAGACTGGTGTGGCTGATGGAGTTTCCAAAGAGTTTTACTCAAAACTTGTTAAGGCTGACATAAATGGAAAAGATCAGGTAATGATTTGTGTCTATGCATTTCTTTCTTGCAAATTTGCAAGAAATGTAGTTTTTTTTTTAAAATTGCAAGAAATATAGTTATGTGCTACTTCATTGGTTTTCTACTGTATGCTGATAGATTTCTTGACAAATCTGGGACAATTTGACTTCAGAACATGACCCAATTATTGTTGAGTGAAGGACCAAAATTTATCACACAGAACCTTTTTTTTTTTTTCTGAATGGGCATGTCTTTTGAAACATTAGAAGAGGTGTTTTATAAGTGGTCTTGAATTCTTTAGTGTTTTTTGCCTTGTATTGGGGAAGAATGAGCTCTCTTAATAATGTTGGTGTCCAATTGCTTCTTATCCTTTTCTGTAGGAGATATATTCGATCAAACTTCCTGGAGACCCAAAACTTGGAGAAGGGAAGCCTGAAAACCAAAATCATGCTATAATTTTCACTCGTGGGGAAGCCATTCAAACTATTGACATGAATCAGGTTTATACATCTTTCTCGTATCTATTTGTGTTGTCTGGGTTTGTGTATGCTTGTATCCATTACTTTTGTTTCTTTTGTTTCATTGATGGCTGTAGAAGAAAAGTTACAATGCCATGTACAGGCCATTTTGAATTGGAGTCATTTATTTCTGTTAGATGTTTGTGTTTGATGCATTATATCAAACATTTAAGGGAATTTTGGTTGTTTGGACTCTTGTATGAGGAGGCCCTCGATTCAAAATTGGGAGTATCTCATCTTGGGTGTAAATAATTTTTTTTTTCTTGAGAGTTGTTAATGGTGCATATTATGAGGCAACTCTAAATATATATACATACATATTGCACATACAAACATAGGTATGTTAGCTGGATTAATTTATCTTATTAGGAACTTTCAACATTCATTCTCCATTTTCTGTTCTCTCTCAATAATGATGTTATCCTGTAACGTTTTGATTTAGAAGCAAAACTTAACTCATTTTAACACCGAGTTTTTTCTTTTTTAGGTTGTAGACTTGAAGGAAACTTAAGATTGTAGTTATTTGTGTTCACTTGAAATGATTGTTTTGTGAATGTTAATGGTGATTCTTAGGTGTAATTCTGCAAATTGAAGACTTGCTCCTAATTATTCAATTTATTTGTGTGAAAAAGATGATATCCACTTTAAATTTTTAGATTGAATTTTCTTCCTCTGTTTATACTTGAATAGAGTCTTGTAATAAGTGCATTGGCTCTGGCAATTTTTCCCGGTGTCTTAGAGTTGCGTAAGTTATCTTAGAAGTGTCATTGGTTTTGGTTTCCCTATAGTGGACTAATAAAGGCTCACAAACAAGTCTTTGTGCTTAGTACTGATTAGCAGTTATGTTATCATTGTGCTCAGTACTGCATTAGCTGTTATGTTCTCATTATATTGATATCTCTTGCTGGCATCATCTTTTCTTCAATATCTGCGTTATTTCTCAAAGAAATGGCTATACAAACTCTACTACTTATTCTTATTCAGGCTTATATTTTACCGACTATCATCTAGTTCATTCCGATTCTTCTGCATATGTTTAGGACAATTATCTTGAAGAGGCAATGAAAGTCAGAAATCTTCTCGAGGAATTTCGAGCAAATCATGGCATTCGACCTCCTACTATTCTGGGTGTAAGAGAGCACGTATTTACAGGAAGGTAGGCATTCTTCTCTGAAACCGATAGTTGTGCTGACTGATTATCTTACAATCATCTAACTTCCTGTTTCTTTAATTGTATCAGTGTCTCATCTTTGGCTTGGTTTATGTCCAATCAAGAGACAAGCTTTGTGACATTGGGCCAACGGGTGTTAGCAAATCCACTTAAGTGAGTTTTCTTGTCTTATTTAAATACTATTTAATGATGATAGTCAAAGTGAACACATTTCTCATTATGAATTTGTAATTTGATGACGGTATTTGTACCACATTGTAGAGTCCGCATGCACTATGGCCATCCGGATGTTTTTGACCGAGTGTTTCACATAACTCGAGGTGGTATTAGTAAGGCATCACGTGTCATTAATATCAGTGAAGATATATATGCTGGTAAGCATTAAATTCTAACCGTGCCTTTCTTTGGGTTTCCCTATTTCTACTTTGTTGTATCACGTATACACTCATTTTTGTGAAATTGAGGTTTCTGTTTCCCATCTCTTCCTTCTCTGCTAAAATCCTGATATCCTCTGTGGTCAAGATATGTATTATCTCATAATATTACAATCTGATTGCCATCAGATTCTATAGATTAGATATTAGTATCTTAGAGATATTCTAGGATTATCTTCCTATATCTGTATAGATTATCTAGCCTATTTTGTACTTCTGTTCATGTATATATTTACTGCATTCACTAAGTAATGAATATAGAGAAAATAAGCTCTTATTCACATGGTATCAGAGCCATGTGAAAGAGATAGTAAAATCGAGGAATCAACTTCGGCAAGTCAAGAAATGACGGCAAACCCAAACCAGATTGGAGGTCAGTCATCAATGACCTCTGGTCTTGAAGGAGTTTCAGTTGTTATTGTCTCTGATAAACTAACAAAGGACTGAACCCATAAGGATTTGTTATGTTGTCATATGCCCATTAGGATAAGGATTTGTTATCCATTAGGATTTGTTTCTGTTTTATCTTATTTTAAGTTTCCTAGTTAGGAAGGTTTCCTTGTCTAGCAAGAAAAGAAATAAGTTAGCTTTAGAAAAGGATTTCAATCAATCCTTTTCACACTAGAAATAGGACTCTTATGTATCACTTTCGGGATAACAGATGTTTTGGGAAGCCGAAAAACATTATTTTAAGAAAGTTTCTGCAGGAAATTTTCCTGAGAGAGAGTTTCCTTCTCTTGTTGATTAAATCCCAAGTTTTATGCTTGGATTTGGTTATGAGATTAACCTAAAATCTGTAACTACTTCCATTTTGTCAATTGGTATCAGAGCATTAAAATCCAGTTTTTCCTGGTGCCTTTCCTCAGTTTTGTTTCTGTTCCACACCCTCCAGCCCATCTTCCTGCCCTACCAACCTAGAAAATTTTTCCTGGATTTCTTTCCTGGTGCCTTTCCTCAGTTTAGTTTCTGTTAACACACCCTCCAGCCCATATTCCAGCCCTACCAACCCATAAAATTCACTCAAAACCCATAAAATTCACCCAAAACCTAGAAAAGTCGAACCATATGTTTTCAGCCTTGACCAACCAGTACACATGGCTGATCAAGGAGATAACCAGAGATTTGATGAAGTTTTGGAGGCTATTAATGGGTTAGCGATTCGTATGGATCAACTTCTAACCATTATGGGCCTTAATCAAGCCAATAATGGAGGAATACCACTTGAGGGAGCTCAAGGCAGAGGTTTACCTCAACCCCAATCTATTGGCAGACCTGATCTTCCAAGGAATGCAAAAAATAGGAGAGCTCACGGCCATATTCAGATGCCTCTTATAGAAGATAGTTCGGATGAAGAAATTCTAGGCCAAGACCAACCAAGAAGAGGCTAAAGGGGTAGAGATGATTACAAGATTAAAGTTGAAGTCCCTTACTTTAGTGGAAATCTAAGCACTGAAGGTTTTCTTGATTGGACTGATGAGGTGGAAAGTTTTCAAGAGATGATGGAAGTCACAGATGATAAACTATTGAGAATTGTGGGCTATAAATTAAAAAGTGGTGCTAAAGTTTGGTGGAGTAATCTTCAAAAGAATCGTGAGAGGAACGAAGAACCACCAATCAGATGTTAGAGGATATTGAAACAAGCCCTTTTCCATGGATTTTTACTCCCTGATTATGAGCTGCACTTATTTGATCTTTATCAAAGTTGCGTCCAAGGTTCTAAGAGTGTGGAGGAGTATTATTCTGAGTTCTTGAGGCTGGCAACCCGCAATAATTTGGAAGAATCCGACTTGCAGCAAGTTTCAAGGTATCTTTGTGGATTAAGATCATCCATAAGTGAAAGGCTTGGAATGCACATTATTTGGAACATAGAGGAGGCCCTACCAATTGGCCTTGAGAGCTGAAAAGATGGAAAAGGCACCTAACCCTAGGAGATCAACTCAACCAATTCCAAATGAAGTGGTAGAAAAGGGGAAATCATTAGTTGAAACATTGAAAATCGATAATGCCCCTAAAGATCTAAGAGTGGACAAAAGGAAGCCTTTTGAAGGAGGTGGTAGCAGCAGTAGAGGAGTTTGCTGAAAAATTTGCTGAGGACAGAGTTAGTCTAGTGGTAAGGAAGATACTTTGTTCATCTAAAATCGAGGAGCCACAACAAAGGAGAAGCATTTTTAGATCCTTCTGCACTGTTAATGGTAAGGTGTGCAACTTGATTGTAGACAATTGCGGTGATGAGAATTTAGTGGCAAGAAAGATGGTGGATCATATGAAGTTTCCTACTGAGAAACATCCTAATCCCTACACCATTGGTTGGCTTACTGATGGGCCAACATTCAGAGTAATTGAAGTATGTCAAGTTCCTATTTCTATAGGAAAGTCTTACAAGGCTCTTGTTTATTGTGATGTGGTGGAATTGAATGCAAGCCACATATTCCTAGGAAGGCCATGGCAATTTGACATGGATATTACTTATAGAGGAAGAGGTAACACCGTCTCATTCCAATGGAAAGGCAAGAAAGTGACCATGCTACCCACAAATGTAGCCTTTGATAGGCCAAAGACTTTTAGAGAGGAGGGAAAGACATTGCTGACCTTAGTGGGCCAGATTTTGAGAAGGAAGTTAAGGAGACTCGAGAGGTTCATGTCTTGGTAGCAAAGAACCAATTATTGGAGGAGAATGGAGCTAATTTAGATCTGGTCCAGCCGCTTTTGGAGGAGTTTTCAGATCTGGTCCAGCCCGAATTACCTAATGAATTGCCTCCTATGAGAGATATTCAACATCACATTGATCTAGTACTTGGAGCAAAGCTTCCTAATCTGCCCCATTATAGAATGAGTCCTAAAGAAGTTAATATTCTAAGAGAACAAGTGGAAAAATTGATGAAAAAGGGTCTGATCCGAGAAAGCATGAGTCCTTGTGCTGTACCTGCACTTTTGACACCCAAGAAAGATGGATCGTGGAGAATGTGTATTGACAGCAAAGCCATTAACAAAATCACCGTGATATATCGATTTCCTATTCCCAGATTGAATGACATGCTTGATCAACTCTATGGTTCTTAGGTATTCTCTAAAATTGACTTGAAAAGTGGTTATCACCAAATACGAATCAGACCTGGGGATAAGTGGAAGACCGCATTTAAAACGAAAGAGGGGTTGTATGAGTAGCTAGTCATGCCCTTTGGGTTGTCCAATGCCCCTAGCACTTTTATGAGACTCATGAACCAAGTGCTTAGACCTTTTAATGGAAAGTTCGTGGTTGTTTATTTTGATGATATCCTTGTCTATAGCAGAACAGTTGAAGAGCATCTAGAACATTTAAGGAGAGTCTTGTCTGTTTTACAACATAATAAGCTATACTTGAACTTGAAGAAATGCAGTTTATTGACTAGCAAGTTACTGTTCTTGGGGTATGTGGTTAGTTTTGAAGGAATTCATGTGGATGAAGAAAAGGTGAAGGCAATTTGTGAATGGCCTGTCCCTATGAATATTAGTGAGGTTCGATCTTTCTATAGGTTAGCTACTTTCTATAGGAGGTTCATCAGAAACTTTAGTTCAATTATGACCCCTATCATAGAATGCATGAAGAGGGAAAGTTTGGTTGGAATGATGAAGCTGAGAAAAGTTTTGCTTTGATTAGGGAAAAACTCAACACTGGTCCTATCCTAGCCTTACTGGATTTTGACAAGCTTTTTGAGGTTGAGTGTGATGCATGTGGAGTAGGTATTGGAGCTGTTCTATCTCAAGAAGGACGACTTATAGCTTTCTTTAGTGAGAAGTTTAACAATACAAGGAAAAGATGGAGTACCTATGATCAGGAATTTTATACGGTTGTGAGAACATTGAAGCATTGGGAACATTATCTGATTCAAAGAGAGTTCATTCTTTACACTAATCATCAAGTTTTAAAGTCTCTGAAAAGTCAAAAGCACTTGAGTAATAGGCATGCCAGACGGATTAATTTCTTACAGAGTTTCCTTTTGTCATTAAACATAAGTCTGGTGTGACTAACAAGGTGGCTGATGCACTTAGTAGGAGGACAGTATTGCTTTCTACTGTGTCCCAAGAGGTAGTTGGATTTGAAGTTTTAAAGGAGCTTTATGAGGATGATGAAGACTTCAAGGACATGTGGTTAAAGTGTGTTCAGAAGCAACCTGCTGGTGAGTTCCACATTACTGATGGTTTTCTTTTCCACGGTAACCAACTTTGTGTTCCTCATACTTCTCTTAGAGAAAAGTTGATTCGTGATGTGCATAGTGGAGGATTAGCCGGTCACATGGGAAGGGACAAGACCATTACTAGTCTTGAAGAAAGGTTCTACTGGCCTCAGTTGAAGAAAGATGTTAGGAACTTTGTGACAAGGTGTTATATTTGTCAGACTGCTAAAGGAAGATCCCAAAATACGGGGTTGTATATGCCACTCCCTATCCCGGAAGATATTTGGGAGGACTTGTCTATGGACTTTGTCCTTGGACTACCTAGAACACAAAGGGGAGTTGATTATATTTTTGTGGTAGTTGATAGCTTTTCCAAGATGGCGCATTTCATTGCATGTAAGAAGACTACCGATGCATCTAATGTGGCTAGACTGTTCTTTAAAGAAGTGGTAAGATTGCATGGAATTCCTAAATCCATTACATCTGACCAAGATTCGAAGTTTCTTAGTCACTTTTGGAGAACTTTGTGGAGGATGTTTGATACTTCTTTAAACTTTAATAGCATTGTTCATCCACAAACAGATGGTCAGACTGAGTCACTTAATAGAACTCTTAGAAATCTATTGAGGAGTATTTGTGGAGACAAACCTAAGCAATGGGATTTAGCTCTAACTTAAGCTGAGTTTACCTACAATAGTGTTGTCTATAGTGCTATTGGTAGATAACCATTTTCCTTAGTATACTTGAAAGTTCCAAAGAGTACTGTTGGTCTGATAAAACTTCCAAACTTAAGCATAGCAGCTGAAAATATGGCCAAACAAGTGAAGACTATGCAAGAGGAGGTTCAAGCGAGACTTGAAAGGACTAATGCCAAATATAAAGAACAAGCCGACAAACATAGGAAGTCTAAAACTTTCCAAGAAGGTGACAAAGTGATGATTTTCTTAAGGAAAGAAAGATTCCCTATTGGAACCTACAACAAATTGAAGCTAAAGAAATATGGTCCTTATGACATACTAAATAAAATCAACGACAATGCTTATGTTATCAATTTGCCTGGGGAGATGGGAATTTCAAAGACTTTTAATGTTGCTGATATCTATGATTTTCGTGGAGAAGAAGAGCTCTATCCTAATGACAACTAGAGGTCGAGTTCTTTTCAAATGGAGGGGATTTGTTTATGTTGTCCTCGACCTATTAAGATTTGGTTATGTTGTCATATACCCATTAGGATTTGTTTATGTTTTATTTTACTTTAATTTTCCTAGTTAGGCAGGTTTTCTTGTCCAGCAAGAAAAAGAAATAAGTTAGGTTTAGAAAAGGATTTCAATCAATCCTTTTCACACTAGAACTAGGACTCCCATGTGCCACTTTAGGGGTATAAAAGGGAGGGCCAGCAGATGTTTTGGGGGATCAAAAACATTGCCTTTAATCAAAGCTTCTGCAGGAAATTTTTCACAGAGAAACTGTCTGTCTCTTGTTGATTAAATCCTAAGTTTTATGCTTGGATTTGGTTCAAAAATTAACCTAAAATCCCTACTTAACTACTTCCGCTGAGTCACTATAAAAAAAATCTTACCACAAAGAATAGATGAGTGCATATGGTTAATAAAAAATAGGATATGGAAACAACATCAGACCAAAATTGTTTGGGAGTATGCATTTGCAATGAGAGTGCTATAGTCGTTTAAAGAAGATTTTGATTTTTTTCTTTCAACCACACTATTTTGAAATGGTGTGCCAACAAATGAGGACCAATGAAGAATGTTACTTTGAATCATATAATTTTGAAACGACATGAATATAAATTCTTTGTAATATTATCATTTTCAAAGTATGGATAGAGACATTAAATTGTATTTTTTTTTCAGCAAAAACAAAGTAAAATGGGAGAATATTCAAAATATTGTTCATTAAATAAATTCAAGTCACACGAGAGAAATTATGAACAAACGTAACAAAATATCGAAATCTAGTTTTGGATACAACAAGACATGGACCCTAAATAGTGAAATAAATTAACTTAAAAGGAAAATTAGCTCTTTTAGCGACATGAGGGATTAAGGATAGAAGATGATGTTTGCAAAATAATAAGACTCACAATTTAAAGAAGATATATTATGAAATTGAGAACACAACTTCTTCAATCGAGGTAAGGAGGGATGTCTTAACCGACAATAAATTTCAAAGGGGGTTAAGACATTCGAACAAGTAATATGCCTTAGCACATAAGTATCCAGTACATATGTGTTGGGTATGGCCTGCCTCATGAAAATAACGACAAACAACTCCTCTTGCATCCTGACTTCTATTATCCCAACTGCCTATCTCTCCTCTATTATTACTCTTATAATATGACTACTAACAAAGCACTAGAAGTCTAAATAATAAGGGTAACAAACAAATTGATATATGTGTGAAGTATTCAAGTAAAGACCTCATTAAAGAAGGAAATCTATACACTAAAGAGAATTTGGGATTTAGCAATCTCAAACTGAGAGTTAAGACCAACTAAAAAGTCATTAATGTCATTGCTTTAGTTGAATTTGCTAGACTTTGACATTAGAATTAAAGATAACAAAACATTAAATTCATCTTTTTGAGATTCATAAAATTGGCTTAAAGAGACTAATCTTATGGTTCAATACGATAAAAAACCCTTACACACTTCATAGATATGAGAAATGTTCCCCTTTTTAAAGTACAGAAATTTTAAATATTCCATTAATTTTTTGTCATACTCACAGTGATTGATTAAACTAATGACTTCATTGTATAGAATTATTGATTTGTAAGAATAACTGAGTATCATCTCATAGTCATTCCTTGTGAGTATTATCCGATGGTAGATTATTAGTGAGATAATGGTCCTCAGAAATACTCTTCAAGGAATGACATCATTCACAACTAAATTCTTTGTTCGTCAGTCATAGAGATTCTATATCTAAAGAAGTCAAGAACAACTCAATTAGAAAATCTCAAATTTTTAAAAAGTAACGAGAAACTCAATTTGAGACCAAAAAAAACTCTCGTCCTTATTGAGATATTAAAGCAATAAGACACACACGTTAGCAAGAGAGAGGCGATACTGAAGAAATTCATCAAAGAACGGAGCGTCGTTGCATGCCTCGGCACACATTGACGCTTGGATGAGGATGTAAAACCTTTGGGAGATGCGTGAAACTCAAGTGCAGGGTTTCTGGTGACCAGACTTCAAGGAGAGGTCAGTTGATGAGTGGAGCTCCTACAAACAAACGATCACCTGAAAAGAGTGACCCAAAAGCTTTTCTAAATTCTGCTTACTATGGGCAGAATTGAAATATGAAAATTTTTTCAGATAGCTAAAATTGCTTAGGCTCTAATACCATGAACCAAAGAAAAGAAAATGTGTTTTACTTAATATTTTTTATACAGGTAAAGGTTCATATCTATACAAATTGCTCAACTACTAATTAGTTAAGTAACTAAGCCTTAAGATCCCTATAATCAAGCTATAAAATGTGTGATAATCTAAATAAGTATTTCTTTCTAGTGTTCATCTTGTACCAGAAATTAGACAAAACAATAAACAAAGTTGACAGTAGTTTTAAGGCACGAGTAAGAGCTGCTGGAAATAGCCAGGGGAAACAGAGCTACGAGGCCAAATAAATTTGCTATTGTTTAATGTCATGTTCCAAGTAGTTCCGAAGTGTATTAAACATATAATGGCATTGAACTATTGATAATTCGGGTTAATATGAAATATTATCCCTTTTCAATGCAGAACAATTTTACGGACACAAGACATTACTGCAAGATTTGATTTGTTTTTCAGTTTCTCCTCTCATTTTCTCCATCTTCTCAACAGCTAATCATATCAATATCCCGAGTTTCTTAACAAAATAAATACAATGACATCAAATGAAAGCACCAACTTGAGATCATCAAACAGAGACAAGTGTAGCTATATTGAAGAGAAAATTTTTTGTCCGTATTTCATCCATCCAATCAGCAATCAAACAGAAAATGACATAGCAAATGGGCACTTGAGTACTAATACTTTCTTTGCATCCAAACATGTAAACAAGAGGAAAGATAAAAGTTTCCTATATTTTCCAGGGGGAAAAAGAACAAAGCAGGTTAACAGCGTCAGTTTTAATCTCTTATTACCTCTGGCACAAATGGGTTGTCATGATGATGGAAGGCAACTTGGGAGCTTGAACAAACATTAACTGTGGGAGTAGGTGAGGACACTGCCATGGAATGCGCAGGACAAGCAGGGAAGGCGGATGATAAGACCCATGCCTTCATTCTTCAAGTCGTTGGATACTGATTTTTGAAGAAATGGCGTGCCGCCCTATCCTTCTAAAATTAAAATTAATAATTTTCACCCAATAAACTTTTAGTGCGTAATGCCATTTCTCTCACTCCCCAATTTCTAATTCTTTTTTTAGAAGTTAAAAATAAATCAATTGAATCACCCAAAAATAAGAGAATATAAGAACATGCCCTTATTTATAATAAGTTAGTCTATTTCATTTTCTACCTAAAAATTATTTAAGAAATTGTAAGGTAGTGTATGACTTGAACAAGTTAGACAGCATAAAGCAAGTGAGACTTTGGAAGTTTTCTAATCAGCTAGCTTCCTTTGTCTATTAACATTTAGAGTCAGATTATGTATTGGCATTTGAGGGAATTGTCACATAGTCCTCTTTTGTTTGAGTGGCTTTATATTTCAAGTTAAAGCTACCTTTGATTCTATCTTTGGTTCCAGTCTCTTACTAGCTACAAGCTACCAAAATAAAAGAGGTTTTTAGAATGTTTGATTTCATCCATTCAAGCTTAACCCAGATTGCTTCCCATTTCTGTTCCTAATCAAATCTATGCATGATTTGTTTGTGAATTGGCCAAATTTATGCCTAAGCCATTTAATGTGATCTATGTTGCAGTCATTTAGCATATAGGTTGGTAGATTATCTTTGATGAAGAAGAAACCTCACAAGTTATATTGCCATTGGTTGCTTTGATTGTCTCTTTAACTCTAGCATTATTGGTCAACATATGTCTAAGGGATCGTGCTTTAGGTAGCCTAAGCAGGGTGTCCCAATCAACTCTAACTGTGATACTAAAGCCAAGTGTTATTCTCATTTCCTATAATTTTTTTGAATTCCGTTTTTATAAGCTCCTTCAGCCTTATCATTTGATTTAAGGTCCAAGAGTTATCATGCTTTTATTTATACTTCAAAATCTAGTAGCTTTTCAGTGGTAGGAGTGTATTCATGTAATATCTCGTTTCCATATAAAGAGTTAGAACCTTAGATTTTTGTAAATGAGAAATGGAAATAAGAGATAAGAAAAATGCATTTAATACTTATGCATAACAATAGCAGACACACACATGTGAATAGATTTTCATACACATTACAATGACTGTTTATGCACTCATTTGACATTTTACAAGTATAAAAGATTTTTTTATTAAAGTGATTATGATGTGGATAGCGAATACATTGGCTTGAAAATTGATTTGGTATATTTTATTGATAAATTAGAATTTTTGGGTAAAATCTAAGAAAAATTCTGAAATTTTGAATAATTTTTGGACTAGGAAAAAAACGTCAAGTAACAAGACAATTGATAAAAAGTGGTAGAATTAAATGTCAAATGGCTGTAGAAATTGTTGATAAATGACATTAGGATTTAATGACGAATATCATAGAAAATTGGAAAACAATTGGATTAGAAATTGGAGACAAATGAACTAGTTAAGAAAGAAGACCCATTAAAAACCATAAGGAGATGACATGTGGTAAGTGACATGTATCACTTGCCACTACACTTGTCACTTGCCAGACATCCATCCATGATATTTCCTTTCATTTGAAAGACTATCCTTTGTCTTTCATTTTCATTTGATGCTTTCTTCTTCTCTCTTCATTATCAATCTTCATCTTCTACATTTCTTCTTCTTCATTTCCATGGTACCTTCAACTCTCAACATTGTGAACTTTGCCATCATTTTTCACATGTTTCTTCAAGATCATGTGTCTTCTTGATGGAAGAATGGCCTGAAAGTGATCGGAATAGGGTCTAGTGGTTATTGGAAAAATTTTGTGCAATTTGGTTTTTATTAGGTAAAATTGGAACAGGGAATTTGAAGGCATTTTTTGGTTAATTGCCTAGGAATTTGGTTTCCAGGAAAGAAGCGAAGTTCTAGAAATTTTTGTGAACTACAATTTAAAATCAAGAATCAGATCAAACGGATAAGGGACGGTCAAGTTAGGTTGGTTTTTCTAAATACATGTCTGGCTAGGAGGTTGATTGGCGATGGTTGGGAAAACTGGAAATTTTGAGATGGGTGGAGTTAGAACTGGGTAGAAAACCCTTCCGGAGATTTCTAGTTTAAGAAGTGAACAACGCTATGGCTTTGGAATCACCTAAATTGGACAATCACACAAAATTTTTTGAATTTTCTCGTACAACTGGTCAAACAGAATTCTAGCGAACAAATCAAACGGAACAATGAACAAAGTTGAATGTTTTCAGAAAACAAACAAACTCAATGATTGTTCTTCGGAGAAACAATAAAAAACCAGACAATCTCTTGCCAAATTGAGAGAAAACCTCACTCTTTTATATATATATTTTTCTGAAATTCAAAATAGGAAAACAAAGAGCTAAAATAGGAAATTTTAGGGCAGCCACAAGAATCGACTCCTCATATTCCTAATATGTAGTTTTAGCTCATTAAACTAAAAAATAAAAGTTGTAATAAAGTCTCACAAAACAGCTAATTGAAACAAACCAAAATAAATTCTTCAAACCGGACCAAATACATTAATCTGGACCATTATTAAACAGGAAATAAAACTAGTAATAAACCAGACCAAAGTCAATGAAAATAAATGTCTTAAAAATTCTGCTAAGCTTGGAATTCGACCTCATGCTTATCAGGTCCATAGACACACATTTTAAAGTCTCCAAATGGCTTCAAAAGGACTTAGAATTGTAA
>JAOTAZ010000007.1:21405656-21421819 GCA_025629785.1 Erythroxylum oxycarpum | reverse complement strand
TTAATTATAATGTAATTAATTAATTAGTATTAAATTTTTTTAAAAAAAAGTCACTATTAAAGAATGAGTTTCATTCCTCTACTAAATGAAGGGTATGGAGGATTTTCTAAGAGTAGGATATCAAACTATTGCCCCTATAATGATAATTAACAACCAACTACTCAGTTTTCATTCCTTACCTATTAACCCTTTTCCTAAATCCACCAACCAAGCACCCTAAAAGGCAAACATCACCCACGTGCACAAAGATAGTTTAAGGAAGGTGCATAGTCAATTGCAGAACATAACTCTTAAAAGGTTTGCCACAGAGATTTGAGATAAAAACTATGGCCCTAGAGATGCATCGACCATTTTCATCACTGAACCCATTCAACAGTCTCAATAGTTTGTTGTTAAACAGAATCTCAATGCAAAACTAAAGTTTTTTTAAATAAAAATAATTCTTTTAATAATAGCAAAAGTTACAAAACATCATTACAATGGTTTGCTAGATCGACCAACAAATTCATGCTCCTCTAATTGTTACAAAAGTGGAGTACATCAATTAGGTATAACATCCTATAGTTTTTCAATCCTTAGCTAAGTGTTATTTTACTCTCTTGTATCTCGTATTAAAATGGTCCTTTAAGAGGAATACCTCTTCTTTTTAGTTTTCCTCCTAATTAATCGTCTTTTAGATTTGGAACATGTCACGACTATAGCAGCGCAAGAGCAAAAGCAAAAGCAAGCACCGAATGAAGATGTTATGAGTGCTGAGCTGGCAGGTGATGATAGGGAATTGCAACCAAATGATGAAGTTGTTATGAGTGGATAGATGGCAGAAGATGCGCATGAGGAGGTACACCCAAAGGTACGTCTAGAGGCAAGTATGAGGCGTAGTACGAGGATCAGAAAGAAATCTCTGAAGGTCAGAGAAAACGAAGATATATGAGTGGGTGGTAATGGGAAGGGGGTAGAGAATGATTTGACAAATTTTCCCTTCTGAATGTCTCTTCTTTCGGTTTCCCTTCCTCGGATTTCTTTTCTCTAAATGTTATATTTCCTATTGCTTGTAATTGCTGCCCTGAACTTGCACGACTGATTTCGTTGTCTAATATTAATACTTCAGCTGTCATTTCTCTTCTTTCTGAGTTTGCCTCTAGAATACACGCATTTGTTGAAGTCATTGCAGGTGTTCGTGACAAATTGGTGCTTTCATTGAGAGGGCCCTATTATGGCGGAAAATGAGTTAAGAAAAGTGTTTCAGATGGAGATTAATAAGCTACATGTGTTGGTAGAACAACAAGATTTTACATCATCTGTGAGAATGGAAAAAATCGAAAGCAACGTAGAGGAGATTGCCAAGGCAATGACCAGTCTCTCCGATGAGATGGCAACTTGGAGGCTTGAGGTTGCCAGCGGGTCCTCGAACTTCGACACTAACACTCATAGTCACACCAGACTTGCTAAGATCGATTTTCCCAGGTTCAATGGCACAGATCCTTTAAATTGGATCATTAGAGCTGAACAATATTCTGCTTATTACAATACCTCCGAAGCTGAAAAGGTGGTGATAGCATCTGTGAACATGGAAGGAGACGTGGTGGCTTGGTTTCAGCTGATGCAAAAGACAAACCAGATCACATCATGGGCCGCTCTGTCTAAGGCAGTTGAGCTACATTTTGGACCAACGGAATATGAGAATCCCAGGGCCTAACTTTTCAAGCTTACTCAAACCGGGTCAGTGCAGGAATATCACACCTGTTTCATGGTTCTCGCAAATAAAGTTGAGGGGGTAGCCGCAGATGCACTTCTGAATTGCTTCATCAGTGGCTTGAAGGATGAGATCCGACGAGAAGTGATTTCAAGAGAACCAGCGACGCTATCAAAGGCAGCTGCTTTGGCTAGATTACTTGATGAGAATAACACACCTAACTGGGTTTTTTTGCGGAATCGCAGCTACCATTTAGGTAACACAGTGAAGAGTTCAGGTGGAGGATCTATCTCTACACAGGCAGTGCCATGGGCGAAAACAGGGGGTGGTCCCCAAACTCACACAACATCCTCAGTTGCTATACCTTCAGCAGGAAAGGCACCATTACCCCTATTATTACCGACACCTGTGACTAAACCTTTAACGTCGATCAAGCGTTTAACTCTGGTCGAGGTATAGATGAAACGGGAGAAAGGCCTCTGTTTTACCTATGATGAAAAGTTCACTAAGAATCACCGGTGCCCAAATCGATAGTATTTACTCATGGAGTGTAGTCCCGATGACGGAAACAACGAAGAAGGAGAACTAAGTCAAGAGGCTGAAATGCACGGGGAGCAGGAGGAGACCATTGAATTACTCCATTTATCTCTTCAAGCTTCGCAAGGAGCACCTAGTAAGTGTACGATTCTGTTTCATGGATCTATACTTGGAACTGATGTCTTGGTTTTTCTGGATGGGGGGAGTGACGATAACTTTATAAAACCCCGGATTGTCAAGCATTTGAAGATGGCAGAGGAACAAATTCCTGGGTTCAAAGTTTTAGTGGGAGGTGGTCAAATTCTAAAGGGCAATACTATGGTTAGAGACATTCCTCTAATTATCGATAACACTCGCATCACGATTTCTGCTTTAGTCTTGGATGCAACTCGTTATGATATTGTGTTAGGGGCTGATTGGCTTGCTACACTGGGAGAGCACATATCTGATTATAGTACATCGGTATTGAAAATTTTTCAAAATGGGACATGTGTTACTTTGAAAGGGGGCGCAACAGACTACCTAAGGTGGCTCACTTCCATCAATTGCTCAGGTTGCGTGATACAGATGCCATAGAAGAGTGTTATACGATGGAATATGTGGGGTCAAAGGAGGCTATAGAACCGATACTGGAATTACCTAGAGACATGCCGTCTGATTTTCAAGGATTGTTGTTGAAGTATAAGGGCGTATTCCAAGTTCCCAGGGGTTTACCCCCACGAAGATCTCATGATCATGCTATCACTCTTCAACTGGGAATACCTCCTGTGAAGGTCAAGCCATATCGATACCCTTTTTATCAGAAAAATCAAATATAAAACATAGTAAAGGAGATGCTGCAGGAGGGCATTATCCATCCCAGTAACAGCCTTTATTCGGACACTATTCTATTAGTTAAGAGAAAGGATGGGTCGTGGAGGTTTTGCACTGATTACAGGGCTCTCAATGCTGTCACAACAAAGGACTCTTTTCCTATTGCTTCGTTAGATGAATTGCTTGATGAACTTAAAGGTGCGTGTTATTTTTCCAAGCTAGACCTTAGATCGGGTTATCACCAAATTTTGGTTAAAGAGGAGGATATTGTTAAGACTGCTTTCAGAACACCACAGGGACATTATGAGTGGCTTGTCATGCCCTTCGGGCTAACAAATGCCCCTGCTACTTTTCAGTCCTTAATGAATGATGTTTTCAAGGCTTATTTGCGTCGGTTTGTTTTGGTATTCTTCGATGACATATTGGTGTACAGCACTGATTGGGACCTCCATTTGCATCATTTAGAATTGGTATTGGTTATGTTGATGGAACACTAACTGTATGCTAAGCTATCCAAATGCTCTTTTGGGCAAACCAAAATCCATTACTTGGGGCATGTCGTTTCTGTCCAAGGGGTAGAAATGGATCCAGAGAAGGTGACAGCGGTTCTTAACTGACCCATACCTGTAAATGTATCACAGCTCAGGGGGTTTCTTGGACTGACGGGGTATTACCGTAGGTTCATCAAACATTATGCTTCCATTGCGAGCCCTCTCACAACGTTATTGCAGAAAAACAACTTCAAATGGGATGAAGAGGCATATACGGCATTTGAGAAACTCAAGACAGCGCTAGTGAATACTCCCATCTTGGTTATGCCCGATTTTTCTAAGCCATTTGTAGTGGAAACTGATGCATCTATGAGAGGAATAGGTGCTGTGTTGTCTCAAGAAGCACACCCCATTGCTTATTTTTTTAAGAAACTATCTGCCGGTATGCAAGCTCAATCAACTTATGTAAGGGAACTATACGCAATCACTGAAGCTGTGGCTAAATTCAGACACTACTTAATAGGCCACTATTTTATAATCCGGATTGATAAGAAAAGTTTAAAGCATCTTTCAGAACAAACCATACAAACTCCAGAACAAGAGGCATGGCTACCTAAGTTATTGGGATTCAACTATTCTATTGAATATAAGCCAGGCAACACTAACCAAGCTATTGATGCTCTTTCTAGGTGCTGTTACGTGGCTGTCACAATAAATCAAGCAGATATAATGGCAGAAATCAGGGAAAGTGTGAAGCAATCGGAGGAGTTATAAGACTTAATATGCCGGATTGAGCAAAATCCAGCATTGCACCCAGAATATACCTTGAAGGATGGTCTCATTTATTGACGTAAGAAGGTAGTCATTCTACATACAGCCATTCAACAATTGTTAGAGGAGTTCCATTCATCCACCCAAGGAGGCCATGTTGGTTTTACTAGTACATTGGCTCGGTTGGCGTCCCAATTTTTTTGGAAGGACATGAGAACACAACTGAAAACATACATTTGTCAATGCCAGGTTTGTCAAAGAGCTAAAGTATCTCAACTACACCCTAGTGGGTTAGTAAGCCCACTTCCTATACCTCAACAAGTGTGGGAAGATGTAGCTATGGATTTTATTACCGGATTACCGAATTCTAAGGGTTATACTGTCATTATGGTAGTGGTTGATAGATTAACTAAGTCTGGTCATTTTGCACCCCTCAAGGCTAATTATAATGCTCCCCAAGTGGCTGAAACCTTTGTACAAACAGTGGTGAAATTACACGGTATTCCGAAGTCAATTGTGTTGGATAGAGACAAGGTTTTTACTAGTGCTTTCTGGCAGCATCTATTCAAGTTACAGTAGACTACTCTGAAAATGAGCTCCTCATACCACCCACAAACGGATGGTCAGAGTGAAGCCCTTAATCGTTGCTTGGAAATGTATTTGCGGTGTTTTGTGTTTGATACACCTAAGCTATAGGTGCATTATCTTCCTTGGGCGGAATATTGGTATAACACAGCTTTCCAATCCTCGATTGGTATGACACAATTCAAAGCTGTGTTTGGTCGTGATCCACCCTCCATTATTCAGAGTGTTCTTCCCTTGGAAGTTCCCCCGGATTTGTTTGAACAATTGAAAGAAAGGGATGTTGTATTAGATGGTTTGAAATACAATTTAGAGAAGGCACAGATGCGAATGAAGAAGTTTGCGGATAAAAAGAGAACAGAAGAGCATTTTCAGGTTGGTGACTTGGTCTTTATGAAACTTCAGCCCTATAGACAACATTCAGTCCAGCTGCACAAAAATCAGAAGTTGTCGTTGAGGTATTTCGGCCCCTTTGAGGTTTTGGAGAAATTTGGCACAGTTGCTTATAAACTCCAACTCCCAGCTGACACTAAAATTCATCCAGTATTTCATGTTTCTTATCTTAAGAAATGTGAAGACTCTCCAAAGGAAACGTACATACCCCTGCCCTTGACAACAGTGGAAGAAGGGCTCATTATTTCTCCTTTGAAAATTTTACAGCACAGATGGATAGTAAATGCAGGCCGATCAGAACAACAATATCTCATTCAGTGGGGCTCTGATATAGCACCCACGTGGGAATTGAAATCCTACCTACAACAACACTATCCTAGCTTTGACCTTGAGGAAACGATCAATTTTGATGGGGAGGGTAATGTCACGACTATAGTAGCTCAAGAGCAAGAGCAAGAGCAAGCACCGAATGAAGATGTTATAAGTGCTGAGCTGGCAAGTGATGATGGGGAATTGCAACCAAATGATGAGGTTGTTATGAGTGTATAGATGGTAGAAGATGCGCATGAGGAGGTACACCCAGAGGTACGTCCAGAGGTGAGTATGAGGCGTAGTACGAGGATCAGAAAGAAATCGCTGAAGGTCAGAGAAAACAAAGACATATGAGTGGGTGGTAATGGGAAGGGGGTAGAGAATGATTTGACAAATTTTCCCTTATGAATGTCTCTTATTCTAGTTTCCCTTCCTTGGATTTCTTTTCTCTAAATGTTATATTTCCTATTGCTTGTAATTGTTGCCCTGAACTTGTGCGGCTGATTTCGTTGTCTAATATTAATACTTCAGCTGTCATTTCTCTTCTTTCTGAGTTTGCCTCTAGAATACACGCATTTGTTGAAGTCATTGCAGGTGTTTGTGACAGAACAATTCTCATGAAATCTTTATGCTACCTTAACAAGTCTACCATTGTCTAGTTATAGCAGCAGCAGGTTTCTTGGTGAATCTAGTCAACCAAGTTCATCTTCCATCGCTTCATCCACTAATTGCACATCTGCTTCTATCTAACCATTCATCTTCGACTGTGAGGTATTTTCAATAGTCCTAAAGATATCTGATTCCTCCCCATTAGCTTGTGCTTGTTCCATATTGTCTACCGTCAAAGACTAACAACATTAAAAGATTGAATAACATTCGTCCTATTTGAACCATTTTCCACAGGTATAGTACTCGACTCACTTAGCTTATCACCGCCTTTAATTTGTTGCACATTCGAATTATCAAGAACTTGTTAATAAATATATAAAACCAATTAACTTGACCTCACACAATAGCTTAAGCTATTGTGGTGAAACGGTCACTTAACATGGTATCAAAGCCTTTGTGATCAAGTGGTAGTGAGTTCAAATCCTACCACCCTCTTATTATTCAGCACAAGGTAGAGTGGTCCTGTGCAAGTTTCAAGCCCAAAGGACTTTCACTTGAGGGGGTGTGTAGTGAATATATAAAATCAATTAAGTTGGCCTCACACAACAACTTAAGCTATTGTGGTGAAAATGTCCAACCCCAGTTGCACTCGAGGGGGAGTGTTAGAGTGTCTCATATTGCCTAGACATGAAAATGTTAAAGTGTTTATAAGTGGTGAGGGTCAACTATCCAAACAACTAGTTCTAGTTATTTGGACAATAGTTGACCCAAGCCCAATTCTTGTTAATGGGCTTTACACTCTACCCATATTAAAAATTCAACAATAACCATTAGATTAGGTGACCTTTTACGTAGAGATATATGAAGATAACCTTAGATTGAAGCTTCTTGCTTGAATTATAGACTTTTTTTTCCCTGTACACTTATTTCCGGCTTCTGAATGTAATTGATTGTTCTGTTGATATCATTCACAGCTTTGACAACATTAATGCAATGGATTAATTTTACTAAAGCGCTTAGGTTATGAAGTATTGTTCCCCACCTTTTTCATGGTCCCTAATACAAAATGTTAGTTCACTTCTAAGGATATCATTGGTTTAGGGGTTTCTAAAGCATTTTAGGCACCAGTTATAGGGTAATGATATCTTGTTTTTCATCTCAGATCTTGATTCTTCTTTTATATTTTTGTATTAATATTCTCGTTTTAGGTAATAATTATTTGATATGACATTAATGTTGAATGCAAAATGGCAGTTATATAAGAACTTTTCATCAACCTTCTGGTGTTGATATATGTTTTGGGAGAGAAAATGAAGCCAACGCTTTAGGATAGAGCAAGAAAGGCCCTACATATTCGATATTCACAGAAGGGACATAATATATCTTCGTACTATATATCAATTTTTGAAGCTTGTTTTGTCGATATTCTATGGCTTGAAATCTAGGGACGTGAGAGGCCAGTCCCTCCAGAATTGAATTCTAGCGGAAGAGAGATTTTGACTTGGGCTTTAATGTTACTTTGGAGCGGAGTATAACTTTGACCAACATTTTGTCTCATTTTTTTTTGGCATTGCTCGCATGTGAGGTGCAGATAGTATTTTAATTCACAACCACAACCCCTCAACTGGACCTGCTCATCAAGTTTTCCTTTTGTTTGGTGATATGCAACGGTGTTATTTACTTTTGGTGGTTCAAATTTCATCTGGGAAAATTTGGCAGCCAAAATAGTCATCTGTTACACTTGTGTTCTCGTACCTAGAGCATCTTTTCTCTTAACATTCTTAGATGTCTTATTGGATCTCTTTTCTTTTGTTATTTTGGCTATTTCTGAAGTCCAGAACTGTTCTTGAGAATAATCTCTTAAGCATATGCTAATGTTCGTTTTATGTATTGCCAACTCTTTCAGGCATTCTCAGGACTTGACAGTGCTATTTCACGACAAGCAAGAATCTCCGGTAACACGGCTTTGAATGCTGTTTTAAATGCTCAATTCTTGGTCCAGATTGGAGTTTTTACCGCAGTCCCAATGATAATGGGTTTTATACTTGAATTGGGATTGCTGAATGTGAGTCTTTGTATTCTTTTCTATTTACTTACAATTTTTCTGTTCAACTTAGAAATTTTGATTTTCTTATTTTAAAGGTTTTCAAGTTGTAGAATACCATTAAATTTTCTTCTCTGTGCTACTTCATTGACTGCAGGCTGTTTTTAGTTTTATCACTATGCAACTTCAGTTGTGCTCAGTCTTCTTCACATTTTCATTGGGGACGAGAACTCATTACTTTGGTCGCACAATTCTCCACGGGGGCGCAAAAGTATCCCTCTCCCTCTCTCTCTCTCTCTCTCTTACACTGACACACACACACACACACACACACAGAGTCACCTTTTGTTGTATTATCTTTCTTCAAGTGACATGCAAGTGTCTTGGGTTTCAATGAACAGTACAGGGCCACTGGTAGAGGTTTTGTTGTCCGCCACATCAAATTTGCTGAGAATTACAGACTTTACTCCAGGAGTCACTTTGTTAAAGCGTGAGTTGCATTAATTAAGGATCTAGTTCTAGATTTGTATTTTTTTTTTTTTGAATTATTACCACTGCTAGAATCAGGCTTCAAAGTAGGTAGATCACTTGCTTTTCTTTCTTTATTTTTTGGAATTTTGTTTTGGGAGGGTGGCGGTGGTGGGGATTAAGAGGTTGAGAAAGATGAAGAATTGTTTAATTTTACTGCTGAAATGTCCTTTATTTTTTGATTAACCTTCAATTCTTCCGTCACAGGCTTGAAGTGGCGCTGCTGCTTATAGTTTACATTGCATATGGGTACACATCCGGAGGGGCTGTTTCTTTTGTTCTGTTAACTATTAGCAGTTGGTTCCTTGTCATCTCATGGCTTTTTGCTCCTTACATATTCAATCCCTCGGGCTTTGAATGGCAAAAGTAAGGGGCTTTTTTTTTCCAGGTTACTTTCATTTACAAAATTAGATTGTTGACTATTGAGGTGATCGAGTTTGTTGAGTATGTCTTCGTTGAAAAAGATAGGTTCTATGGAGTATTAAACAATATTAATGGTTTATTAAATAGGACTGTCGAAGATTTTGATGATTGGACCAGTTGGCTTCTTTATAAAGGTGGAGTAGGTGTGAAAGGAGATAATAGTTGGGAATCATGGTGGGAGGAAGAGCAGGTATTATGAAATTTCATCTCACTTTAAATAATGAGTCAATTAGTCTTAATTTTTTTGGGTCCCTTTTTGAATTTGCATTTGGTTTCTGTTCAAGTTCATTATATCATGTACTGATTGTAAACTATCGAGATAGCCTACCAAAAAAGGAGAATGTATTATACTGTGTCAACAATCACCGAGAAAAAATAAGAGAAATTCTGGCTTTGAGAGATTTGCAGACGCACATAGCACCTGAACCCAAGACTGGGTGTTTTTTTTAATCGGCATACTCATTTTATGGGAATTCTGTCAATGCCCTTTGTTGGTAGATTAATGATTTCTGCATTACATTAAATGTATTAATTTCATGTTGTTTCTCATCAAATATTTATGTGAGCTTGTAGGAATTTTGTTTTTATCCCTTTTTTTTTTCCACATGTGCTGTCTCATTATATATGACTTGGCTGTGGTTGACTTTTGTACTTGCAGTTATCTCAGGAATTATTTCCTTTGTATGCAGATGCATATCCAAACTCCAAGAGGTCGTATATTGGAAACAATATTGAGCTTGAGGTTCTTAATGTTCCAGTATGGTGTTGTATACAAACTTCATCTCACAGGAAAGCATACTTCTCTTGCGGTACAATCCTTATTCTTTCCTCTTTTTCATTGTTGACTAGTTTCTATTTTTTCCAGATCTCAAAAGGACATTGTCCTAGTGAATTAATTAGCTCTAGGTTTGATGACTGCTGTTCTTTGTTCTCCTAAGAACAAGGACAGCTGGTTCAGTTAGTCCATAGATTTCATCGTTGAGAGTTTTCTCTTTCCTAATCTCCTCTTGTTTGAATTCTTTTTGCTCCTACCAAATCTTGCTGGTCTACACTTGTCACATTTCAGTTGTAACCACCTAGAGGCTAAGGTTTTAATATGTGTGATCTTTAGGTTACTTTGTGTAATTGCATGTCCTTATATTGGTAGATAATTGTTTCTTAAATATATGATTTCTTCCATTGTACAGGTCTATGGTTTCTCCTGGGTCGTATTGGTTGCTTTTGTCATGCTTTTTAAGGTTTGTTTTCTTCATTTTCTGTTACCCTCTATGTTCATCTGGATTTTGGTTTTACTTTCACTGAGATATACTTTTGTGCGCTTGCTCTTTACCTTGCAGATATTTACCTACAGCCCCAAAAAGTCTACCAAGTTGCAGCTACTGATGCGGTTTTTGCAAGGCGTCTTATCAATAGGACTGGTTACAGCCCTTTGTCTTGTAGTCGCCTTCACTGGTTTATCAATTCCTGATCTCTTTGCAAGCATCCTGGCATTCATTCCTACCGGATGGTTCATCCTCTGTGTAAGTTAAAAGGATCATCCTCTGTGTAAGTTAAAAGGATCATCCTATGTGTAAGTTAAAAGGATTCTTTTCTGCATTTAATTGCCTTGGGGTAAGAATAATGTTCTGAAACGAAATCCAAACCCATTCGTAACTTTCTGTCGATAAGATCGTACCAATTTAGTATCACATCAGACTGTTGAAAAAGAACAGAGCCGTTATGTCACAAGTTCAACTGTGATATTTGACCGCCTAATGATACTAGGCAAGTTTGATTAGACAGAACTGTCTGCTTGCTTTCGCCACTTATTATTCTCTCTTTTGGGGTGTGGAGGCTAGGGTGAGGAACTGTTACTGTTCCTCATCGAATGGACAGTCACTAACTTTAAATCTCCTCAACAGATCGCCATCACATGGAAAAAGGTTGTCAGGAGCTTAGGATTATGGGATTCGGTGCGGGAGTTTGGAAGACTGTACGATGCCGGCATGGGTATGATCATTTTTGTGCCAATTGCAGTCCTATCATGGTTTCCGTTCATTTCCACGTTCCAGTCTCGACTTCTATTTAACCAAGCCTTTAGCCGTGGGCTTGAGATCTCTATCATCCTTGCTGGAAACAAAGCAAATGTTCAGGCTTGATCATCAGGGATCAAAACCGCAATTTTATGACGATTGAGAGCTGAGCTGACTTGGAGGTGTATTTTTGTATATAGGTTTTTTAGTAAGCACTGTTCTGCTGTATCTTTTAGCATATTGAGTGTATTAGTTTGATTTGAATTGAATAGGAATTTGTCAGTTGATTTATTTAATTCCAAAAAGGCTGATTTTGTCAATTTTTGCCATGGTGACTAAATGTTTGCTCCTTTAATTTCTTTTCATATGCTTCCATTTAGGAGCCCTCTTCGCTGCCATGGAAATATGTATTCGGAAAGCCTTTTTAAAAGACAGAAGGTAAAGATGAATGATTATAGAATTTCTAGAAGCTGCAAAGGTTGCTAACAGCCTTCTGAAACTATGCCAAAGTCAATATCTAAACTAAATCTCTCTTAAATTTTAAAAAATTGCATGATATTGAATTTTTTTTTTACAAAGACGGGACAAAGTTTACAAAGAAGAAGATAAACAGATATGAAATATTCATGATTCTTGAACTTTGGGATGTGTGAAATAAATCTTCTGGTTAGTCAGATATTTATAACCTTAGCATTCCGTTTCTTCAATGGACATTGAATTCTGTAAAGTTCATTTTCCTTGAAAGAAAGAAAAACAATGCTTCAGGACAAGAACGAAGAATCTCATCCACTTCGACATAAGTAGACTGGCTTAACAGATTCACATCATTTATTGGCTTAAGCTCCTTTTCTTTTCTTCTTTCAACTTATCTCACTTTACGATCAAATTTCATGCAGAAGAAATGGCTCTTCTGCATGATGTTGAATCCATCGTAAATTGTAGAACCTTGAAAGTTAAATCTGTTTTTAAGTTAAAACTCGGACCACAATGGACATTTTTTTAACTTCCGCAATTCTCAAATTAGTTTCCTGACGCTTTCCGTAATCAATTTACAGTTTAGCCAGACACTACCTTCACGTTAACAGCTTAGAGACAAAAATATACTAACAAAAAGCGGCATAATGGTTTGAAGCAAATGTACTCGAGTCTAAAATCTACTGCATTAACCTACAGAACAGCTAATCAACAACAAATACAAATAATTTACATATCCTGATATCACTTTGGCTTGAAGTAAAATACCGACACAAGATAAATATATAATGCCATTGGTTTGAAAAGCTTGCGGCAGCTAACCAAGAAATTGAAAGTAAAGCAAATATCCACCATTGTGGGAAAAAATTTTGAAACCCTTCATTTGTTTCGACCTATCAGCTAGAACCGTCTCAACCCAAAAATTTCTACATAGGCTGCTAAGATGCAAATATCATTTTCCAATTGCCACATATAGGCTGCTACGATGCAAATATCATTTTTCAATCGCCACACATAGGCTGCTAAGAGCCATACATAGGCTGCTATAATGCAAATATCATTTTCAATTGCCAGTTTAAGCCATTGAGGCTTCCTCACTTGCAGAATTGCCAAATGGTGTCGGCCGATCAACCATAGATCCTGTTGAAGAAGGTAATTGTTCTGGATGGTTAAATTTACAAGCTGGCCCAAATTTGCAAATGCCATAGCGGCTGTAGTGGGAGCAGATGTTTTGATCCTAAAATGGAAAAAGGGTTCATCAGAAATGAAAAATATGGATATTTTTTATGGTAACAATGTAAAGTTAGGTGGTAGGAGTAAACCGAACGTGAAGACTACCACTGCAGTGATAAAAATGATTTTCTCAAAGGGAAAAACTCGTCAGTTAGGTCTTCCTACATCTGTAAAAGTTGTTACATATAACTAAACGTATATAGTATCCAGTGGAAAATAGTCAGAAAAGGTATGAAACAGCAATCTCTGTCAACTTCACCTCATATCTACCAAATAAAATCAATTAAGTCACTGAGCATATTCTAGCATGCCACATGGTAGGGAAAGACAATAATTTTCTGAAAATTGCTTCGGAAATTATACCTCAAAGGATTTTTTAAACAAATAAAAAACAACTTACAGGTCTTAATGGCAGGCCTTTGTTACTGAGTGCACACGGTGGTGACTTTGAGATACGATTCTTTGGATGGTGATATTTGCAGTTAGATTTAAACTTACACTCCCCATTTTTCATATAAAAATTGCATTCTGGCTCACCAGGCCGTTCAGGAAATTCATTCACTACCGACTGCTGCTGCTGATGTCCATATAGATTAGGATCAGCTGCAGAATTGTTCATAACATATGCTGGAGACAGGGGCATGCTCCTTTCTGGAGGATATACAAGAGCCTAGAAATCACAGAAAGATCCAATAAATGCATTAAATGTTGTTCCTACAAGGTTTGCAAAAGGACGGGATGTGAAGTCGTTGAACACAATCGCAATCACATGTCCATATATATATATATATATTAGTGAAGAAAAATGAACAGAAGGCAGAGATCAAGTATATCCTCTATATAAGTGGGTAAAGACAACAATTACAAGATATATGCCTCTGATGTCCTATATTAGCTTATCCAACAAGTTTCCCTTCTAACTTGACAGAGTCATGCGCACGAATTGGCAAGATTATTTGCTATCTTGAATTGAATAGAAAACCTTCAAGAGGCAAATGCACACCTAGCAACTTGATTCATATATTGAGAAACCAACCAAACTAGACAAATTACTAAGCTAATCTCAATCAGAAATTAGACTAGAAAATAAATGAATAGTATTGAAAGACAAAAGATAAAGACCCTTGACAAGTTTTAGCAGCATCGACAATAACGTGGGAGACAACAAACAAGAAACATTGACCAAGTGGATGAGATAAATAGCACAAAAACAATGGAGAATAATGTGTAAACCTGATATCCATTCCATTCTGAGTTTTGGGTAGCAACCCCTTGTGTTGGTGAATACATCATCGGAACAAAGGGAGCAGCCTCATTTAAAGCACTTGAAGAAGACCACGATGACACACTTGATTGTGATGGCCCCTGTAGAGAAGCAGAGCTTTCATTGCCAAATGCTGAAGGAAGTTCACTTCCTTCAGCAGCTGTAGGATCTGGATGATTGAACCTGCAGCTAGCTCCAAACTTGCAGGAGCCATTCCGCATGTAATATGGACAATCTTTCTCCCCCTGTAATCAAGAAATATCAGCATGAGCAATGGAACACAAAGAAAAATCTCCATATCACTTGGCAACAGAAAATTCTTTAAGGTTTGTCATATGCAATACTGGTCTGATAGGAAGGCCCAGAAAATTAAGCTCTGAAACTGGCAACACAGGATATTTTGGTCTTGAGTGGTTGAATCTACAAGTATTTCCATACTTACAGCCGCCTGTCATCAAGTAATACTGTAGGAGACCCAAGAAGAAAAGAAAACATTTAGATTAAGAAACCAACGAAACTTTTTGGGGAAAAAAAAGAATATTAGCATCCCATAATTATCTACCTTGCAGTTTACATAACTCTGTAAAAAGCATAGCTAGAGAGGGCATCAATTTTAAGGAATTAAGGCTTGTGAAAATTATTACATATTCCAACAGAGGAATCCCAAGCTTCCAGAAAATGAGTAACTTGTGTGCATATTAAACTGCCAGCTGCAGAGGATCAGTACGTAGTTTTTCTTCAAAAATGTTATGCAAAAAATGATTAGTACAGGATATTTCTGCAATTTATTCCTAGTAAGAAAAAAGTAAAGTAATCATTCCAGTTTGGAAATTATTCGGCACAACTGAGACTTAAATTGCAAAGAAAGACCCCAAACAAGTACAAAGACATGCTTAGGACAAACAGAAATCTCAAATAATCTATGAGACTAATGACCTTGCATTCTGTCTGGCCTGGCCTCTCAATAGCTTCTTCTCCTTCCGGAAACTTCTCCTTGACAGGCTAATTGACAAAAAGATAACAAAAGTTTAGGCAGCATATCTTAAAGATAATAAGTAAAACACTTTGAAATTTTGGAAATCTACAAAATGGAAAAAAAAAAAAAACTTTGAAGGCTATACTCCAAAACATCAAGCATACAGTCGTCCTGAACCACAACCATACAAAAAAGCCAAATGCAAATACAGGCAGCGAAACTTACCATGATTTGCCTTCTAATAGGGTGATTAAACTTGCAATTGTAACCAAATTTGCAAGACCCAGTTTTCATATAAAAGGGACAATCTTCAGCATCAGGCCTAAGAGGATACTGATGGCTTATACTACCAGTATTAATCCCCTCAATACCGTACCCAATCTTTTCAATCTCACTCCAAACCACGTTCTCGTGCTTGTCATCATTTCCACCGTTCTCTAATTCATCTTCACTTAAATTATTCAAATGTTTCCCTTCTTCCTCATTCTTAGCCCCTCCAAAACTCAACTTCTGCTCTAGTTCTTTGCGGACACTGTTCTCTTCAACAACGACCTGATCGTGAGGGAAACGCCCCTTCCCTTTATGCAAATCCAAGTGCGTGTGTGACTGTTCGGGGAATTCATCTTCTCCGACCGTCTGATAAAGACCGTACGGCAAGGAATCGCGAGAGGATGGGGATGAATTGAACTCAAACTCGGGGCCCCCGTTGGGATTAGTGAGGGAATTGGGGTATCTAGTGCGTTCCATTTCTGTTCCGCATTTCAATTTGTCGAAACCCTATATTTTGCACACAGACTGTGCCTTTGTGTTAGTGAGATAAGAAGACGAAGAAAGAATGTTGTTGGATGAGACATTAACAAGGAGATAACAATTTCTTTAGAACGTTCTTTATAATGTATATATATATATATATTAACAAGGAGATAACAATTTCTTTAGAACGTTCTTTATAATGTATATATATATATTTATTATGTATTAATTGTTATCTCCTTGTTAATGTCTATA
>JAOTAZ010000007.1:21377350-21387667 GCA_025629785.1 Erythroxylum oxycarpum | reverse complement strand
ACCAAAAAAAAAACTTAAAGAGAAGAAACGAAAAATGAAAAACAACATTGTCTTTATTTTGTTTTGAAGACCATGCAATTGTTTCACTGTCAACAAATATCTTCCGAACACTCGTGAATGAAGAGACAAATGAAAAAAAAAACCAACTTGGTTTGGATTATAAGAAACAGAACGAGGAAAAGCATAAACGTAGAACAGATATATGATATAGCAAGGAATGTCATATCACAAAACACATATTTCTGCATGCATCAAGCATAAAAAAATTTCTTCTTGTCTTCTCTTGCTATTCTTCTGCTACTTATATATTATATTTTCGTGTTGAATTTCGGCCCAGCTGTTACAAGTCTAGCTCATGAGCTTGGGCCCATTAGTTACAACAGACTCCGAAGATGTTAAAATAACTACCATAACTAATTTTTATTCATTGCTCTACTTGAAAGATTGCAGAGATAGTACGCTCTACACTTGTTTCTTATGAAAATCTTGTATATCACTTGTACGAGGATTTTGTATATTAGAAAATCTATGACAATTTGAAAGAACTGTTGCTTCTAAACATATCCGTTGTCTTGAATCAGAATTATTAACGGGAAATAAAAAGTAAGAGTGTGTGAGTGAAGTAGGGAATCCTAAAAGGCGTGAGCAGTAAGTTTTATATAAACCTAGACAGAGGTATTGAAGGGTGTAAGTCTCCGATAACTGGACACCTACAATGTGATACATACTTTCAATCTAACTTTGATTAGTCCATATTTTCAACCAGTGTGGTGATTTAGAACAGTATTAGCTTAGAAGGGTTAATCAGAAAAGGCCATATTTCTTGTGTTACCCTGTGATGAATTATAGGGATGCCCGAGTGGGCTGAACATGCATGGTGACGATAGTGGGTTGTGATAGCTGCTTATTTATGTTGCATTGATATTACGGATATGTAGCGGTAGGAGGAGAGATATGGATTTGTAAGAAAGATTGGACAGACGACAAAGGAGTCGAAAAGAGACAAGTATCATCTGGAGTTTTTTTTGAAAAAAAGTTTCAGACCTTCAACTTTTGAAAAGTTTCATTTTAGTCCAAGTATAAAACTTATATTTGAAACACATACCAGCCAAAAAGATTGATATCAATCGGTAATAAAGACCCGTACGAAATCACTATCTAACAAACTATGTTTTGGCTAGTAAAGTACTATACTCATGCCATTAATGCATTACCATCAATTCAAAATTTATCCGTTGAACTCCAAATTGACCGGCAAAAATGCCATCCCCACCAAACACACACGATGTAAGACAAAGCATGCAATGCAACTTAGAAATTCTTCTCCAACTGCGTACTGTCCTGCAGATACTAAATTGCACAAGTATTTACAAATATCAAGCACTCCAAGGTCTCGCCTTGAAATAAGAATTAGCATTGACATTCATTGTAGAATTATCAATCAGTTTGAATGTTCAATCAATTGCTCAACTTTTCCGGTGTAAAAGCCGATCAACTTGGTTACTCTGAATTACAGTTACAGGGAAATCCTATCACTATCTTTAGCCCTAGTTCTACCCTGTCAACAGGACAAAGAGTCTCATTAGCAATGTTAAATACACGGTTTTTCCTTGTAAGGAATCACCCCCTGCCTTTTTTTACAGAGTGACCAGTCTTCCTCTTGTGGCGACTGAAGTCCGACACAAATCTGAATGTCTGTCCACATCCTTCCTCAGCACATACGTAAGGACGAGCACCAGTGTGAACCCTAATGTGTTCAGTCCGAGCCCATGCCCACTTGAACGTCATCTTACAGCCCTTCCAGGGGCACTTAAGGGGGCGGTCATCCAAGTGGACTCGACGGTGCTGCACTAGATATTTGTGGGAGAAGAACTTCTTCCCACACCCCTTGACAGGGCAAATGTTCCTTTTATGCACTGCAAGCTCTTGTTTTGTGTGAAAGGTCATGGCACATCCCTCAATATCACAATGATATTCTTCTCCTTCACCCTTGACTTTGCGATCCTTGCGGCCAGCTGGAGCCTTCACAACTGAAGCACACTTCACATTTTTCTTGGTCTTTTGCTGCTTCTCTTTTAGGTTTGTGTCTGACTTTTTTGACTTTGAAGGTCTTTGCCTGAGGCGCGTACTAGGTCCTCCTTCAAGCTCCTCAACTTGAGGATTAATCTGTCTAGAATTGTTATTTCTAACATCTCGAATCCGTGATGTCCATTGTTTTGCTTGCCTCTCTTGTTTGATTGATTTAGGGGCATCTTTCTTTGTTAACCGAGATATTCCTTGCTTCATCAGCTGAGAAGTTTCCAGTTTCATCTGGCGAAGAGTCAACTGCTTGTTCTGCTTGCTTCTAAGAATCCGGCTGGACTGCTTCTCTGAATTTTCCTCCAACAAATCATCAGATGCTGCATCATTTCTCTCAATCAGGCTGGCTCGCTTACCTCTAGGAGTTTTCCTAAGCTGCCGTTGATTGTTATCCTCCTGCAGATCATCTGAAACTACAGTTTCCCTCTCAATGAGTTTGGCCTTCTTACTTCTTGGGATCCTCCTGGGCTGCTCACGAGTATCATCCACTAAAAAATCATCCAAGACTGCATCTTCCCTTGCAACAAACTTCACCTTTTTGCTTCTAGAAGCTGTTCTAAACAACTGGTTAGTATTCTCTTCTGCCGACTCATCAGAAACTGAATGTTCCCTCTCAATAAATTTGGCTGGCTTATTTTTTAGAATCCTTTTGCTCTGTTGATGCATATTGTTTCCCAGAGAATCATCTGATATCACATCTTCCATCTCAAAAACTTTAGATCGCTTGCTCTTGGAGAACCTCTTGGGCTGCTGATAATTTCTTTCCTCCAGTAAATCATCTGATGCAACATCTTCTCTCTCAGTATATTTGGCTCGTGTGCCTTTGGAAAATCTTCTGTTCTGCCAATGGGAACTATTCTCCTTAGAATCATCTGAAATCACAGTTTCTCTATCCATATAATCGGCTTGTTTTCTTCTGAAAGCCCTCACATGAAGCCTATGAGAACTATCCTCAAGTGAATCATCTGATAATGCATCTTCAGTCTCAAAATGTGGTGTATGCATATTTCTGGAGATCCTCTCCCCCCACTGACCACTATAATCTTCCTGTGAATCATCGGAAATTTCACCTGCCTTCACACATTTGTCTAGCTTGCTCCGAGCAAATTTCCTATGTGGCTTGTGATAATTGTTCTCCACTAAACCACAAGAAACTGCCATCTTCCTCTCAGTAGGTTTAGTTTGCTTGCTTCTAAGAGTTCTACTGAATTGTTGCTGAGAGTTATCTTCCAACGAATCTTCTGAAACACTATCATCTCTTTCAATAGATTTGGCCTGCTTACTTCTATGAAATTTACCCAAGTACCGATGAGAAATATCATCCAATGAATCATATGAAACTTCTCTCTCCATGTACTTTCTCTTGTTCCAACTATGAATCATTGAATGCTTCTTATCAGGATTATCCTCCATTGAATCATCTGAAGCTACAGCTTCAGTCTCCATATATTTCCCTTTCTTAATAGACCTGCTCTCTGCTCTCATTTTCCGCTTCCTCCGGTACTTTCTAATGACTGAATCGGTTTCTTTTCTGTTGGTACTTCTTGGATTCCTTACAAGCTTTTCATCAGATATAGCCCACCCATGGAAATTCCTTTCCTGTTCATGTTCTTGATCTTGTGCTTCACAATCCCATTTTGCCAGAAGAGGATGAACTTGATTTGACATCCAAACTTTTCCACACCATTTCCCAGCCACCACTTTTTTCTGCTTGCCAGGCCTCCTTCCATTAATATTAGACTTTGAGAGAGTGCTAATCGGAGAAGTTCGGCCAAAAGCATTATATATGACAGAATTGTATGGCATCTGTTTACTGTAAAGAGGAGAACGACTGAGGTTCGCACTATAAAAGAGATTAATCCCCAACTTTGCAGCCCAATCCCCATTCCCTGGTATGGCATCTTCACTATCCAAAGCTAATTGTATCCTCTCTTCATCATCTTTAGTGGCATCTGTAAAATTGCTCTCACTCCAAAGATAATCAATTCCCAGTTCTTCTGACACCAATTTTGCTTCAGCTTCTATCTTGGGATACTCTGCAAATGTTTTTGGCAAACCCCATGTGTATTGAATAGCGTAAACAATAGAAACTAGGATAATATAGTTTGGAGAAAAACAAACAATGTTCATCCAATTAAATAACAAAAATTACCAATAATCCACTATGCTGTTTAAACCAGTCATACTTCACTACTCATTATCCGTTAAAGGCAAATTAAAAGAGGCCACAAAAAACAAAATGACATTTATTTTATATATGAAATATGAGATCATAATATCACAACACACCTGGATGGCAGAGAAGCAATATATGCACTCCTCCAATTGGACGGAGTTGCTGTTCCACTTCTACAGCATGTTGAAGGCAGAAAACATGCATTCGAGAAGAGTCTTCATCAGATCTTTGACCAAATGATGGATCTGCATGCTCTGTTGGTGCAGCAACTGAGTTAAACTTCACTTTTTCAGCATCAAAGACCACCGGGATACAAGTTGCCCTTTTATGTGGCATTACTAAGGAATCTTCTAACTTGCCCTCCAAAACATTTGTTTCCCTGCAAGCAGCACTATTGGTTTCAGACTCAACAGAAAACTCTGGAGCCTGGTCACTTGTATCCCAAAATTTGGAGAGTCTACGATCAGCATGGCAATCATGAGTTTTGAAGGCAACCTCATCCTCATAATCAACTCTAGAATGGGATGGAGGTATACTATCAGTGGCAAAATCAATAAACTCTCGCTTAACAGAAGTCAGAGTTGAATTTTGACCATGATATTTACTTTCTGATGAATAAGGCATCCTGTTAACTATATCACCATCTTTAGAAACATCTATCTCATTCTGATCTTCCTCTGAGTCTGAAGAGTTTGCATAATTCAAAGCTAAAAGGCCAAGTGAAGAAGCCTCTTTCTGTGTTGCAGAAGCAGAAGGCACTCCAATACTTTGATTTACCATCTGAACTTGGCAATTAGTAGACTGAAGGGGAACATTAAATAAACCATCTGCTGCATTCTTTCCTACCAATCCTGGAAATTTTTAGGGCAAAAAATGTGCTCAAAACCAGTGCCAGTAAGGAAATCACTCAAAAGGACACAGAATCTACAATGGGAAGGAAACAAAGAAATGTTTCTTAATGGTACGATATGTGTGGCATGGGTAAAAACACTAAAATAATACAAGAGTAGTCAATGTCATCAAGTAGTTTAATGAGAACAGCGCCCTTGCACCATCACTGCCCTTGCCAAATAGGTTAAAAAATGAATAATGCAGGAACCCAGTAAGTTTGAATATCATCAAAAATAGTGTTGTTGAGGGCCTTTAATGTCCTTAAAAGAAATGCAAAACATCTTCTCAATCAACTAATGCAAAATCAGTATAGTAAAATTTTGTAATTGCTACCAACACAACAGACTATATAGTGTTTAAACATGTTACAAAGGTAAGCAAAAATAAGAAGATTCTCCATGTAACCTACTTGTCAAGGATTTATTCTCAAAAGTTTTTGGAATATCACTGGCAAAAGCAAGCCCATCCCTATTTACTCGAGAACCAACGATCCAATCATTAAAGAAACTACAATCAGCTGACATGAGGTATCTAGCAGCTGCTTCTCTTGGTTGGATAACAGCAACACAGTCAAAGCTCAAGATTCCACAAGTGACACATGAAAACAGTCTCTGATCCAACAACTTATCACCATGGACTGCACTTTCTCTTTCATTATCTCCATTGGCAGTGTATGTCTCACTATTGCCCTTTTCATCTGACAAGGAAAAGTTGCTCCTTTCATACAAAGAAGCAATCTTTGCTTTCAAGGAAAAAAATCCTTTTACTTGACTCATTCCATGATCACTATCAGATACGATTTCATCAGAAACTGAACCTTTTGTGGATTTAACAAAATTCTTGCGACTGTATAACCCAAAGGAGGGGTTCAACCTTAACTGTGACCCAACACGTAATTTTGAACAAACAGAAATATCTGAAGCAGTTTGGGGAAGGAGCACAACTGAAGATCCTTTTGCAAGAATATGAAGCAGCTCATTGTTCTGAATAACATTCTTTGCAAATAGTTCTTTAACCAGTGTTTCACCTTCACCCTTTTGCTTATCTTTGAGTCTAGAACTCCGAGGCTTTAGATTGATACTTGCAGATGGTCTGCAAGGTGAAAACCAGAAATAAGCACTGGTGGTTTAGAATCAAACAGAACTGCAGCAACTTTGAATGTGCAAGTATCTAGACTATGAGTTCTGCTGAAAGCTTATGCGTTTTAAACAAGTTCCAGTAGGAACTTTTCTTTTTTTTGAGTCAAGTTAAAATGCAAAATTAATTGAAACATCATGTGAAAAACAGCACAACAGAAGGAACTAAAAATGTGACACAATCACAAACGCTCATCACACTTACCTGATATCTTTCACAAAGGTAGAATAGAAATTTCAATCCAACGAAAAGTTATGCAATCAGCTGGACTATAATGGATTTCAAATTCAACTACATATGACTAGATTTTAAACAATCTGTACAAAATTTTAGCCAGAAAACAAGATCTAACTACATAAGGGGGGACGCCTTGCAAATCAACAAGTCTTAAACAGAATGTTATTGCTAATTCGATAATAAAAAGAAAAGTGAAAATGCTAACGAACCATGGATTCATCATTCAAATAGAGCAAAAATATTGATGAACTATATACCTTGTACGAAATTCTAGAGCAAGATCATAAAGTAACTGGAAATGAGACACCATGGGCGGGTAATTAATTGAAGCTCTTCGAATAGCAGCTTCTTTAGCAACCCTCAACCATTCAGGTGTTGCAATATTAGCTGCCTCACCACAATTAAATCCTGAAAGTTAAAAATCATTGACAAAATAAGCATCTACACTAGTTAGAAAATGCAATAAAAATAACAAAAGGTCTCCAATGTCTCAAAAGAAGAAAATAAACTGGCAGATATAGGTATTACCATGACTGAACCCTGAATGATAGGCTCTGGGGAAGGTTACAACAAACTCCCCAGCATTTTGAACCAACCTGATTGAATAGATGCAATGGTTAGACTACGTAGACACTCAAGTACAAAGATCATATTCATGTTTAACCACATTCCCACCCACAGAAAGCAAAGAGAGATCATAGCATGAAATTATAAGTCTCTGTAATCTCATCATCAATGATTACGTATCCCTTTCATCCCATATTCGACTATCCCTATTATATCACATGAATGTGAGTTCAAACCAACAGTGTCTTATTTTCAAGAACTATATTGAGTGCATTACAGACTAATTACAACAATGTCAAGTTAGCAGAAACTAGAAGACAGTAAAAAGAAGCCAAATAAACAGAAAGGATAAAGCACCTGCAGCAAGGTACACCTGCACTAATAAATACTTCGGGTGACATAACTGTAGTCTTCTCACCAAGAACAGCAAATGTAACTGGAGAGCAAGTAAAAGCTACAGTTAGTTGTTTATGTTGTAGCAAAAATGAAGTCAACAATCATGTTTTTATACAGTTAAACCAGAGCAACAGAGCCAAAAAAAAACAAGATTCCGATATTTTCTATCAGACGCACTAATAACTAACAAAGCACTAGCGATACAAGGCATGCTACAAAAAGGCAATTACAATCAATAACTAGATTCAAAAATAGTAATTAGTGAAATAGAAATGGACAAGCAGCGATAAATTCTTTAACTAAGAAAGTTGTCCACTGAGAAAATGAGCATGCAGAACGAGGGCTCCTCCTTAAGCTTAATTCATTATAAGTCAACAAATGACAGCCAAAGTGGCTACCATAGTTTTCCTTTATTTTTATTTTTTTTTAGGGTAACTAGGTTTACGGTCGGAGGGGAATAAGCCGACCCAACCGTACCCTTGGTGGAAGAGCTCACTCCTGAGTTGAGATACACTTCAGTAGCTATTGTCGTAACTAGAGACAATTAAGTAGCTCCCTGCTGAGTTGAGATACACTTCAGTAGCTATTGTAGTAACTAGAGAAATATAATTATAGACAATTAAGTATAGGGTCTGGACCCTAAACTTAACTGCAGACCCTAAACTTAATTTGCCCATATACTAAATCAAACAGGAAAAGGTATCATAGGAATCATAAAGTAGCCTTATCACAATGGACCATTCATTCTAGGATAATTCATATACTCTATAAATGAAATATTATTGGTGAATATAAAAGAAATGCCCCACATTTTTCTCGCAATTCACAAAATAATACAAACCCCTGCAGAAGAAGTGTCCAGATATCTACTCAATATATACTTCACCCCAAAAGTTCGACCGTAAGAATTCAGTAGTGAGTCCAATATATACCTTAAGGTATCTATAATGACTCATCCCCACTACTCTAGCAATTCACATTGTTCAACAATGGATCTAAAAGAGCATACCAGTAATCCAGACTGGTTCAGTTATCACCATTACAATCAAAAACATCTCTAAACACCCCATGAATTGTATCAATATCGACATTTTAGTAAACCAGGGAAAACCGAAAAACAGGGGAGGCTGGCAATGAATCATCAAATTATGGGATTACACACTCACCAAGCGGATTGATCTCTTCTCCATACCCATGAACTCGAACTACTTCCTCAAATGCAACCGCAGCCTCTTTAGGCACGCCATACCAAGTTTTACCGGCGCCTGTATGCAAGTAATTCAAGCTGTGCAAATCGTGGTCCTCCACATGCCACGCAAACCAACTAAACATCATAGCTATATACAACATAGGAGAAGTAACCCCAGGTATCTCCTCCTTCATGAACCTCAACAATGACCCTTTTGCCCTCGAGACACTTCGCATATTCCACTCTGTTTCTCCAACAGTCAACCCCTCTCCCAAACCTCCTTCTCTACTTTTATTCACCGAAAAAGCTGAACCCGGCATGTCGTTTGCATACTCAACGGAAAAGGGCTTATCGACAGTAGCCTTCCAGTATAGGGTTTCGATCTCCAGAGGAGAGAGAACCTTCCTGGACCATTTCTTCAAGTAATTTCTCTCAAATGCTTTGGCTTTAGCTTCAAATTCCTGAAAAGTATAGCAGTCACCGCTCTGCCAAACTGGCTTTTGAACTGGCCTCGGCTTCCTCGGGCAGAAACCGATCTGCTGCTGCCGAGTCGTGAATGTGGGTGACGATTTCGAGTCAGAGGACCCATTCCTCGCCGCAAGTGAACGGTTGAGGTTAGCAATTGCAGTCTTCTTGGGAGCCGCGAGAACCGGAGGCACGATTTTGCAGATTCCGTACTTGGAAGCTTCTTTCTCGATCTTGAAAATGTAGCCAATTGGATCTTGAAATTCCGCCAGAGTTGGGTGGTACTCGGGCGCCAAAGGTAGGTTTTTCAGCCACTGAAACACCTCCTGCGACGTCACCTCCGTCGGTAACCCGCCGGAAGTGGCCATCTAGAAGCAGAGATTCAAACTCCTATTTCCTCTCTCTCACACACAAACTCCATTTTCAGGGAGAGAGAGAGAGAAAAAACAGAGTAACAGAGTAGTAAAGAAGAAGAAGAGGAAGAAGAAGTGAAAAGAAAAGACTTATCAGATACTCTGATTCATTTCTACTTTTCCATTATCAGTTTCAATTTCAGATTGTGTTTTTGTTTGGCTTGGCCTGCGTCTGTATTTGTATTTGAATGCTCTGTTTATTACAGAGAGGTTAAAAAAAACTCAAGAGGCAGAGTGGTTCTGTAAGTGACTCTGTAGTGGGGTTTTTGTTCTGGGTTTGGAAGAAGACTACGGAAATGACAGCGGTTTTGTCATATATTTACAGCTTCTGCCATTCTTTCTTGTACAAATTCTTCCCAAACAGGATTGGGTGCGAATTAATAATGTGTTCTTTCAGTTCAGCCCTTTCTCTATATTTATCATTTTGCCCTTGTACTTTAGATTTTTCTTATGTAGTTTCCCTCCAAGTTGCTAAATTTTCACCTTAGTCATTGACTTTTAACAGCAGTCAACCGGAGTCCGCGGTATAACCAACCAGAGAGCGACGCGTCAAGTCACTGTTGGCAGGGATCGTAAATACCAGAGGAAAATAAAAAAGAAATAAAATTAAAGAAAATAAAGAGTTGATTGGCCGTTCTGGGAATCAGATGTGTGGTGGGCCACCGTTAACCTAGGCCCACAGGAACTGTCTAAGCAGCGGCGGAACGACCATCAACGACGGCGGTGCGATTACCTGTAAACTTTTAATAATATTTTTAAAATTTTAT
>JAOTAZ010000007.1:21365123-21375397 GCA_025629785.1 Erythroxylum oxycarpum | reverse complement strand
GGTCCATGAAAAATTAAATTAAAAAAATGCATTGTATTAAACTATACATACATTAGATCAAACTTATAATAATAGCAATTATCATTAATCCTAATTAGGTTAACATCAAATTAAGTTTGACCAACTTGTTTTAATCCAAAACTCAATTGAATTTTAGATAAAATATCATTTTTTTAATTTTAATTTAAGTTTAAACCTAATTTGAAATCTAGCCTTTAATTTTAAATTAATCCTGACTAAAATATCAAACTTAAAACTAAAACAAATTATTTTAAAATTTTAATATTGTAGAGTATAATTTTTTTAGTCCTTTTGATTAACCCTAATTCATGTTATATATATATGGTACTTAAATTTGTAGTATTTATTTATTTCTTATATAAGATTCTGTCTATCATAATCCGTGCCTATATAGGATTCATATTTATTATTATTACATTTATCTATTTAATACGTACAACAACAACAATCTAATAAAAATCTTGCTAATACAGAGAGTTTGAGAAAGTCTAATAATATGTAATCTTATCCCTTACTCATAAAGAGACTGCTTCCAAATAATCAATATAAACTTGCATATGAATGTTAATTAACATAACAATCTACCTTTAAGAATTAAAATTCAAATGTAAAATGCAGATATTAACCTTTTACTTGCATAATGCAAAAAAAAAGAAGATAAAATATTGAAGTAAGAAGATTAAAATGGGGCTTTGGGTCAAAATGAAGTGGCCGAATTGGAATTCGGGCCTACCCTCCTGAACCGGGCCCAAAGCTGGTAAACTTGGGCTTTTGCCCGTTGATTCAGGACAAGTCAATTTGCCAACCCTGATAAATATCAAACATGGTCAAATAAGACTATACAAATTATGTTTCTCACATTAGAAAAATCAAGAATCTCAAGGCAGAAAGTTCCATTCATTAGCTATAATAAAGTTCCAACTGAAATCTTCACAAAATGAGTGTAACTGAATCATACATTCACAGACTAGACATTCATTAGTAGTTCTGACAGAGAATTAGCTTTGGTTAGAACCAGGAAAGGATGGTGAGAGTTCCAGGGAAACAGGACAATGGTCACTTCCATAGAAACCTGTTACAATTCAAAGATTAGTAAGAAAACCTGTGCAGTTCTGCTGGAAGTTGACACAGAGAGAAAAACAGGATGGGTTAAAAGCTAAGGAACGACAGAGTTCTAATGAAAGAAAAAGAAAATCTGAACTTGCAATACTAACAGACAGAACCACTGGTATCAGGAAATGGTATACTATATTATTACCATCCAATTCAATCCCTCGGCCATGCATCTCGCATGCAATGATCCTCTCCTTGAATTTCTCTGAAATTATGAAATAGTCGATACGCATCCGTTTCCCTCGATACCTGAACCACAAGCCAATCATCAAGACATATAACGAACTGGGTATGGAATACGACAAAGTAGCTCCTTAAAGATGTTAACTGGTGCCATATCAAGGATATAGTTCATCATCCTAAATGTCCAAGATCATGATCCTTTTTATCTATTTATGCCAACGTTTTTTATACAAGCTGAGCCATATTTGCCAGTTCCTTACTTTCCAATAGGGTGACCGGACCATGAGAAGCCTTGTTCCATATCCTTCTCCGTGTGCAAATGCCTATATGCATCTATCAGCTTACCCCTAAAACATGATTTTACAAAATATTTGTCAGTAAAAGCTGTCATGACTGCTTTCGGTCTTGAGGAAACTTAATAAACCGTCTTCAGAAGCCCGGATGAAAACTGAAATCAGAGATACAAAGTTAATAAAACAATCACGCACTCTCTTAGTATGGCACCAAAGCGTTTCCTCTCACCCAATGTGAAGCCTGGCTGTCCACAGTCCTGAATGTTAACATCAAGCAAATGCCTCCTTTGTCAGTGATCATTTGGGTAAAAGGTACAGATTTGAACCCACAACACATATATCATAGAAAACACTGGAGAAGTAATAACCACCCACAAAAGCATAACAAGCATTTCATTGCTAAAACTGAAGAGTATGAACTCAGTACATCAATTCTTAGACTACCTAGGTCCCCCAATTCTTCTGTAGCCCTTTCCAAACGTTAAAGTTTGATTCTGTACCATCACGCAAGGAGGTCTCATTAAATAATTTCAAACACCAAGCAGGAAACAACCATTCTCATTGGATCAGTTCATTCTCCCACATGCTAATAATTTTTCCATGATACAAGGCACTCAAATCATCCATGTCATGAAACATATGTATATAAAGAATGCCATAATCACGTCCAGACATGAAAATTACCTCTTTATTTGGAGGAACATAACCATTGAGCTTAGCTGCACTGAAAAATTCTGGATGACTTACATCAATTTCTTCATGGCTGCATATTACAAAAATGATGCATTGTGAAGGTCATATATACTACAATTGCTAAGAACATTTAATTGTGCAAAAGTTTTTGCCCAAGTAAAGAAACTGTAATGTTAAGGGGTTTTGAAACATGACCCCAATTTAATCTACTATATTATGTTAACGTACAAAGAATGAGACAACAATATGCTACCGAGGACACTGGGTCAAACAATTAGTAATCAGATTCTTAACTTCAACAAATATGTTAAAAGCGTTAGATTTGGAAGAATAGATATTACATTCTCTCCTCTCACCCAAAGGAATACTGACCTAACATTTAGATCGCCGCACCAAATAAGAGGCTTATCTGATGGCTGGACAACAAATTCAAGCATCCTTTTATCCCACTTTCTTCTTCTTTGGAATGAATTTTCCTCCTCTTTCCAACCATTGTTTGGTGCATATGTATTTAACAATCGAAATGTCTCAAATTCAGCCAAAATTACACGACCATCTGATTCATGTTTTGAAGCTAGCAATAAAAGGACGTGAATAAGTCGCTGCCACCAAATAGAACTCTGCAGAACAGAGAAAACGAAACCAAGCTATACATATCCAAATGCAGGCATACACATAAAATCAGTGAGATACAAAAAAAATAAGTTAAAGAAAGCATACATATCTTGATTTCTAATGCGTGCCTATTTAAGCTTTAATTCATTTGGGTAAAATTTAAGGTTTTTTTTAAAGAAAACAAGTCAATTTATCCAGTATTAGGATCTCAAATGAAGAAAAAAAGGTTGCTAGTGCATCAAGCGACTCACAAGCCACTTGGAATCAACCAAATCATCCATACAGCCAAATCTCTCAGTTAGCAAAGTCATCCAGCAATTGAATGAACTATTTTGTCTACAAATCTCTTTCTCCAGCAATTGAATGAACTATTTTGTCTACAAATCTCTTTCTTTTTTAATATTCCTATGTTATCTAAATACAATTGCAATCTCCATAGCAGGAGAGGGGATGACAATAGGGAGGAATAAACATATAAGCACCTTCCGTGCTTCATCAACTTAGATGTAAAGTTAGTCAAAGTTTGCTTATGAAAATTTATCCATATTAGTTAGAATAGCTAATTCCCAAAATATGATCCAATTTATGGGGCAGATTTTGAGTCAGAGGATAGAAAATGTAAATATGGTAGCCAAGATGGGATGTGTACATTATGGTAGTCAAGATGGGATGTGAATGGCTGAACAAGTAATGCACCCGTATGAGGGAAACATCTCGAATTACAATCACACAGGAAAGGATTATTGACAACCTACCTGTTTTATCGAGAGAAAAAGTGACCTTTATTGGTTGAAAACACTTCTTCACAAACAGTGCAGTCCCTGCATACTTGGAATCTGCAAGGGACCACCAAGTTCGATAATTTGCAAATGGTGGAGTTGAAAGAGCACGCGTCAATATCTGCATGGTCCAACACAAAAACAAAAGAAAATAACAAAAGCTTGAGCTTTTACGTATTAAAATATGCATTATTCTTCACAGGTAGCAGATCAAGTAACAATGGAATGCATTTTCTAAAGAAGAATTATGTTAATATCAGCAAATTCATCTCTAGACTGTTTCTTATAATGGCAACTATAACAGTAATTTAAATGTAGGAAGAAATTTTTGCTGTTTATGGATAGAAGTAGGAAGAATTAGTTTACACAAATCTTTATCAATCAAGTAGCAAGCTAGTTGAGCCCTGCGCAAGTTAACCCATGATAAGGTTTACCGCAGATAAGGTTGAAATATCACTCATTTGCAAAACATATAAGAAGAGCCAGCATCAATTAAAATGATAATCAATAAAGTATATTATGAAATAAAAGAAAAGTAGAACAAAATAACATACAAACAATAAACAAAATAACTCGACATGAACAACTTTCAAACCCTTTGTCAAAAATGGAGAAATAGAAGATTTAGTCACAATGAAAAATAGATCAATAACATGACTTTTTAGCTCAGTCGGAACAGTCATTGCAAAAAACTTAACGCTGAAAACATCTAAAGATAGAAGATTTAGATGGGAAAGAATCATATAGAGCTTAGAACCAAACTCAAATAACTAAGAAGATGAAGGATCCAACTAAATTCAAATCAAATTTGAATAAGATAAGCATTTAGATTTCCTTAATTTTATAGCAATAACACTATTCTTCAAAATCAAATGCCTTAAGGGACCAACTTTGCCAGTAAGGAAACGTATCAAGTATAGTAGACTCATTCCTTACAAAAATGACCTTTGTTGTCAGAACAAGATCCAGTCAAGCATGCAATATTTCGAAGGTAAAATGGAAGACCAAACTGTGCCAGAAATCATAATTAGGTACAAGTTCACATGATATTTTGTCAATGAAATTCAAATTTCATCATATGAATAAGTTATACACCTGCTTTTCTTCACGGGAAGAACTTGTGTCATCTTTTATCTCTCCTGGGTTTTTAGGTGCACCCTTTGAGCCAGCAGCAGGCATCCTTACTTCCTACCATTTCTGCCACAGTTAGCTAGTTTCTCGCTTACATACTAACCAGGATACACTAAATTCGGATTACTTGTTGACAGAAACATAATGACGGATTAATCTCCATTCTCATGCAAAAAGCACACACTGGCCCAAATATAACATGGGACGAAAACAATGAAGAAAGTGGCACAACAAACATAAAACACAAAAGGCACCATCTTACCATCCCAATATACAATCGGAGCTAGCTCTAGGTCCAATACAGGCCTTCATGATCAAATAACCGGAATTCAATTCCGTTCACACATAAGAATGCAACTTGATATTACCAAAATTAAAGAATGCATCTTTGAAGACCAAAAAAAAAAGGTACCAAAACTATATCGCCAAAAGCTCGATGAAGCTGAAAATTTTCCTCCATACCAGATTCTTCATAAGATAAAAGGCAACATATAAGCTCCATGAGAGACAAAGAGATCAATCACCTGCAATGCAATGACATCAGGATCAAGCCCAGAAACAAACTTGGAGAGCTCATTCCAGTTGTTCTTGGCACGAAGAAGCAAACTATTAGCATTCCAAGTGACGAACTTCAACGGTTCTTTCTTCGGCTCACCGTTCTCCCCCAACTCAGACTCAACTTTCTCTTTCTTTTCACCATCTACTTCACCGGATGAGAATGAAGGCTTCTTCGCAGATCCATCCTTCTCTATTGGCTTGAAAAATCGCTTCATCGTTATACACCCTAACTCCGAAGTCCGAACTCGCTCAGTGTCCTTCCATAGAAGAAATCAATGCCTCGTTACCTTTGTTGTACTCTTCCACTGAAAATCAGAGAACTTGATTTCATTTGGGCTTTTACAATTTTATACCCAAAACCAAACCCAAAATCCTAACACAAACCCAACCCAATTGAGCACTCGATATCCGATAACGCAATACGCACAAAGGAAGCACTTGTGGCGCTAATGGAAACGTTGGATAACTGTTACTAGGTAGCCAAAAGACCGTTAAAAAGACTAAAAATCTGTGCTTTGTAAAGGAAAGAGGAGAGCTTTCTAGCCATGGCTTCAACGATCATTTCTCTTTCCTTAGCTACACCTTTCTCTGCTTCTTCCTCTTCCTCTTCCTCTTCTTCTTCTTCAACAACAACCCGGCTCTCTGAAACGAAGAGTCCCTTTTCTAGACGCCATGAAAGGAACAATTTATTTTCTTCACTGTTGGGTGCCAAGATATGTGTTCCTGGAGCTACAGCGAGTACCAAGGCAATGAGCAAGAGAAGAGTTTTTTCTAGCAGGGTCATTTGCATGACTTCTCTTCTGCCTGCTGCTCTATTGTTTGACTGTGATGGTGTGCTTGTTGATACTGAGAAAGATGGGCACAGGGTCTCCTTCAATGATACTTTTAACGAAGTACGTAGTGTGCAATGCTCGTTGCCTTTGATTACTTTTTGCTGTCTGGTGGTGGTGGTAATGTTTGTTTGTTATGGATCTTGTAGCTACTTCGTTAAAGTGGTGCTATTGAATAAACTTGTTGAATATTTGTGTAGTTGAGGCGGGTTTTGATTTAGTCCTAATATATCCATACCCTAATTTGTGAAAATAACTTGATGATTCGGTTTATGATTCCTGTGTTGATATCATATTTGGTTGATTGAACAGAAAGAATTAGGCGTTACTTGGGATGTGGATTTGTATGGCGACTTGCTCAAAATTGGAGGTGGGAAAGAAAGGTAAATCTGTCTGATCAGTCACTGTGTAGCTGTTTCATATTGTATCAGTGATCAATCTTATAGAAATAAATTTGACTTTTGGAACTCTTCAGCAAATTTGATGGAATAGTTGAATAGTCAAAGTTTAATTGAATTAGGTGATTTAAGAGTTGTTTTACAGTTATATGTTTCTAGATTCAAATGAATCTAACTTTGAGTCATTTGGAGTCAGCTAAAGAGAATTACCATGAAATAAAGACAAACTGGTCAATTTTTAATGTTATGTAAATTATATTGTGTTTATTGAAGGTATTTCCTTCATTGTATTCTAACATCAAGTGACTTTAATGCTATACATAGTCATATAATGTCTCATTGCAAGAGGTAAGTATAAAATTCTATCGCAATAGTACTTAAGTATTTGTCAGACTATTGTTTTTCCAACTAGTCTAACGAATTGTCTGCAACTACAGTAGGCGAATGTGTGCTTTGGAGCACTAGGTAACATATAAAGGTGTAATATTTGAATTGGGCTATTTCTGTTGTTTGCAGGATGACGGCCTACTTTAACCGTACGAGCTGGCCTGAAAAGGCTCCAAAGGGTGAAGAAGAAAGAAAGGAATTCATTGTTTCACTTCATAAAAGAAAGACTGAGTTGTTTATGGCCCTTATAGAGAAGAAATTGCTACCTCTTCGGCCTGGAGTTGCTAAGTTTGTCTTTTGCATCATATGTTCATATTTTGAACTCCTTGTCATTCATTCTTGTGGTTAATTATTCAAGCTTCCTTTGGTTGCATCTCTTCAGCCAACACACTGGTTGATCACTCATTAAAATGTTCGTCCTGACTAATCAGTTAATCAAGTAATAACAGTCGCTTGCCAGTGATACCTGTTACCTAGCTTTGTATTGTTCTCGGTATAAACTTGATTTGTGGACTTCTTAGTTGAGCAGATTTCAAATTGCAGATAATATCTCATTTTAGTTTCCCACTGGCAATCCTGAGCTCATTATGTTTTCCCTCCTATGTCAATGAGTAATAATATGGAGAGACATTGTTTTGGTTTCCTTTTAGCAATTGCATGTTCTGCAAATCTAACTGGGGTAAAAAGAGTAATATGGCTTGCCAATTTATACAGGCTTATTGATCAAGCATTGGGAAAAGGTGTCCCAGTTGCTGTCTGCAGCACGTCCAATGAGAAGGCGGTAGGCATAACCAGGTTCCACGACTATTATATCCAGTACAATTTCTTCATTTTTGCGATCAATACTAACAGATGGTTATCAAATTTGCACGTTTTCTCTTGGTTATTAAATTTGCATGTTTGCTTTCGTATATATCGTCTTTGATACATCACATCTCTTATTGACAAACATTAATGAAAAGACTGATCACTGAATTTGATCCAAGCATATCGTTCTTGCATTAGCCTTTTTAAAATGTTCAAATTTTTTGACATATAACCAAGTTTCCACAATCTTGTGTTTATGGCTTTGTTCATTGATAATATTGGAGATTACAGGTCTGATTCTTTGATTCACTTCTCATTGTGGTAGCCAAACTATATCAATTGATTTCAGGTGTCTGCCATAGTTTCATTTTTGCTAGGACCTGAACGAGCAGAAAAGATCAAGATCTTTGCAGGAGATGTGGTGCCTCGGAAAAAGCCTGACCCGGTATAGTCTGCATCACCTCTTGGTTTTCTATTGAGATATCTGAAAATAAGCAAAATACCTGCCCTCCAGTTCTTTGTTCTTACACAGTACTTGCCACTTGTACATAGATTGTCGTCAATTATTGGTATGCCATCACTCTTAAAATCAGACAAGTCCAGCTGCTAAAAGAAGAAACTGTTCTTCGTTAGTGGCAAAAAGCTGAATGAAATTTTCTGTTACTCTTCATCATTATTCATTTTCATATATAACAGCCTGTTAATTGTTTTAAACAGGCCATCTACACGTTAGCAGCCAGCACACTAGGTGTGGATCCTTCAAGGTACTCATCATGTGATATACACCGTTGTACTTTGTAAATTGTAACAATAACTTTCTGCTAGCACTATATGCTTAACATAGATAAGATATGATGCAGAATGGAGTTATCGATGCGTGTTTTTTGTGATTTTGTGTGCTTCAGTTTGATAACAACTCAAATGCTACGTTCTTAGCTTTCTCTATACTTTGCATTTACTTTACAAGTAAATAGTTATTGTTTTCAAGATTAAAGTCAAATGTTTCTCATCTCTGCAGTTGTGTGGTGATAGAGGATAGTGCTATTGGTCTTGCAGCTGCCAAAGCTGCTGGAATGAAGTGTATCGTAACAAAGAGCGGGTAAGTTACTCTTACCAGCAAATTGTTTGACCCCCTGCCCTTAATTTCCTTGGAGACATCACCCCCACCTGAAAAGCTTAGAAATACTTCTCTGAGCTTTCAAATAAGAAGCGAATCCGGTTCTAAAGAGCTTTATTTGTGAAGTAAGTTATCAGGTAAGACATAATCTCAGACCCTTGGAATGTCTCACGAACTAAGAATGAGCTTTCTTGTCAGAATCCTTGTTTTATAATGCTCAATGTGTCATTTTTGAGGCCTGGAAACTACTTGGCCACTGTCTAAATCATATGTTTATGTTTCCTCTTCTGGTCTAACTTTTATTTAACTCAATTTATATCTTATAATTTTGATTTCAAAGTTGTTTTTTGTTCTTCACTATACATTTGTGACCAAGTTACGCACTGGATTATTTGGTTACAGTTACACAGCTGAAGAGGACTTCCTGAACGCAGATGCAGTTTTTGATTTCATTGGAGATCCTCCAGAAGAGCGCTTTGACTTGGCATTTTGTGCAAGCCTTCTTGAGAAGCAATACGTAAGCTAGTTCTCCCCACCAAAGTTGTAAGCCTCTGTTACTCTTTCCAATGATTTTGTTTGAACCATGATCTCGGTTACAATCAAGTTCATCTGTACTCTGATCACTTCTAAGTTACTGAACCTTGAAATAGAACTCAAGTTTTGTATGCTATGCAGCTAATCTCCGTCGATGTTGGTAACAAAAAATACTCTGGTAACCCCAAAACAAACCTCTCTATATATGTGTATGCGATCCACAAGTACCAAGCAGAACTAGATTATATCATAGTTTTGCATTGTGACGGTGATGAGTCCATTATCAAATAACACTACAACAAAGTAGACAATTGGCAAAAAAAAAAAAAAAACGTAGCTAATTGTTCCAAAATTGTCACCTCTAATTATTTGTGACGTTTTTGTTTGGTTGCATAAAGTGTCACTAATTCCCCCTAGCTAAAAAATTAATCGTAGAGAAAAAATATTAGCTACGAAATGCATTACAAAAAATAGCTAAAACCGAATATTGGCGGAAAAAATTTGGAGCCAAATGATTGACAATCAAAATAAAATATAGCCGATAATTTTTTGCTACGTTTTTTCTTCGTAGCTATATAGCATTAGCTACATTTTTTTATAACGTAGCCAAATGTTATTTATTATGTTTTTTATAATATAGCAAAATGTTATTGCAACATTTTTAATAATGTCACGACATGTTATTTGTTACGTTGTTAATCCATGATACTGAATAAAATGTTTTTTTTAATTACTGAATTAAATGTTTTGTATATAATATATTGACATTTTTTATTGTAAACTATTTTTTTTATTATCATAAAATTAATTTGTAA
>JAOTAZ010000007.1:21342939-21356100 GCA_025629785.1 Erythroxylum oxycarpum | reverse complement strand
CCTAAATCTAACATAGCCCTTTCAATTTGCAAATTACCAATTTGACACGGGATAGTAAACATACCTGGATCTTGGCACTTCGGTGGAAGGTTTTTCTTTTGTAAGATGGCTGAAACGTTTTCATCGAATTGAACTTTCTCATTGTTTTTCAATTTCCTCTTTGACGTACACAACTCTTTAAGAAATTTAGCATATCGCGGAATTTGTTTAATTGCATCAAGAAGAGGAATATTTACCTGGACTTTTCGGAAAGTCTCCAAAATTTCCTTTTCTTGTTCTTCCTTCTTCACCTTTGCTAATCGACTCGAAAAAGGAGGTGGAAGTACCTTATTGATCACGACTTTTTGCTTCTCTTCAGGTAAGTGAGTTATTTCTTCCTTAATTTCACATTTTGAAGCTTTCAGAATTGGTTCCAGTAGTTCTTTACCACTCCGCAACGTGATAGCCTTTGCGCTTTGTCTCGGATTTACTTCTGGTTGTGATGGAAAATTACCCAAATTCCGCGATTCTATCCGGTTAACAGCAGCTGCAATTTGGCTCAACTGATTCTCAAAATTTCTTTGTTGATTTTCCAAATTCCGAATGCTTGCTTCCGTAGACCGCTGAAACGTCAAAGTATTCGTGGTTAAAGTATTGCAAGGAACTCATTTTGTCTTGCATAGCCTCAAACCACTCCTTTTTGTGTTCATCTTCTAGAACCCTTTTATAAGTCTCAGATTCTCCCTTGTCAATCAGCAACATCTACTTATTAACAAGATATTGAGTAGAAGGATGTCTAACTCTGATAGATCTTCTAAGTGAAACTTCTGCTGGAGCTTTTGGTTATACTGGTTGAACTGCTTTAACCTGTACGAGCTCATTTGCACCATCTTCATCAAACATATTATGTTGAAGATCAACCTCTACCTCTTGCAGGGCTGCAATCAAAGGAAGTGGATTCAAGTTAGCCACACCATCACTGGACCCTAAAATTGTATTTTTTGATATATCAATATCTTCAATGATTTGATCTTCCATGAATACAACCTCACAACTTCTAATAAGTTTCCTCTCAACTGGATCCCAAAACCTGTAGCCTAACTTATCCTGACCATAACTGACAAACACACATTGTCATGTCTTTGAGTTAAGCTTAGATATCTCATCCTTGGGAATGTGTACAAAAACCTTACAACCAAACACCCTAAGATCATTATAGAAAACACCTTTGCCTGACCAAACCCTATTTGGTAAATCAAACTACAAAGGAACACTAGGTGTGAGGTTAACAACATGAACAACTGTATGTAAAGCCTCACCCCAATATGAATGAAGTAGCTTGGAGTGTTGTAGTAGACATCTGATTCTCTCCACCAATGTTCTATTCATCCTCTCAGCTAAGCCATTCAACTGAGGAATCTTCGGAGGAGTCTTCTCATGGCTAATACTTTGAGATCAACAGTATTCTCAAATGAGCCAATGCACTCACCACCATTATCCATTTGGACACATTGTAGCTTCTTTCCTATCTCTCTCAATTGAAGCCTATAATTGCTTGAACATATGTAGAACTTGATTCTTGGCATTCAAAGCATAAGCCCATATCTTCCTTGAGTGATCATCAATGAACGTCACAAAGTAACTAGCACCATCAAGTGTCTGCATCTTCATAGGACCGTACATATCATAATGCACTAACTCTAATACCTGCGACTTCCTTGAAGGAGGATGACCCTTGAAGGTAACTCTAGTTTGCTTGCCTGCTAAGCAATCATTGTATTCTCGAGCTCTGTCTTTTCCACACCTGACAAGAGATTTTGTTTAGCCAACAAAGACATACCTTTCTCACTCATGTGAGTAAGCCTCTTATGCCATAAAGTAACAGTCTCCTTGCTCTAAAATTGACATCATTACTAAAAACCTTTGCTGACATAAGGTACAATTTTGACTACTTTTGGCCTCTTGTTATAATCAACTTACCCTTGGTGATTTTCCATTGACCATTCTTGAAGGAACTTCCCAAGTCATTTTCGTCAAGTTCACTAATAGAGATAATATTCAACCATATATCAGGAACATGTCACACATTTATGAGAACTAACCTGAAGTCATTACTAGTCTGTAAACACACATCACCAATACCAACAACTCTATTCATACCATCATTGTCTATTCTTACAGGACCATAATCATTGGATCTGTAAGAATAGAAGAAATGCTTGTGTGAAGTATCATGTATGGTAGCACTTGTGTTATCACCTAACTAGGATCCTGGTTGACAACATTAACCATGTCGGCATCACTATGCAAAAGAAGATCTTCAATAGTGGTTGTGACCTGTTGTATATTATTGTCACCATCATCATCATTCTGCTTCTTTTTGCCCTTGTTCTCTTTGTTCTCCCTTTTCAATTTCCTGCATAATTTCTTGACATGCCTTTTCTGACAACGATGATAACATTCAATATTAGAATATTTACCTCGTGACCTGCTTATGCTTTTATCTCTGTCCTTCAGAACTATGCTCTGACCTCTCTCCCTATTTTCTGTAACTTGGACTTCTGAATGTGAAGAGGAATCTTGCGCCTTTCTTCTCATCTCTTCATTCAGGACTACACTCTTGTCCTGAATGATACTCCACAGCTGAATGTCAGGGATAGGATTAGGATGCTCCAACTCAATTAAATTTCTCTAAGCTTGAATTGCTGATTAATCTTTTTGAATTTTCTGTTTTATTTCCATCTCACCTCTTCCTTATTCTGCATTTCTTCTTCTCTATGTTCTTGCACTTTCTGTATTTCTCTTCTTCATTCTGCATAATCCAGATTCAACATGGCTGCTACTTTCTTCTCATTTTCCTCTTCTTTGCACTGAATTGCATTCTTCTTCATCTGAATTTGATCTGCATTGCTTGCATTACTCATATACCCTTGAATTATGTCAAGCATCATTAATTTCAGCCTCCATTTGCATCTGTACTCTTCTTGCTTCCTTCTCAGCTTCTTCTTCTTCTTAATTTTGACTGACATGGCCAAATCCTCCACTATCCTTAATATTTCAGGTTTCACAAGACAATTCAGCTCAACAAATGGTCTGGTATAAACACATAACATACACAACCAAATACACAAAAGTGACTCACAGTGGGTTTCAGGTGCCATAGCTTTTGAAATGGAGAAATCAATCCAAGCCTTGGTTGAGGTAGCCGGTTGATTACATGAGTAGCTGTCTTCATGCACTTTGCCCAGAATCGACCAGGAACATTTTTAGCATGTATCATGCTTCTGTAAGATGTCGATTCTTTCTTTCTGCTATGTCATTTTCTTGAGGAGTCCCAGAGCAAGTTAGTTGTCTATATATCTTGTGCTTTCGTAAAAGCTCAGAGAATTCTTCTGAAGTATGTTCTCCTCCATTATCTGTACGTAAGCCTTGTACTTTCTTACCAATCTCATTTTCAACTTCTTCTTTGAACTCCACAAATTTTGCCAGAACTTCTAATTTTTCCTTCATGAAGTATACCCAAACATATCTTAAGTAATCATCGATAAATATCACCATATAACGTTTCCCACTGATTGATGGCTGCTTCACTGGTCCAAATACATTTGAATGAACAAGCTTCAATGGTTCTTTAGCCTTAAACTTTGACTCCTCATATGGTAGTTGATGTGCTTTACTGTATTGGAAACTGCGTAAATAACATCATCTCGAACATAAAGTTGTGGAAGTCCTTTCATCATTGACTTTGTTATCATCTCATTTAATTTGTGATAACCGACGTGTGCTAACCACTCATGCCATAGATCTATTGTATCAATTTTTCGCGTCTTGTTCACATATGCAGACTCAGCAGACATCACGTAGATGGAGTCAAGCTTTTCCCCTTCCATAAATGATGTGTCGATAATTTTCAGCTTTCGATATACCTTGACATCATTTGGACCAAACACCACAAAATTGCCTGGGGTAGTTAATTATGGTATGGACAAGAGATTTTTCTTTATTCCTAGCACATGATATACACCTTTCAGCTGGACTTCTTTTGATCCATGCTTCAAATTAAATTTAGTTTCACCAATGTGGGTGATTGGCAATCTGGCATTATTTGCTATCACTACCATTCGCTGCCCTTTGTACTCTAACAAATTCTGCATCTTCTGTTTATCTCCCATCATATGGTTATAGCAGCCAGAATCAAAGATCTAATTTTTATCATAATCAACTGCAGTCGGTTTACTTACTATTGACACATCTACATCTTGTGCTATCAAGCTAGAAACAATATTTTCTATTTTAGAAATATTATCCTCTTCTTCTACAGTTGATTCCGCTGCTTCAGTTGGATATCCGGTATCAACTATAAATGCAAGTTATGTTTGCACATCCCATTCGGTTTCGTTGTTGTCCCCATCCTTTGACTTGCTCCAAGTTGTTGCATTTCCTTCTATTTCTTTGACCAATAGTCTCTTGCATAGTGTCCTTTCTTGCCACAGTTGTAGCATTCATCATTTTGGTGTTGATTATTACGTTGACTTCCTTGATTCTGACATTGTTGAGCTCCCCCTGAACTCAAGCCTCCGTTCTTCCATCTCTTTAGTTTGCTTCTATTTTCTCCACTTCGTGCCTTTTCATTATTCCAACCTCGTGGCCAGCCTCTTGCTTTATTACTGAAAAGTGAAGTCTCATCTTCATACTTTAGAGAAACTCCAGCCATTTGTTTGGCTAGAGTTTCCTGGTTGGATAATAAATTCTCCAGGTCTTTTATGGAGGGTTGAATTGGCTAACCTTGAACTGATGTGATGAAGCCCCTATATTCAGGCTTCAATCCATGGATGTTAATTCTTCTCATCCAGTCATTACCAATTTTGTATTGTTGATCCAATTCTGAAATTTCATGGCATAACGACTTTACTTTTGTAAAGTACTGGTTGATTGTCATATCACGTTGTTAAATAGACATCAATTCATTTTCCAATAGTTGAAGTCATATATCGTTTTTCCTTGAAAAATAAGTAGCAAGTATATCCCATGCTTCTTTACTCATTGCGGCACACTTGATGTGCTCCAGCATCTCCTCCTCAACTGATGCTTTGATGGCAAATAACACTTTCCCTACTTTGACATTCCACTTCTTAAGTGCATCAACCTGGTCCTCTGGTAGTGGTGTGACTTAACTTCCACCAACTATATCCCATAAGTCTTGACCTTGTAGGTACGACTCCATACATGTTTGCCACGAGCTATAATTTTGATTGTTGAGCTTTCTAATGCTCCCAACGTTGTTTAAATCTACCATGACGTTGGTATAGCCTCCTTCATATGTGTGGTCTCCTTTATTGATCATCGATTAACACCACATAGTCCTTGATTGTGAACGAGCAAAGAATTTGCTCTTAGAATCCGAACCTCGATCAGGTAACTTGACGATGGTCCCTAGCCACCTTGATGAGTCAATTTACTTACACATATTTTGGGCGTAATTAATTTTAAGGTGTTGAAATTATTATCCGAAATTAATGAAATTGTTCTATAATTATTTACAGATGGTTTTCAACACCCTAAGGACGAAAAAGGACCAAAAAGACGCAAAAGAAGAACAGAATCCTGAACCTGCAGAAATTCCAGAATTTGTCTCCAACTAAAACGCAACAATCCAAGATCTGCTGGACTTCTTTTCAAGATGTCTTCTACCAAGATTGAAAGACCAACCTAATCTGGACAAAGCAAGATCAAGATCATGGAGAGATTTAATTTAATTAGGAAGATGATGTGATTGTAGCAGCTTTTATATATATGTATTGGGTTTAAAGTAAAGGAGAGTCGGAGATTAGTTTAGCATTAGATTAGGTTAGGTTAGATCATCGTTTTTGCTGTTTTATTCCAGAAGTTGCTGCATCTCTTTGCTTTCTCTTGTTTTTCGTTATTCAATCATCATCAATTGCCGCAATTTATTTCTCCTTGTCCACGTTTCTTCTTGATTTTCTTTTTACTTCAACAGTGATCATCACCCATCCAACGTTGACTGCCACATCGTGATTTCATCTTGTTTTTATTATTTCAATAGATCATTGCATATTCTTTACTCTTTGCTTTTCCGTTGGTTCACGTGCTGAAGGTCTTCAACGCCCATTCACTCTTCAACGCATATCCCTTTCCAGCAGTTGCCGCATGCTAGATTTCCTTGGTTTCTTGATTTTCCTTATTCCTCTATGATTGCCGCACGTTGCTTCCTTATTTCTCCAGCAATTGATTTTCTTCCTTGTTTTTTTTTATCAACATCAACGCACTTTTCCTGTGACTGCTTCAGTTGATTTTCTTTATTGTTTTTCGTTATTCCATCAACAACCATCATCGTCGCATACTCTATCATCCTATAGGCTGCCGCAATTTGTCTTCTCTTGATCCACATTTTTAATTCTCCAACAGTTCATCGCAGATCCCATTCTTGCTGCCGCAATTTACTTTGATTATTTTTATAGTTTAGTTCTTTTACAAATTCCAATTAGTTTATTCTTAGATTAGGGTTTTAGTTAATTTAATTTTCTGTTTTCAAATTCTGCATAGATTTCAATTAGGAATTTTTGTTAATTTTAATAAAGTCAAGTTATGGAGTTTGTTTATTTTATTATTTCTTTTGATTTCAATTTAATTATGCTTAATTAATTTTCTTGTCTTGGTTAATTAATTTTCTTTTGCTTTCAATTTGCAATTTTCTTTGATTTTCATTATTATTTCGGTAAGTGACAAAACCCCCCTCGCTATTTTCGTTTGAACTAGCTAACTTTTACCGTTAGAAATTTCTCGTGGGAACGATATCCGCTTACCGCTACTACATTAATTTGTTTTAACGGGAGTTAAATCTTTTATATTTGGTTGCAGGCGACAGCATCACCAACTATAGGTGTGGCTTCATCTATAGCAGAAGTGAATCTCCGTAGGTGTGTCTTCATCTATAACAGAAGTGAGTCTCGTGTGTGTGAGTTAGACAATATGTGCAGTGGACGTTAATTGAATTGTGGAAAAACATATCAGTTGTTTCACCTTTCCTTTTTTTTTCAAACGACGTTGTGGAGGCTATGAACAGGTGCCGAGCAATTGCTGTAGCATACGTTCATGTTGAGCTGTTGGTGCGACATTCACGTACAGGTAGCGTCGATTTCTATTAGTTTATCGTTTGGGTACAAGTAGCATTCACTTACAATGTCCCATATGGTTTAATTGGAGTTGTTGAAGCTTAACAATATGCATGATTTCTTGGTTGCATCATTTTTCATTGGCTCAACGATTATTAATTGATTTCTTTTTGGGCTGCGTATACTTTGGTTGGTGATTGTGTTATTGGTGCAGTTATGACTTCATGTTGGTGTTTATGTGAATCAGCCTATTGTTGTTGCGATGATTTCCAGATTTATTTCAGTGAAGCTGAACCTTTCGGAAAGTTGTTATTCTCTTTTATCTCAAGTGAATTATTATTTTGTTCTTAGTTGATTGATCACTTGAGTTGTTTATTTTATATCTTTATCAAATATTGTTAAGAAAATCCTCTGTTGAGATTAACACGAGTCGGTCATGTTATTGGGTGTGAAATTCTTTTACAGGAAGTGAGGTTGAAAGATAGCGTCAAGGGTTGAGTGGTGTCAGCTCAGTAAAGCCTTGGGTAAATCTATTGTACTTCGGTGAAAATAATTAAGCTGGGTGAGGGCCCTGCAGACATGGACGAGGTGTGCCGAATTGTGTTACCAAATTTCTGATACCCCTTTCAATTTTTTCAATTGATTTTAGAGCGAGGTTACTAAGTCAGAACTTGACAGCAAGTTGGTGCAGATCTAGGTTTCACAATTATGGCTATAAAAGAAGGAACATCAATTATCAGGTCACTGCTATTGGACGGTTCCAATTATCCTGCATGGAAATTATGGATAAGAGACTTAATTTAGGCACAAGTAACAAGAGCATGGAACTCGATGTTACATGATTGGACATATCCGATGATTACTAACAATAAGGGAGAGACAATTCTAAAAGATCCATCTGAGTGGACAAGAATCTAAGAAGAAAGAATACTTGAAAACTCACAAGCATTGCACGCAATTTCAGTGTCATTGATGAAGGACGCTTCTCAATGATATCAGCCTGTGAATTGGCTAAAGAAGCGTGAGATACTTTGCAGACTATTCATGAAGGGTCCAAACATGTGATAGCATCAAAACTACAAATGTTAGCTATGAGGTTTGAAGAACTGAAGAATGATGAAAATGATACTATTGGAGATTTTCATGAAAGATTGCGAGATATAGCGAATCAGGCACATCAACTTGGGAAGAAATATTCCAATCTGAAACTAGTCAAGAAGATCATTACCTCCAAGATTTATTCCAAAAATTGCAGCAATAGAGGAGGCCCACGACATTAATGATCTGTCATTGGAAAAGGTAATTAGAATTCTTACAAATTTTGAAATTAATCTTTTAAGGGGTAAACAAGAAAGAAGCAAAGGATTGACACTACAGGTTGAAACTAGAAAGGTATGAATGATGTAGAAGATGAATCCGACGATAATGAGGATATAGAGCTATTAACACGAGAGTTCAGTAAGTGGTTGAAGAGAGTGAAAAAGGATAGATCCGATTTTAGGCAAAATAGTGAGAGCTCATTAAGTAGTAATTTCAAACAACAAAGGAAAACTCAAAAGGGAGAAAGAAAGGTGAAGAGAATTCAATGTCATGAGTGTCATGGCTTCGGACATGTTCAAGCGGAGTGTGCTAACATCTTAAAGAATAGAAACGGAAAATAATATATGAGCACTTGGAGTGATAAAGAATTTGAAAGTGAACAAAAAGCTGTGAATAATGTTGCGTTAGTTACTTTGTACAACAAAAGTCCAGTTACTTGTTTAACAATAATCAGGAAGCAAGTAACTGAAGATGAAAAAGTGAGTAAATCAGAAAATTTTGGGAAAAACGTAGATGATTCAACTCAAAGCTCAATCTCAGATTATAACAGTGATGACAGTACTTCAGATGATAAAAAGGAAGGTATCTATAAAGTCTATGAGTTAATGTGTGGTAAATGGATCTAAACGTGTAAGAAAAATGAGAAGTCGAAAGAGGAAAACACTTCCATGAAGAACATCATTCAATATTTAAAGAAGAAGTTGTTGCCTATATTAGATGATCTTGGTGAAGCTAGAATGAAATTAGTAAGTACCAAAAAGAGATTGAGAATGTTGAATGGAGGCATAGAAAAACTAGAAAAGTTAATGGAAATGGGTAAGGTTAAAGGAGATCTTCAAGGCATTAGCTATAAGGGTGAGTGCTCTAAAGTGAATAAGGAGAAAATGGTATGTCTAGATCTATCCGAGAAGAAGAACATCGAGAAAGAATCTAAGATTTGTACCCACGTGTCATTTTTATGGAGTTATCGGGCACATAAGGCCAAAATGCTACAAGATGTTAAATGATGTTTCAAAGGGGTCAAAACCGAAAATCTAGACACTCTCTATTTAATTTCTAACAGCAGCCCATGGTACCGAAGCACACTTGGATTAGAAAGGGTCAATTACAGACACAAAGACATTGTGAAGGAAAAATAAGAAATTGTATAGATTCACAGTTAGTTACTGCTTGTGAAGAAATTGTTCAGACAAAGGATAAATCAATTACTTCAGAAGAAGAAACAAATGACAAAGATAATATGATGAGGAATAAGGTCAGGTTTGAATTTCTTCAAGGGGCACAGGGACTCTATACTTTACATTTTTAAGAAATTTTTTATGTTTAAAAAAACCGTTAAAAAAAGATTTGTCTTTTTTTATTTTTTTTTAGTTTTTATGTTGCCATTGTAGTCTTATTTTTTTAGTAGTTTGCATTGTGACGACAATTTGGCTCCACCGAAGACTCTTCAACTCTATCATCAGTATGCGTCTCTCTCTCTCTTTTGGGCATTTCTCTCTATGTTTTGAATGGTGGTAAATTGTCATCTTGACACTTATGTTTCTTCCACTGCACCTATTGTTGATTGTTATGATTATGTGTTTTGATACTATTTTGTCCCAAGGGGGAGACATCAAATTATTTTTGGCAACTATTCCATTCAGGGGGAGATTTCAAGGTATATGCGTGATTATTCGTCGTGCTTTTTGGTATCAATTTATCCCAAGGGGGAAATTTAGATGATTGAATAAATTTGATGCTCTTTAAAACTTGATGTTTGATTAAGGGGGAGTATTTGTTATATGAATTGTGAATTTGATACTTGTATTTTTAATTATGTTATTTTGGGGGAGTTTCTTATTTGTGGCAAATAATGTCAAAGAGGGGGAGATTGTTAGAATATATGTTATATATCTAAGTAATTAGTTTTCGCATTTTTTATTAATTGGACATATAAGATATTAATTGGATAATGACTTAGATTCAAACGTTATATGGATAATCTTGTAGTTGTGATAGAATCCTACACAATATTAAAGTCTGTTATCATGTTGGTAATTGAATTGTGTACTGCTGGATTTTGGTGGACAACCTAAAAAAGGAAAGTTGTTTTGCGTGTTTGTAATGGGATTTTGCAGAGGAGTATCGTGTGCGTCTCTATGAGTGCATCCCGTGTGTGTTGCATCAATTGGTTAAGTGGTGTTAATTGATTTCTTGAAAATATATATATCTCAAAGTTGTGCATGTGTAAGAGACAGGTATACACTATAGGTGTGTCTTCATCTATAGCAGAAGTGAATCTCCATAGGTGTGTCTTCATCTATAGGAGAAGTGAATCTCGTGGGTGTGTATTTGTCATATGAATTGTGAATTTGATACTTATATGTCCAATTTTGTTATTATGGGGGAGTTCATATTTGTGGTAAACAATGTCAAAAAAGGGGAGATTGTTAGGATATATGTTATATATCTAAGTAATTAGTTTTTGCATTATTAATTGGACATATAAGATATTAATTGGATAATGACTTGGATTCAAAAATCTTATAATTTTTGCATTATTAGTTTTTGCATTATATGGATAATCTTATAGTTGTGATAGAATCCTACATAATGTTGAAGTCTATTATCATGTTGGTAATTGAATTGTGAACTACTAGATTTTGGGGGACAGTAGAAAAAAGGAAAGTTGTTTTGCATGATTGTAAAGGTATTTTACAGAGGAGTATCGTGTACGTCTCTATGGGTGCATCTCGTGTATGTTGTATCAATTGGTGAGGTGGTGTTAATTGATTTCTTCAAAATATATATATCTCAAAGTTGTGCATGTGTAGAAGACAGGTATACGCCGTAGGTGTGTCTTCATTTATAGCAGAAGTGAATCTCCGTAGGTATGTCATCATCTATAGGAGAAGTGAATCTTATAGGTGTGAGCTGGACAATATGTGCAGTGGGCGTTAATTGAATTGTGAAAAAACATATCAGATTTTTTCACCTTTCCTTTGTCTTTCAAACGACGCTGTAGGGGCTATGAATAGGTGCTAAGCTATTGGTGTAGCATACAATCAAGTTGAGTTGTTGGTGTGACGTTCACATACAAATAGCGTCGATTTCTTTTGGTGTATCATTCAGGTATAGGTAGCGTTCACTTACAGTGCCTCATATGGTTTAATTGGAGTTATTGAAGCTGAACAATATGCATAATTTCTTGGTTGCATCATTTTTCATTGGCTCAGCGATTATTAATTGATTTCTTTATGAGTTGCGTATACTTTGGTTGGTGAATGTGTTATCGGTGCAGTTGTGAATTTGTGTTGGTGGTTATGTAAATCAACCCATTGTTGTAGCAACGACATCCAGATTTATTCAGTGGATCTGAACCTTTCAGAAAGTTGTTCTTCTCTTTTATCTCAACTGTTGTACTTTGGCGAAAGTGATTAAGCTAAGCGAGAGCTCCGCAGATGTAGGCAAAATATACCGAATTGCATTATCAACTTTTTTATGCTTTTTATTATTTCATTTTTTATTACTTTTATTTTCATTTTTACTAGAGAAATCCACGATAAAATTGAAAAGTTTGTGAAACTAATACCCGTCGATTTTTCACATCCCAAACAAAGAACTCAATTATTTCTAGACAGATGCCGCACAGTTGATGTTATTCCCACCAAAAGGCAAAGAACTTCTTATTGGAGAGCCTAATCTTCTGTACCTCCTATCAAGTGCCCTCTATCCTCCTTTGTTCTCAACCATCCAATTTATTACGTTGAATGGTTGAGATCAAAAGAATAATAGGTAGGTGCAGAGTAGGAGGTACAGAAGATTTGTACCCTCTTACGGGGGTGCTGTTATATGGAAAGATATTTTGAATTGTTGTTTTATTTTTGACTGTCACTGATAGATAAAAAGTTAAAAACAGACTTATTTTATTATATCTAAAAGATAAATGATATTTTATACACAAATAATTGTTAGAAACTTTGTCCATATTGAACTTGGAATTCCTATAAATAGGCTTATGTATTTAGCAACAAAGACACAACAACCTTAAGTGAACTCACTCAGGATTTCCTCTCTTGACCCAAATCTTCTTCTGTTTATTCCTCCTACCTTGCATATTTGCAACTATGGCCGTCCCTAGCAACCTAATATCTCCTCAGATTGCTCAGATGGACAAAATTAAGGCAACCCATCTTGATGATATGTCCAGAGAAGTTGACGTTGCACCGCTCCTGCTCATCATTGAGAGCATCTTTGATCCCAAAATGCAAGTACGTACTTTTTTTAACTTCATGAGCTGATATTATTAATTATATATACAAGTGCGCGATCATTTTCTTTTTGAAACTACAGGTGGACGTTACGCACGCTGCTGTACAGTCTGAACTGTCCTTCCTCATCGATCGGGTGTCCTGCGAGGTCAGTTTTATTCGATGTTAGCTGCAGATCAAATGTTGGGTTAGATTTCCTAAAAGAGTATATTTCAATTAATGGATTTTCAGATCTCTTACAAGGCCTTAAGCAAGGCTGATTCTGAGGCTACAGCACTCACAATATTCAACATGATTGGAACCTATGACTGGGATGTGAAGCTTGTGTTGAGCTTGGCAGCTTTTGCTTTGAACTATGGAAGTTTTCTGCTCATCAACAGGATTCATTCAACTGATGAACTCGCAGAATCAATTGCAAAACTTAGAGGCTTGCCTAATTTGTCCGGTAATGAGACCCTAAGTAGGCTGATCACAGCCAT
>JAOTAZ010000007.1:21114927-21127739 GCA_025629785.1 Erythroxylum oxycarpum | reverse complement strand
TGTAATTGCAATTTGAGCAATTGAATGATGTAATTTGTGATTTTGTGAAATATTGTAATATGGCTTGGAAATGCCATGGGAGCTTGTAAACTTTTATATATATGATGATGTTAATGAAATATGGATTTATGTATAGATATGAATTATGATTTGTGTATGATGTGGTTGGTTGAAATTAGATATAATTGAATGAGGCTATCCACTTGAGTTAATGAATGACCTATTGTTATACATATATATAAGTGAGGCAATATGGAAAAGAAAGATAGGGATGTTATGATGATAATCATGAGATGTTGTTGAATAAATTGAAGTTGATGAATTGATGAACTCCAATTGGTATTTGAATGGATAAGAATGATGTTGTAATTGAAGAAGTAAAGTTAGGAAGGTTTTGTAAGCTTTAACAATGGTGAGATTTATATTCAGGATTCAAGGGAAATTCTGGAAAAATCTGGGTAGAATTAGTAAAAATTGTCTTCATGAAAGTTTTAGTTTGTCTTTTTAGCTTTCTGATGCCATAAAGTTTATAATTTTTACACATCGGAATGAAAAGATATGATGGTTACAAGTTGGGATGCTGCTTAGGATTTTATGTGTATGACAACTATGGTAATTGTTGAGAATTTGTGGTTTTGATGAACCAAATGTGTTGGGAATTGAAAATTTCGTGAGATAAATTTGATGTTTGAATTGTTATGAAGTGATTTTGCATTAGAAGAAGTGAAATTGTGAAGATTATAAGTGTATATGGTGTTAGGATGAAGGTTGGAACCTTTGGAGAGGCGTTGGAGGACTTTGGGGAGCCCCAATGTCCGTTTAACGGACATAAGGTCCGTTTAACTAACCTTCTCGGGTGTAAAAACACCACTTGTCCATTCTATGTTCGTTAAACGGACATTCTTGGGTCATTTTGGCCTCCTAAGCTCGATACATGTCCGTTTAACGGACATTCACGGGAACGATTGTGCTTTTTAACCCTTTTAGATGTAGAATCTGACTTTGCGGTCTTCATGAAAGTTTTAGATCTCGAAGTCTCTTTCTAATGGTGCAAAAACGAAATCAATCCGAGATTTGTGGTGAAAGTTATGATAATCGCGCCAAGACATGTCACTGTAGGATTGAGGGTATAAACATGTGTGATTCTTTTGGTCATAACTCCCTCTTCTGACCTCCAAATGAAGTGATTCTTAAAGCAATAGATTCCTAAGATATTTATCTTTCTCTCCATAAAAATTTGTATCTTTTGAAGTTGATTTGAGAAGGATTGCATTAAAGTAAGTGAGGGATCCGTTAGGAGAGCATAATTAGGGTTTGAGCAGACTTGAGCTTTTTAAGCATATCTTGAGCTATAGAGCTCCGATTGAGATGATTCTTATTTCAAAATAAAGAAGAGACTTAGAGCTATGATTTCTTTGAAGAAGTTAAATTGAAATTCAGATCTGAGGATTGCCAAATTCTGCTCACAAGCAAGAAAATTGAGTTTAAGCATGGTGACTGTTTTGTGTGGGCACACCATTGAACAAATTGTGAGGGAATTTTTAGGATTTTAAGAGAAAAAAAATATGATGGCTAATGAGGGTTTAATGCAATGAATATGCATGCTCACTTTTCATGATGTTTTCGCAAGAGGTTGGATTCTGAAGTTCGAACCCAACATTTATGGTATCAAAGCTCATGTTTTATGGTTCAAGAGTTTGGTCTCGAAAACGGGGTCCAATATGCTGCCTATGTTGAGGGGGCATAAATGTCTCTTCTAACTCAATTTTCATCCTATCCCATATAGTAATTCTAGGCAGCCCACCTCTAAGCCTTTTCTTTTGCAAGTTATCCCACCAAAGGGTGGCATACCTCTTGAATTTCATAGCAACCAATCTGATTTTCTTCTCCTCCGGAACCTCTTTCAATTCAAAAATGCGTTCAACGGTGTACAACCATTCACTAAATACATCGGCTTCAAGTTTACCCAAAAATTCAGGAATGTCTATCTTAATGGTTAGATCATCATTCCTATCATTTTTATGTGGAAACACATTCCTAATAGGGACCATACGGCCAGCAGCAAAATGAGGGCCTCTCCCTCTTTCTTTTAGGGCCAAACCACCAATTTGAATGCTATCATCATGTTTAGGAACACAAGAATCATTTACCTCATCACCAAACTCTTCTTCTATGGATGGGTTAGCTTGAGATGCCTCACCAGGTACATTAAAGGTCCCCCAGGTTGCATGTGCTGCCTCCTTAGCCTTGGCAGCCTGGATCTCCTTCCGGAATGCGTCAAACTTGTCGATTTTGACACTCATCTCATCCAACTTTACAAAGAGCTTCTCCAGATTGTGTGGGCTCGGTCCAGACATGGTTAATGATCAAAGACACGTCCTAGATATGGGGCTCTGATACCAACTGATGGCCGAATGGCCTGAAAGTGATTAGAATAGGGTCTAGTGGTTATTGGAAAAAGTTTTGGGCAATCTGGATTTTAGCAGATAAAACTGGAACAAAAAATAGGAAGATGTTTCAGGGTTAATTGGCTGGGAATTTGGTTTCGAGGAAAGAAGCCAAGTTGTAGAAATTTTTGTGAACTACAATTTAGATGCAAGAATCGGATTAATCGGATAAGGAATGATTGGGTTATGGTGGATTTTGTGGTGACATGTTAATCTGGGGGATAAAATGAAGGCAGATGAGGAAAATGGGAATTTTGAGGAGGCTGAGGTTCTAATTGGGTGAAGATGTCTTCTGGAGATTTTTAATTTAAGATGTGAGGAACAAACTTAAAGAAGGGAAGTTTTTGATTTGATGAACATAGGAAACAGAAAATGGAAAACGAAATTGGAACTCGGACAGAATTCTGGAAATCACACAACACACAAACGATTGAATGCTTTCGGCAAACAAACAAGCCCTTTTGATTATTTTTGGAAAACAATCAAACCCTACAGATCAAAGTCTGAATTTTGAGAGGAAAACATCTCATTTTAAAAAATCTGTCTATTTTTCTTACAAATGAAAAGAACATGAGTTTAAATAAGGAAAATGCAAGGAATGAGGACATATTGACTTCTCACATTCCTTTGGCTGCTAATTTTCTGTAGCTAATTAGTGTCCATAAGTAGCCCATTAGCATGTAATTAAAGTCTAAACATAACATAAACATGGTAAATAAGAAAGTAAAAGACTAAATAAAAAGTCTTGTGGTAAATCTTCACTTATTCATTGTGGCCAACCTAGGCTTCTTCCAAATGGGCTTCAATATTTTGCTCATCTATGACCGACCTGCTCTCTTTTTTTGGCTTGGACGAAAATGTGCTGAGATGGTCCTCCATCACAAAGGAGACTAATGGAGTTGAATGAGTTAGACGAATTTTGCCTAGATGCTTTTGAGAACTCTTGAATATACAAAGAGAGAACTAAGGCCTTCCACGACATGCATATCCTTTGGCGAGAATTTAACCTGGTCAAAAGGTTTGTTATTTAACTCTTTTTTAAAATTGTTTCTAAGGAAATTGGGATCAAGATGGTTGGGACCTTTTGTGGTGACAAAAGTATACCTACATAGAGCTGTGGAGATTAGAAGGGATGATTAAGAGCCCTTTTTGGTCAATGGATAATGACTCGAACACTATTTGGAGGGAGAAATGGTTGGATGTATTTCCACCATCATATTCAAAAATTGACATCATGATGGCCGAGTCCAGTTGAGGACATTAAATTTACCGCTTGTTGGGAGGCAACCCAATGTTTCTAACCTTTTTGTTATTTAAATTTTTTTTCATTTTTGTTACATCTTCTTATTCTAGTTGGTTGTGTGTGTATAGGGATAATGTTTGCAAGACATCCCAATGACATCTTCGAATAACAAAAGGAATAGCGGGATCACGGCTCTTTAATCATGGAGGTAAAACCCATGTTAAGTGCGAAGGAGGTAAGTGGCAATGTGTCTTTGTTTTATGTTAATGTTTTTTTTTTCACTTTAAGCACTCATACATCATGCTTGTAGTCCTATGATATCATTGAATGGTTAGAAGAAGCAAAAGAAGATTGGACAAGGTGAGAAAAGCTTTAAAAAGGTCGAGAAGGTCTGTTTAGCAGACATGAAATCCGTTTAACGGACTACATACTCAATACAGTGCAGACAAACCTGTAAAGGTCCGTTTAGTGATCATCATATCTGCTTAATAGACATGCATCTTCCAAACAACCACATAGACCCATAAAGGTTCATGTAGCAGACATTATGTCCTCTTAACGGATGTTGCTTACATTTAGAATTAAAACACCTTTTCTCTTTTCTTTTCTTGCACTTTCTCTCTGCCCTATCACCGCCTCTTGGTCTCACCTGTGTTCTTTCCTACCCTCGTCCATACCAGCCACCCTCAAGCCCAAAGTTTTTCATTCTTTTGCTTCATTCTTCTCCCTTTCTCTGCCTTCACAAACCCCATCCCCATAACACTCCATTTTAACCAAACGCTTATTTGTCAAGTCGTCTCTCTCTCTGCTGCCAAGAGAATAATTCATGGTTGATGATTTCGAGGGAGTTTCTTGAGGTTGGGGGCGAAGTATATGCAATTTCTACTTCAATGCAATTTGGGTAAGTATTCTACACATTGTCATATTGTGAGTTGATGCTTAAAAGTTATACGATAGTGGTTGTTATTGATTTTGGGTGAAGTTGTGTTGAAATTGTGGGCTGAGATTGAAGATGAATTTAAGATTTTGTTATTGATTTTGGGTTGATTTACATTGAAGTGTGGGTTGAGATTGAACTGAGTTCAGATTGGGTTATTGAATTTGAAGAGCTACCTAGTATATTGAAGTGTTGGGTTGATTAAATGTGAATTTCAAATTGTGTATTGAATTTGGAGAGGCTGATTTAATTTGAAATGTTGGGTTGAATTTGGAAAGAATCACAGTTTGTGTGATTGAATTTGAAGGGGCTAGTTTGTTTTGAAGTGTTAGGTTGATTGAACTGAATTTTAGGTTGTGTTATTGAATTTGAAAAAATTGGTGCGTGTTGGAGTTGTGAGATTAAGATTGAAGCTGAGATTATAGGGTGTGATTGAGTTTAAAAGGAAATTAATGCTTGGTTGTTGGGGGTTGAGATCCATTTGTTTAAGCAATCCGCAAGGAAGAACACCAGCCAATCCTCTCGATCAATTAGGGGGGAAAATTTGGTCCAAGAAGCAAAGGAACCTGCTTCTGCACAACCCAAGTTCATCAATGCATAGTGTGAAGATCGATACAACATGAAAAGAAACAACAAGTTTGGAATTAAAGTCTCAGTGGTGGAGAATATTGATGAAATGTGCCACGTAAGGGAAAATTTATAGAAGTTTCATTGGGGAAAATTGCTAACCCTCAAGGGTGTATATTACCCGGGGGCAGTCAAACAATTCTATGTCAACCTTAGTGCAGAAGCCGGAAAACAAACACTCGTGTTCTTTTCATGAGTTAATGGGGAAGTGGTGGTTATAACCAAAGAGCTGATTTGTAGACATTTAGAGCTGCCAATGGGAGGCAATGTCCCATCCTTTGACAAGCGAGCCAAGTGTTCATATTATAGTACATGGGATAAGCATGATGCTATGGATCGACTTGGGGTTAAAACTACTTGGCAACCTACAAATCAGCGGTTCTTTATGCATCGCAAATACCTTCACATCAGCCTGAGGTTGTAGCTTTCCTACTGGCGCATAATGTAATGCCCAGGGCCAATGATTCCAGATACCTCCGAAATGAAAACTTGTACATTCCGGATAAGATGTTCTTTCATGATGACCAATTTCAGGGCATTGGTGTTGCTAAGATAATGATGACCTCTATGTGGCAACTGGTGCACCACAAAGTCGAGATGAAGACATTTGTATTTCCAGTATTATTAAGCCAACTGTTTAAGCATCTTAAGGTCCTAAAAAAAGATGAAGTAGTGGCTTATACTATTGAGGTGGATGTCATCGATGTCGAAAAATGAGGGAATTCGAATACGAAGAAAATGGTCCTAATCGATGGGTCAATCCACATCGAGAGAGGCACAATCCGGATGCCCCTGCTGCACGGTGACCAAGAGCCCATCCAGCTTTAGGGGATACTTAAATTCTGACCCAAATGCAGGTAGACATTAGAGATCTTAGAGCGGAAGTGGGCAATCTTGCGGCCTCACAAGCCAGAATAGAAGAGATGTTGAGGGCTTTTATAGAGCAACAACAACCTCCTTAGGAACTATGATATCATAGGGCTGTAGGATTGCATTAAACTCTCATGCTTGAAGTTGTGCAATTTACTTTTAATCTGACCCTCGTTTTGATTTTATGTTGGCAATTGTAACAATAACTTCAGTATGATTTTGCTATATCTCCATAATGTGTATATTTTGATGGGAGATATGAACACAGGGTACAGAATTTGGGCAATCGATTATTTCAGGAGGTTTCTCTACCCTTAATCTGCCTTTCGTTAATTGCATTACTTTTTCTTTATCTTTCCTAACATTGAGGACAATGTGGATTTTAAGTGTGAGGGAGGACAAATTGATGGTCGTGCATACATTGTTTGGCATTAAATCATCTTACAATTTCCAATATAAAAAATTGTTTTGGGTAGTTTTGCATGAACTAATTGTACATATTCTTATCAGGCATGTTTGCATATTTATACATCTTTCACAATCTAATTATCATTATAATCCAAATTAATGAGTTAATTGTATTATAGATAAGATTGGTCTTAAATAAGATGTATAATATCATTAAACGGATTACAAACCTTGTCACAATAGGATGATATAATGTTAAATTGATTGAATGAGTATGCTATTGAATGAGTAAACATCACCAAGTGAGCTATTTTGAGCCTAAAGGATTGCAATCAATCCTACTTTTCTTATGAGCGATATAATTTTCTCTTTTATGTATGTTTACTTTTAGAACTTGCATTACATATCTTCGAGGTTACATAATCATATTATGGTATGTTCATGAAAGTGATAAAAGGCACTAGGATTGAGCTTGATCCAAATAGCTAACCCCTTTTATACATCAATCCCCTAGTGAACCCTTTGTGCCTAGTGATTGTATTTTGAGCCTTTTTCTTTGTAAACCTATTCCAAAGAACCTTGAACCAAGAAAAACAATTTTACCCTTGTTCAATGGTTAGTAGAGCTATTAATGTTGTGCATTTAATATTTTTATTGGTAGGTATACAAAGGAAGAAGTGTAAGGGTGTTTTTATGGTAATTGAAGAAGCATGCTGTCAATAAGAAGAAAAAAAGAAAAACATGACAATAGAGTTGGTGGAGCTTCATAAACATTATGATTGTAGGGCACTTTTTCAGTAAAGTTTGCCAAAAAAAAAAGATTGTAAGATTTGTGATTTCTGCTCTACTAATTGTTGAATATTTGAATTCCTATCCTTTCTTTCATAGCCTACTTTACCCCTTGGCCCCATTACAACCAAAGGAATAAAGACCTTTTTGATTCATGGATATGCTATAGATGGGAGTAATGGAGAAGTAGATAAAATTCAAGTTTATGGTAAGAGACATGCATGAGAAGATGATTGAGAGTAACCCTTAAATACTTGTGTGTGAAAATGAATGCTTTATGAGAGACTTCATTCATGATGTGTGATTTTGATTAATTGAAGCATTATGCAGCCTTATTGTTGCTTAGTTGTGATCTAATTTATGAAGTATTATGTAACCTTGCATATATGTTTCAATTCTTACCTATAATGCTTTCGACTTATGGGATTGAGTTATGAGATGATTAGGTGTGAAATGATGGAAAGAAAATGTTTGTGGGTACCATTCGTCTTATGTAAACCCTCAAGAGACTATAACTCCTCCATTATGGGCACATAGTAGTTTAAAGGCCATATGCTAAATGCCACCGCACACCTATGAAAGTGGAATCAATAACTTGGTTATTTTTTCCCCAAGAAAAATAAAAGAAAACTAACTAATTTGACTTATCTCTATGTGAATTTGAAGCTTTAATTAGTTAGTTCTCACATTTCATCTTTATTGCTTGATAGATACAAATGGATAGATTTTGGGAGTAAAAGGCATAACTTTACTGTGGATGTTGGATTAAGGTCATTCAACGACAATTTCGAAGAAGACTCTGAGTTCAACAACTTCTGTGTAGACTCCAAGGAGAGATTCTATTGACTGAAGGGTCAAAAGGGCGCATTTAATAACCAATGTATGTTCGTTTAGCGAGCATTACTTGGACAACTTCGCTCCCAAACCCGAGAAGGTCTGCTAAATGGACATAATGTCTGCTTAATGGAAATTTCTTGGCCAATTCCACTCCAAAGACGCTACAAGGTTCATTAAATGGATATTGTCAGCCAACTTCACTTCCCAGACCCGCAAAGGTCCGCTAAATGAACATAATGTCTCCTTAACAGACTTTGTCGGTCCAAGGACAATTTGGCTTCCCCTGTTTAGCAAAAACTAGGTTTCTTTGAACCCAAGACACTTTAATACTCATTTTTAAGACCTAATGAGGGGGTTGGGCACTAAAAACGAAGCAACAACATAAGGATGCACATTTGGAGGATTGATTAATCCAAGCATTGGAAGCAATCTTGTTTTGTGTTCTCTCTACCTTCTCTCTTTACTCTTTCTTGAATGTTAAGCATCTTTATGTGTATGGTTTCTGTTATCATGTTCTAGAACTAAACCTCATTTAAGGTAAGGGATGTAGCCCATTTGGAGGATTGATTTGTATTTTATGGATTGATTGGTGTTGAATGAAAGTTCTTGGGTTATGTTTATCTCTCTTGCATTTCACTGTTGTCTCTATGCTTAATCACCATAGATGCAATCTTATGAATCATAAGTGAACTAAGAGGTGAAGTATGGTTTATGCACTAGGAAGATAAACACATTAGATTTAAAGATAGAGATAGAGATATCCTAAGCTAGTGTGATAACTTGTGGTTACTTGTTCTTCATGAATTTGACTGGTTAGGTTGCATATTGAGAGATGGTAATCAACTAGTTAGATATTCTTATATATCTTGAGAGAGAATATGAGTAAAGTTTTGCAATTGTTATTATAAACTGTCATTCAATCAATTTCATAATTTGTTAATCAATCTCTTGAGTTGGTGAACCCTAAAGCTCTAAATTTAAATCATCAAATTATGTTTGTTTGTTATTTTCTAGTATTTACAATTTGCTGCCTACCTAAATCCAATCATCTTTTAAGTTTATTGTCAACTTCGTTCAAGTAATTAGGATTAATTTGGTGGTGAATATTTAAGTCCTTGTGGGAGACGACCTTGGAATACTCGATTTGTAGGTACTAGGAACGACTCTGTGCATTTGCAGATTTTGTCGATTAGAAGCACCACTTAATTGTGTTGTCAGGATGATTGATGGTAATATACCACCTTTTGATGGAATTCCAATCACCTAGAGCATGCTGAATATAGCATTTGTGAAGTAAAGATCTCTAAATATTGGAGACAAATTGATGTTGAAAAAATAGATGATCACTACTTTCTTCATCTCTCATACATAGAGTGCATAGGTTAGGAATATTATGAAACTTCAGTTATTCGTTTTGAATTCCTGAAAAGGCCAAGATCACTTTAAATTCTACAAAATGATTAACATATAAATCATGACAAAGTATATATCTTAATTCATACCTTATTCCGATGCTTGGTTCTTTCTTTTATCGTATCCCTCAAACTATTTCTAAAATTGATTTATCTCAACTACTGTACCCATACAAGTATCTAATGTCTAATATTATCCATAGAACACGTTAGAAGAACTCTTCAACTATTGCAAAGAGAGTTAGGCAAGGAGTGTTAGCTCTTTTAGAACTTAACTCTATTTATAATAGGTTTTGGATATTTTAATAATTTAATTAGAATTAATTCTAATTAAATACCAATTATGTCTAAATAAGACCTAAAATCTTATATTGGTCATTATTTATTAAATATATTATATTTAATCTTAATGTTTCTTAAACTTTATAATTAATTCCAATTTGATTAGAATACTTTTCTCTGTTTAACTTGTTTTTGTGTGTGACCTATTAGGTTTTCAAATATGTTGGTAGCATATATAAATAATAACCCTAAATTATATTTAGAATTAGATAAATTAAATCAAATTAAATTATTTTTAGTTTTATAATTAAATAATTTATATTCATAGATCACGATTAACGCCTAACAATGCATCATCATCACCCAAATGTTTAGAAATGTCAATAATAGTTTTGACTAATCTTTCCATTCATGATTTTTCGTATAATTCTATCTTTTTATCATACAATCTTCTGATTACATATATTGTTGGGCCCCGAACTCTTCCTTAAAAATTTGATTTATCAAGTGAGATTAAATGAGGAATCGGTAGTAAGTTGTGCTGAATGTTTTACAATGATATTTGGAGGTTAATGCATGAAATGAGTGTTTTCAATATGCACGTAGTATGGGTAACATCTTTATAATTGAAAAAGTGAGCTTGTTCAGTTACTATTCATGTAACTTCTGTGAAATTTCAATTTATAAGATTTTGATGTATTGGGGCTAGAAATGCCACTAAAGCTTTGAAAGAACCTATATGTTGATATTGTGTTTTATTGTGTTTTACTGTAAGAACTCAGTTTATGCTATAAATGAAAGACATTTGAGTTTATTGTGTTTTGCTAATGCTTGTGTTAAGTAAGACTTTGCATTGATTTGAAAGTATGCCATAAGTTTTCATATATGAATTGTGTGAAATAGACTTTGTGCGATATGAAAATGATTTTGACATTGTTCCATAATTTTGTATTTTGTGTGGCTTATGGATGATATGAAAAATGGCTTGATACTTGACATAGGAATGTGTTTAATGAATTGTGTATGGAGGATTTAAGTATGGTTGATTGAGTTCATGAACTTTGAATGTGAACTATCGTTAATAGGAATATATTTATATATGTGAGATACTATGGAAAAAGAAAGATAGGATGTGTGGTGAATAATAGGATGTTATTGAATATGATGAGCCATAAGAATTGAGGTTAATTGTAGTGAGGGAATATGTGAAATTGATGAGAAAAGAATGGGTTGGTTTTGATGACTTTGAGGTTTTGAGGAAATATATATGTGTTATGAAATTTGGAGTGAATACTATGAGTTAATGAAAGTTAAAGTGAGTGAGAGTGCTTAGATGATTGAAATGGGAGTTGAAAGGGTAAGAAATAAAGATTGAAAGTGTGAGAATCGGAAGAATTAGTAAAAGCGTAAAATTTGAAGAATTAAGAAAATTTGACTTGTTGGGGGAATGAATAGTTGACTTTTGATTTAAGTGAAATTTGATAAAATGATATTCATGAACTTGTAGTGTTTTTTTTAGGACTTTCGGTAGCCATAAAGTTTGCAAATTTTCGATATCGGGACTAGAAGTTATGATAAATTGAATTTTTGATGTTGTTTAGGTGATTGAGAAAAATCAGACCATAGAAGAAACAAAAACCAGACGAATGATTGATTGAGAACTTAGACCCTTTTAGAGAATGAATTTGGATTTAAGTTCTTCATAAAAATTGTAGATCAGTCTTTTCTCTATGAAATAGACATAAATTTTGTCAAATTTAAAGTTCGGAGTCAAAAGTTATAAGCATTCGAAGTTCAGAAGAAAAATCAGATGAAAGAAGAAAAATCAGACGATAGAAGAAACAAAAACCAGACGAATGATTGATTGAGACATTTGACCATTTTAGAGACTGAATTTGGATTTACGTTCTTCACAAGAATTGTAGATCAGTCATTTCTCTATGAAATAGACATAAAGTTTGTCAAATTTGGAGTTCGGAGTCAAGAGTTATAAGCATTTGAAGTTTGGGGGTGAAAAGTAGATGGAAGGAAAAATCAGTTGAAGCAAAATTAACTGAAGGAAAAATCAGCTGAAGCAGACGAAGTACTGTTCATTGGAAAAATCAGACGAAGTACTGTTCATTGGAAAAATCAGACGAAGTACTGTTCATTGGAAAATGAGACGAAGTCACTGTTCACGGATGAAAAGCAGATGGAAGGAAGAAGAAAAAAATCAGACGAAGCAAAAATCAAACGAAGCAAAATCAGCTGAAGCAAAAGCAGCTGAAGAAAAATCAGCTGAAGGAAAAGCAGATGGAAGGAAAACAGACGCAGGAAATCAGATGATCGGTATTTTGTGGATATCTTGAGCTACAGAGCTCCGATTGAGGTGATTCAACTTGCAAATTAAACTAGAGACATAGAGCTACAATTATATAAAGGACTCGAATTTCAATTTAGTCCCTAAGATTGTGAATTTCTGGAATTTATGTGGCAAAAACGTTCAGTCTCGGATTTTGTGCAGGTCCGTTAGTAATTCAGCCATAACTTCTTCGTTTTAGATTCGAATTGAGCGCGGTTTGTTGCGTTGAATTCGTATGATCGAGAGGAACATTTTAAAGAAGAAAGTTTTATCAAATTACCTCATTAACCTAATCGGAATTGGGAGTTAAGATATCAATTTTAGAGGTAAAATAAGGGCAAATGGGTCATTACTCGTTCATTAATGGCAAGATGGTAAATAAGAGAAGTTGGTTTAGTATAAAAGGAGCAGGCTGCTGTCGTGGAGACTCATAATAGAGAGAAACAAAAGAAAGAAAGAAAGAAGAGAGAAGAGAGAAAGGAGAGTTTCGACAATGGAGAAGAAGAAGAAGAGATAGAAAGCTAGGTTTCGAATCTGTGAGATTCCAAGGAGGATTTCGAGCATGCTCCAAGAGGGAAAAAGATGGAAAAGCTTGAGAGCTTCCTAAAGAACCAAGAAA
>JAOTAZ010000007.1:21046928-21056967 GCA_025629785.1 Erythroxylum oxycarpum | reverse complement strand
TACTAATCCATCCTTTTGTGAAGAATTCTTAGCATTAATGCAGGGGGAGTTTCAAATGAGCATGATGAGAGAATTATCATTCTTTCTCAGATTACAAATTAGACAAACTGAAAAAGGAATCTTCATTAGCTAAAACAGATATACAAAGGAACTCATAAAAAAATCATTTTGAGATTGCCAAACAGATGGGTACTCCCATGTACACTAGAACTAAACTTGATAAAGACGAAAAAGGCAAAGCTACGGATGAGACAAAGTATAGAGGAATGATTGGACCACTATGATATCTTACAAACTCAAGACTAGAAATTATGCTTAGTGTGTGTCTTTGCGCATGCTTTCAATCAAATTCAAAAGAAAGCCACCTTCAAGCAGTTAAAAGAATCTTTAGATATCTCCACGGAACTATGGATTTTGAAATATGGTATCCAAAATTTGATTTATTTGACATAGTGGGCTATTGTGATGTAGATTATAGAGGTGGTAAAGTTGATCGAAAAAGAACAAATGGTCATTGTCAATTTCTTGGAGGATGTCTAGTATCTTGTCCTGTAAAAAGCAAAATTGCATAGTGCTTTCGATGATTGAAGCGGAATACACAACAGTTGCCAGTTGTTGTGCTCAAATCTTATGGATGAAGCATCAACTAGACGATTTTTCTCTAAGCTTTTCTCATATTCCTATATTAGGTGATAATATTAGTTTTATAAATCTTTCTAAAAATCCTATGCATCATTCTAGGACTAAGTATATAGAAATCAAACATCATTTTCTTAGAGATCATGTTTTAGAAGGAACCACTAATCTTTTGCATGTTAATACTGAGAATCAAGTAGCCGACATTTTCACCAAGCCACTCTCTAAAGATAGATTTTGCGTGTTAAGAAAAGAGCTTGGTATGTGCAAACTCTCTGATATTATTTCTGCATGAACATTCTCTGCTACTTGTCTTTGCATTTCATTTAACAGGCTCCTTGTATTTTGATTCCTTAGAAACTCTCTCTTAGTTTAGTAGGCTCTTTAGAGTTTAGAAGGCCCCTTTTAGTTTACAAACCTCCTTTTAGGATAGTAGGTTTCTTCTAGATTATACGGCTCCTCTTCTTTTTATAAGGCTTATCGGTTTGACATTCTAAGTGACACGTGTCCTAAAAATAGGGAGTCATTCATGGCGTCATTTCATGCTTTTCAAAAAACGCACGAGCAGTCTGGCAACTCTACGTATGAGACTGTCAGAAGATACACAACCAATTACACTTCCTCTTTTAGCCTGTACGTGTACGCATCCTCTCACGAGATCAATGCTCAGGAATCACTTAGTATACCTTATGCAATCTGCTCTCATTTTTTCATCTATGTCATTCTCATCTGCGTCGCTTATTCTCTCTGCATCCTAACTCTCTGCATTCTTATTGCCTCTTATTTTCTCTCTTAAACTTCACTAAACTCACCTACAATGGTAAGAACAAAATCAAAAGGACAAAAGAAAACCCTAACTTCTTCTGTTAACCATGATGAAGCTTACATTACTGAATCGTTCTCCTCTAAACTTCAAAAGAAGAAAGTGCCTAAAGTGCACTGGATTACAAATAAAAATGATTCAGATGAAGAATTTACTCAGTTGATTAGACTACCACGGACTAGAGGAAGTCTTGCAAATCAAGCTGAGAAAAGTTCTGAACAAAAAGAAACCACGGATGCTAAAAAGAAAGAGGAAAAAGAAGTCAGGAAAAAGAAAAAGGGAAGAGATAAAGAAAGACAAAGCACCTGTAACTAAAGATACTATTAAGGACGCTATTGATAGAAAAGAGTTGTCTCAAGAAGAGATATTTCTCAAAGAAAAAAGGGCAAAGAAGTCAAAACCATAAAAATGTTTTAATTAATGGAAGCTGAAGTCCACTATAAAACACAGTATAGGAACAAAAGGTGGTTACTGGGCGAATCTTGCCTCCTGTGATGTTTGATGAAATAGGTATACCCATATCTACTTACTTTGTTACCATTGGTTGGGAAAATTTTCTGAAATTAGACGAGAAAGTATAAGGTGATCTAGTTAGGATATTCTATACACAAATGAAAAAGGAAGAAATTAATGGAAAGCTAGCCATTGTCTTATGGGTGCATGAATGCGAAATTTTAATTTCTGGAGAAATCTTAGGAGATATACTGGAAGTAGCTCCTATAGGGATAACTAATTTTCCCTTTCATAAGTGGGATGTTGATAATTTGGAGTCAGTTGAAATTATCAAATCTAACTACCTTCATGCAAAGAACACCCAAGATAGGAGACCCTGAAGCAGACAATTAGACTTAATACCACAATGCCTTGCATCGCTTTTAGCTACCTCAATTTTTCCCAGGAGTAGCTTAATTGAAAGGTGCAATCTATTGGAGACTTATGTGGTGTATAATTTGCTAAAAGGGAACATAATGAATCTTCCAGCTATGATATTGAGGTTTATGGTGGATAAGGGGAATCATGAAAATATCACCGATTGCCTACCTTATGGGATGTTGCACACTAAGATTTTCAATCATTATGGAGTTCCTTTCACAAATCTGAATTGGTATGCACCAGTTAAGTTTCACCCTTCCATTCCCTATTAATTTAGATACAAATTCCAAAACAATGTTTGGGTAGACAAAAGATCTGAAAGAGTAGCAGAAAACTTAGATCCTACTCCAGACAAACAAACTCCTATTCTTCCTCAGGATGAAAATAGTGCAAAACTCTATTAAGGAAGAAACTGTTATTTGAGAACTTACTTTAGATTTTACATTTTATTTTTCTGTGGGCTTTTGGAAGCTTGTTATACACTTCAAGTGTGGAAGGATGGAGAACCTTGAAAAATATGTACCTGTGAGCTTGGAGATGCTCGTCAAATTTAATACTCGGAGTCCTATAGTGAAATACTCAAGTTGGATACTTGGTTGTTAATCGAACTAGATAAATCTACTATGTCATTATTTCTCTCTTCCTCACTTTTAAATTTCTGCGTTATAAGTTTGTGTTTTCAAAAGGATCTTTCAGTTTTTCAATAGGCTCCTTCTATTTCTATAAAGCAAGAGGTTCTTTTTGCTTTAAGCATCAATAGACTCCTATTAATTACAAGTTTATTTCTATTTAAGCTCTAACAGGCTCCTGTAGATTGACAGGTCCATTTCTTTTTAAGCACGAATAGGATCCTTTCAATTAATAGGCTCCTTTCGTATTTTAAATAACTAACATGATCCTTTCTTTATAAACGTTGGCAGGTTCCTTTCGAGGTTTAATATGACCTTTCCATTTATCAACCCATTTTGTTTAAGAAGTAATTTAAAGATTTAAAATACCGTGCAAAATTTTTACTTACAATTCATCCCCCTTCTTACGTGTGTTATTTTATCATATTTTGATTATGTTACAAACGAAAAAAACTGTCAATTAAAATATTATTTTCAAGCTAACTAAACATTCAAATAGGATAAAGATAAATCAATTTAAAGACCTCCTTCACAAGAGATCTCCACTATATCAGAATTAATTTAACCAACAATATCTCTAGTTATATCACTTGAATCATAAACCAAGCAAATATTTCTCATACCTTTTAAGCACCATATAATCTACTTAACAAGTCTTTAGTAAGCTTTCCTAGAATTACTAATAAACCTACTTACCATACTAACAAAATGTGCTAGAATTAGTTTTATAAATCCTATGACATATATTAGACTTCTAACTACACTAGCATAAGGAACTTACCTCATGTAATCCTTGTCGGCATCTGAACTAGGTAATGAACCAACATCAAGTTTAAAGTGTGTTGTTAAGGAAATACAATTTGCCTTTGAGTGATCGATTTGAAAGGACTATAGTATGTTTTTTTATGTACTTATTACAATAAATATAACAAGCCTATTTTCTAAAAAGTATAACAAGCCTACTCTATTATCCCTCCAAATCTCTATGCTCAAAATTTTCTTAACTGCATCCAAATCTTTCATCTCAAACTCACTGTTCAACAAGCTCTTTAGATTGTTAATTTCAACCTTTTATTATCTGTAATTAACATGTCATTCATATATAGCAATAGATAGACCCATAAACTATTCAACATCCTAGATTAAACATAATTATCAAACTAATTATGAGCAAAATCATGAGACAACATAAACGTATCAAACGTCTAAAACCACTACCTTAACAATTATTTCAACCTATCTAAGGATTTCTTCAACAAACATACATGATAATTCTTCTCAAAATCAAGAAAACCTTCTAGTTGTGACATATAAATTTGTTCTTTTAAATTACCATGGAAAAACTCAATTTTCACAATTGGTTTCTGTAACTTCAGATTGAATGTGCTTATAATAGTTAAATGAACTCTTATGATCTTATGCTTCACAACTGTTGAGAACATGTTATGATAATCAATTTCTTCCTTTTGTGAGAAATCTTGTGCTAGTAGTTATACCTTGGACCTAGCTGGCTCACAACCAAGGATACCTTCTTTCTTCTTAAAGATCAATTTGTCTCACTGACTTTGCATCCTTTGGTAATGATAAAAGTTCCCATATCTTATTCTTATATAAAGATTGTATTTCATCGTTGTAAGTCCAGAGTTCACCACCACCTATATTTTTAGTTAATGCTAAGGCATATGCCACCTGATTAGTTTCAGTAACATTAACACAAGATAAATATATGTAGGTTTCCTAATTTCTTTCCTTGTCCTCCTTGTTGCTATACTTTATGGATGTTCCTATTGCACATCCATAGATTGATTTTAAACAACCCTTTTTGGAGTTTCAATTTCAAACTTTACCTTCTAGTCAGCACTCTGATCCTTGTTATATGTAAGATCTTCAAGCTCTTCTTTTTAGACAAATATACCAAACTCTTAAAAAATAAGCTTCGTAATGTATCGAGCTGGACTTAGCCCTCAGACTTGAACCTAACTTGAAAATTTATGTTCAGACCTAGGTCCAAGCTAAACTCAATCAAGATCAGGTTCTAGGAATTGAATAATTGAATTAACGATAGTGAAGCTAAGTGAACATTACAATGAGTTTACAAAAATGAAAAAATAGTCATAAAGACAAATTAGATTACAAATTTATAAAACGTTAACAATATGCATTATAGATTCCATCTGGAATTTCATGTCTAACTATAGTTTATGTTGATTTGATTTAGCTATCATAAGAGTCCGAATCCAGTTGACTATGTTTTTAGCTAGAAGGTACTTGTGAACTTCCTTATTCTTGTATATCCTCTTGTTTCTTTCCTTCTATATAGATAGTCATTGTAAAGGCAGTTTTATACAAGAGAGCATCTTATAACCTCAATTAAGTAGTACAAATTATCCAATTTAAAGATGAAGTTTAATCATAATTTAATAAGGCAATAAGCAACAGGCAACAAATGTAAAACTCTATTCCAAACCACTTTAGAGTAAGCACATTGAAAGAATAAATGGTCTCTAGTTTCTTCCATCTCCTTACAAAGAAAACAAATCGGGTCATAAGTTCCAAACCACCTTTTTTTTATACTGATTTTATTCTTAATAATTAGCCAATTGAAGATAGAAGCTTTTGGATTAAAGGAGCGATTCTAAAGAAGATTGAACCAAGGAATATACATCTCGCCTTCCTACAAAGCCTTATAGCAAGACTTGTTGCTAAAATGACCTAAGGCATCTGGGACCCATGTAACTGAATCATGCTTGCTAATATCGGTGATCTAAGGAAGAAAGTGCTCAAGTAAGTTAAATCCTCTGAAGTTACCATTCCACTGCTTTTGATTCATCAAGCGCGTTGTTTTATTCAAAATGGTGTCACTTTACTTAACATATTTGGGCTTCAGACACGATCAAGCTTTGGCACTCAAAGCCCAAAAATTAAAAAGAAGTCTAAACCCAACTTAAAGTCCGATCAACTCTGATCGAGCCTATTAACTTTGGACTAGACAATAATTGCTATCACTAGTTAAAAGTTTTATTTATGCTAATAATAAATCTTAGAGTTCGATCATTTTTAATTCACCATAATTTTTACCCTTTAACTTCAACAACATACCTTAAAAATATGTATTTCATTGTCATAGGCTTTAGTTTACTATCATTAACACATAAGTATAAGAAAGACAATTAAATATCTTCAAACCAGAATAATCAGAGGGAATATCATACCATACCTCTCCAGAAGTTTAAAAATCTATAGTAGAGATCTATTCACCAAATAAGCAATAGTGTTAAATGCTTTAGTACAAAATTACTTCAAGGTTTAATATTAAACTACATACATCAAGCAAGTTGTGTAAATGTTAGGTTCAATTTGTTTTGCAGCTCCATTTTACTTTGGTGTTTGGCATATAGTGTGATGTCTCATTATACCTTACTCCCTATAAAACTCACCAAATGAATTATTACAAAATTCTAGCCTACTATTTGTTCTGAGTGCTTTGACATATTTTTTGGTACATTTTTTAAACATTTTCTTCCATAACTTGAACTTTCCAAATACTTCATCTTTCTATTTCAAAAAATACACCTAAAATTTTCTTAAGTAATCATCAATAAATGTAACAAAGTTATTGTATCCTTTATGAGACTGAATGGGAGTAAGATCCCATAAATTTAAATGAATAAAATCAAATATGTAAACGGAAATATACTAATTAACATAATTTAACCCTACGCTACTTGTCAAGATCATAAGACTCCTAAAATCTTGCTAGTCACAACTCCATTAAACAACCTTTCCTTACTCGTCATTTGAAGTCATTACTTGTTCATGAGACCTAATACACGATGGGACAACTATATATTATCATCATTATGCTGTGATGATTAAGATGCACCGGTCGATTCTATTACTATCGTGCTCACTCATTCTTGAATTTGATGTTGTAATTTTTCTTTGGTTATAACTGTTTTAAATTAAATTTTCACATGGATGTGATACGTGACATGATTGTAGGCTAAGTCATGTTGGCTACAAGCTATGCATCGTTAGTAGAAATGGTCTGGGACATGCCTGTGTCTAACACCCTAAATCTTTATGTAACTTTGTGAAGTTGGATAGGTTTTGAGATATATATGCTCGTGCTTCAGACTGTGGATCCTTTTTGTAAACTTGTGACGATAGACACATGTTAGAACAATCACATACCTGAGACTGTGAATCCTTGTAGTAAATTTGAGAATTTAGATATAGTGTGGACATGCTTGAGACCATATCTTACAATTGAATTTTTATAAGGTTACATTAATTAGTACACAATTATGTTGGAGGTTATGTTTAAATTCAAGTTTGCAACCTTAGCTCAAATTAGGCTAATTAATGGTCATCTTTTAGTTTAACTTAATTTCACATGTTTAGTTACCTCTCTGCCATTAACCACATCTTAGAGCACTTTCTTCCTTGTTCGCATAATTAATCCACTTAGCAAATTCAAAATCTTTTCCTTTGTGAGGATAACTTTCATGTTCGTCTTTCACAACTAGAAATTATTTTCATTGAACATCTTAATCTTAAATTTGGCTACTATTGCTTCTAGTTTAAATTACTAAGTTTTAAAAAATAGCTCCTATTATTTTTCACGTAAATATCAATTTTATACTTGAATAGTATCCAATATTTTAAGAGAGTGAATAATTCCTAACTTATTTTCTAATATGGAGGATTCACTTATAGTGAGAAATGTAAGCATACAATAAGCAAATGTATGGACCCTAATTAAGCTTTGATGATACTTATTAAAAGAATTAGGTGGATAGAGCATAATAATAATAACTTAATTAAGATTGGAAGAAAAAGGACATAAAATATTATTATGAACAAAAAAGATGAGTTATAATACAGACATTCATTTACTAAGTTACAAATATTAATGTATATTTTAGAACCTATAAGAATGTTATACTCACAATTTATATAGAGAAATACATTTTGCTTTGTTATAATTACTATTCATTCTAATGTTTCTCTTTGCACCAGAAATTATTTATTTTCATCTAAATATTTTATGAATAATGTCTAGATATTACAAATTCTTCTAAGTTCTAACACCACTAATAGGGAGCTTGTTTGAAACGAAAAAGTACCTTCTTTAGAAGTCGTTTTATTAAGGATAAAATAAAAATATATTTTAAAATGATTATTATATGTAAAAATATTATATAATAATTTAATAAATAGAGTTATCAAATTAAAAACATTTCAAATTTAATCATAATACTTAATTTTAATAGAACCAAATATTTATACAACTAAAATATGTTTTATACATTATTCAAACATTGTTTTTATATTCTAAAATTATTATCCATTTTAGAGTCTTATAATTTTCTTAACCCGAAAAAGAAGTGAGTTATTGTTTGACTAATTTAAACTTGAGGCCTTACATGAACAAAGCATCTGGTGCACCTCCCTTTTCTAATTCCTATACTAATAAGACTAGAGAAAATTGAAAGACATCTTACTTGAAACATATCCCACTCAGGTGCCAAAATCTCTCCCGCAAAAAAGCTGTTAAAAGCAAAAGCAGCAACATGAGAGGTTTGAAGAGTTGCAATATGAGGCATGTAAAATTCCTCTGAAGCTCTTGCTATTGCACATTTCTTCAAGCTGTCAAATTACCATTCAATTCAATCAATGACTTTTCTACCAATAAACTTCTATTTTTAATAACGAAAAGATTTTCGGCTAACCTGTTGCAGCAGTCTGCGCTTTGACTCATGCAGGAAATCAAATTGTTATCGTCAAAATTTTTCGTGATAGAATCCTGAAGAGCTTCTTGGTACTTTCTCATTAGTGAGAGACACGTCCTCCATAACCGTAAGCAAGGGCTTCTATAACATTCTGAATGTCAACCTTAACTCCATCTTCACCACAACTGCGACGGTAGCTGTGCATGTCATTGTAGAAATTGAATATCCCTGAAGGATCAATAACCCCAACTCCATTTTTCACCAAGGTCTCCATAGCACCACATCTGATATGGGTCTTGTTTCCGGGAGATAGAACTGGAAACATTATCTTAGGATTATATCTGTTCACTGCTTCAGATGCAGGTCAAGTCCTCCCCATAACCAACTAAAGCATGCCACATATATACAAAACTGCAATTTTCGAAGATGTTAATCTCAGTATTACATAATCTCAGCAACACAGAAAATCAACCAAATCAAATGGCTGGAGAAATACTGAACTTTAGACCATATTTCTCTCTAATGGTTTGGATGAATTGACCAAGATTGCCTGACCTTCAGGGTCGAAACTCCTGAACTTTTGTTCCCTTTGATACCTGCTAATAACCTATGAAATCATAAGGAACATTAATTTTTCTGCAGTTTGATGCACATGGCTGCCTATCGAAACAGGATCACAGGCTACAGGACGTAGTTGCATTGCTTGGTGTTTCACCTTCCTTTAACGATCCGTTGCGAGTGTCTTGCCAACAATCATCTATGATCAGAAATTTTGGAGAACACCTTCCATCTGTCAAAATCTATAAGAAAATTCAGAAATAAAGGTAGAACACCCTCTTTGATTCCGTGGGGATTCACTTTAGTGTAAAATGCATCCCAAGTGGACCATCTGAACCCGTTGATATGTGGTGGATCTTCCAATTTAGCAATATCATAGCATTTAAGAAGTTAGTTCAGAATGATCGTGATTTACATTTATGCTTGCTGTTTACCTCTTTATTTTCCACATGACAGAATGTGCTCGCATGACAGAATGTGCTCTTTGCTTTTCCAGGATTCTACACGAACAAGCAATTGAAAGGCATCTACAGTGAGAAAGTGGTGTGTAAAAAAATTATCTAAAATTCAGAAGTTACGTCCTTGATGGAGTTCTTCTTGAGCTCAAAAGGATTGCTGCCTGAATTGATGAAAAGTGCTTCTACCACCTGAGATGTTTGAACATCTGGATCACCTGTATATTAACAAATATATAATAAATCTAAATGGGACAGCAGAAAGTTTTGGCAACCAAAAGATTCACAAACGCCCACTCACCACTTCAACACAAATCTGTAAATCATTAG
>JAOTAZ010000007.1:20871374-20886127 GCA_025629785.1 Erythroxylum oxycarpum | reverse complement strand
TTGCTTTTCATTACCTCTCGAGCTGCATCAGCAGACGAGACCACGATGGTCGGCCAACTGCCAAAGTGCACGAGCATAAGAGGACCGTGACGTTGAGCCAAGGAATGGAGTGATCGGTGGGCTAACGAGCTCAGTTGGAGAAGATTCCCCAGGACTGGAAGCTTTGGGGGTGAAGGTGGCAAGTTTTCGCGGCCACTTCTAACATTTATGTAAAGCCATTTGGCGATAAAGATGACGAAGAGAACAAAAGGGACAATTGGAACAGGATTCATGATCACAAGGTACAAGAACAAAAAAGGGAGGTGATCCCAATCGTACAAGGGGAAGTTGTATGAGGACGGAATGTATTCTTTCCTCCACAGAGGAAGAAATATTCTTTTCATACGATTATACGACATTTTTAAGAGACATTTTATATAGTTCTTCCAGAAAAAGAAAAAAAAAGAGAGACATTTTACATGGTTTTGTGTCAGTTAAAACCATATAAAACTCTTTCTTTTAAATTTGTGTCAGAGAATAACGACAAAACATACCTAACATAATTATTATGACTAACAATTTAATATAATTAAATTCAATTTGTTAATGAATTAAATTCTAAGATTTCCAAATATCCAGTATAAATGATATGATTTAATTGCGAATGTAAAAAGCACCTCTTATGGTTTATTAACGGTCAGATTTAAAATACATTTGTTCGCAATTGAGAAAAGAATTAATTTACTTCTCGAATTGGTTTGATTGCAATTGAAGCAAAAGATTTATTGACTAGATATTGTACATTGTATATGCCTAGGCGTATACATAATAACTTTTTTTGGTAATTACATATACATAATAATTATTAAGGTGGTGCAATAGTTTCAAGTTGCCTTGATTATAGGTTTGTTCGGTCTAATTATTTTTCTTTAATTCTATCATGGAAATCTTAATATATAAAGTAAATATTAATTTTTTATAGTTTTAATTTTCTCCATTACTATAAATATACGATAGCAAATGTAGTTTTAGTACAACTGTTAGCTTCAAACGAATTTTACTACTGCTGGCTGCTTCGCATCTTTTTGTATTAATTTTTTTAATAATAAAAAATTCTCAGTTGTTACTTTCTTTAGTAACAAAATATTTACAGTTATTACTATTTGATTGTGTTTTAACTATTTGTCTAATAATTCATAAATTAGGTACTCTAAATATATGTTAATTAATAAATCAATGTAAACTGAATTTAATTTACTATTTGAAAGTTTAAATTTTCAGAATTTAAAAAATTCAAACACTTAATATCAAATAAATTTTTATATTACAAATTAATTAATTAATTAAAGAAAAGACAAATTTCAAGTGGTTGTTTTAAGTCAAACACTTGATCCTTAAAAAAGTCATGTAACTCAACTTCCTCTCTCGGGTTGAATCATTCTGAAGGGTAGCATCTTACCGCATTGTAAGATTCTTCCCCATTGTCCAATCATTAACTGTTGATAAAACACCGACTCTTCAAGTCGGTTATTTGTTTTGAGTTTATGTTAGAGATCTCTAGCAACAAACAATGACTTGGAAAATATAAGTGTTTAGTTTAGCTTTTGAAAATTTTAAAAATACTTTTTTTCATGTAAAAGTTATTTTTTAAAAAAATAAATATTTAGCTGTAAACTTAAAAAACACTTCTCGAGTTGAAATAGCTTTTAAAAAATCTCAAAATAACTTTTTTAAAAGTTCTAATTTGAAGCTTTTCTAAAAAACTTAATTTAGAGTTCGGGAAGCAGGTTTTAAAGTTACTTTCCGTCACTTATGTAAAGATACTCTTACTCAAATAAAGTCATCTTCTCTGGGTCACTCAAATGTCGTCTTCTCCTCTGGGTCAATGGTTGTACTGCATCAGCCATGAGCCGCACCATCAGCGTCGTCTTGCAAGCAACGCCACTGCCCAAGGTATCTCCTCCAACGACCTAGGTTTGTGCGTGATTAAAACGCCTTAACCAGTGGCGACGATCGCCACTGGCTATGTCGAATCGTCGCCAGTTGATACACCAGCGGCGATTTGTCACTGGCAACGCTCGTGAATCGATTCTCTCTAGCCTTAGCAAACTAATTAACTGTTCATCATTTTATACAAGATCGAGGCCTATGTATTGCGTATATTCACAGAACAATTATGGTTTTACAAATCAAAAGGCTTTGGGTTTTCAAAAACAAAGTCTCAAAATGGGTGGTTCAGGGAAGACGACGCTTGTGCGGGAGATTTTCAGTTGCGAAAAGGGTGAGAGAAGAGTTTCCCCTCCGGGTTTGGGTCACTCTGTCAGATTTTACTGTCGGGGACAAAATTGTGAAGTTAGTTCTCAAGGAGTTGGATTATGAATTGGACAAGTTGGATGTCGAAGCTCCAGGTATGGAGGTTTTGGGTATTCTAAATAGCTTATTATCTGATGAGAGGTACTTGATTGTGCTGGATGACGTCTGGAAAGTTCATGGCTTGCTGAAAGACCTGGGAAGTAGATCTTTGTCTAGAGAAGAAAATGAAGTTGGAGACGAAGAAGGTGAAGACATGGGAAGTATCAGGGGTCATTTCTCACAAGGATTGCCCAGGAATTGTGGCGGCGTGGTCATTGTGATTAGTGGGTTGAAGGAGGTAGCAAGGATGATTGTGGGTGAGGAGAACTTACTTCATGTTTCACCTCTGGATGAATCAAATTGTTGGAAGATTTTTGAGGAGTCTGTGGAGGTAAAAGGTATGATAAACCATCCAACTTTGGATGCAGTCAAGGATGAAATTAAACAACAATGCGGTGGACTTCCATTAGCTGCTAAGACACTTGCCAAGATCATCCCCAGAAGAATTGTAGAGACTGAGTATTTCTTTCGTCTCATTTTGATTTTAGTTTCCTTAATTAGTATTAGTGCAAATATGATTCACATTTTCAAATCTCGCGGTGCATTTGTTGCATCATAATGATAAGGAGGCTTGAAATTTTAGGTCCAACCAGTTCTTGGAGAACTTCTACATCCCTGATTATATACTTTCGGTGGAATCAGCCATAAAAAATGCTGTCAACGCGCCTAAATGTCCAGTTTTGGTCTTTATTGATACAAAAGTTGAACGAGGAGAGAACTTGATTGATATGTTTTCCAGCGTCCTAAACAGGAATCAGGTCATTTTTCCTTCATGATATTTATTGCAGAAGAATTCCAGACTGCAATTATCTTCAAGTGAGACCTTGCGTTTAGGCATATTCCTATTGCAGGTTTTGAACTTGCTTGAAGAGGACCCTGGTAAAGTGCTTCAAAGGGTCTATCTTAATTTAGAAAATCTAAAGAGCAATGGTGACACATTTGCAGTTGAAATTCTGCAGAGATTAAGAATAGTAGTAAGATTTAATTCGGTTGTTATCTTTATTTAATTAGTTCAGTGTGACGTATTATCATTGCAAATTGAATTTTGGATAAATTAAGTTTTACTGATGTTTGATGTAGAAACAATTTCCTTGAGCATGCCAAGTATTTCAATGGAATAATTAGATTGTTGCAGTTAGTATATGATCCATTCATGAGCCTAACCTATTGGCATAAGTTTTATAGTTTAATGGTTCCATGACATGATACTATAGAGGTCAAGAAGTTTGCAGTCGAAATCAAACTACCAATTTCTTATGTCAAATTTAAATTCTAAGTGACTTATCTTTATGATTGCCTATGAAAATGATATTATATTGGTTGGAGATGATTTAATGGGGATTTACGAGTTAAAATTCTATCCACAAGAGTAGTTTCAGAAGAAATAAATCCATAGATGTCTACATGAATTTCAGTGTTAAGCTTGCATTAAATGGGAAGGAGGTATCTTATTTATGGTAGAACTAGATATTAAATTTAAGTTAGTTGTTAGTACATCAGTGTTATTAGACTTAAACATTGCCGTTCTAGTTACCTTAAACGTTGGGAAGCAACATGCATTATATGGTATTATATATTATGATTATAATAATTTAGTAATTTGTTTATAGATCAGCTTTTGGAAACTAGTCCACACACTGCCAAATAATATTTTCAGTTCCAGAGTTAGTGTCTTCTCTTAATTCTTTTCAGCATCGTTTCTTGAGCTAACATACTTCAAATTTTAAGGTTGTCGGGAGAGATATTTCAGTTAATCAGGTTGTAGGAGCCATTTGTGATCTCAGATTACCAACGCCGCCTGCAATTGCTCCTTTAACATTTGGATCCAGCAACAACATTGGTTTTTCATTGGGATGGGTAATGCCTCTAAACCATTTGATTTTCCCAGGCTAATTCATTGTGAGTCTTCTTGTGTTTTCCTTCAAAGAAATTAGGAAGAAGAGAACTTTTCATGTTAGACATGGAGGATTATCTATTATCTGCAAATTGGGAGAAGAAAATGAAGCTATTATATAATCCACTTCGCAACTACTGGCTTGGAAGTCCATAAGTTGAAAACTTGAAATGATTGGGAAGCCATACAATAAATACACTGTTAGGTTCTGATTTTTCCTTTTCTTCAGTCTCTCTTCTCACTAGTATTAGATTAAATTCAATGCAAATTGGTCAGTAGGTCAAGGATTTTGCAAATTTCATCTTCCCTTGATTTTTGGGCTTTATGCGAAGCAGTGGCCACAACACTTTGGTACAATATGAAGAATTTTGCGTTTACAACTGATATTTTCAAGTTGATGTCGCACAGAAGTCTCATCTCTGATGAAAAGAATCTAGTTCCCTTCCTGGTTTCTGGTTTCTGGTTTCCTTAGCTTCAACTATCCACTGATCCTCCGGTGGTGCTTATTGTTGCTACTGTTTCTTGTGCACTTGTACAATGTCTCATCTGTGATAATAAAAGTTTTCCTTTAAGGGAATTCATGACTTTCCATGCATATTCCAAATTTAATCCGCATGTAGAACATAATAAAATTGTCGAGCTGCCCAACTTCTAATTACATCAAGGTTTCCAGAATTCTAGAAACAAAGAACATAACTTCTTGACCTCGGGATGGTGCAATGAGAAGGGATAAAATTGATACAACTGTTTAGGTGGTAAATAATGCTGCTAAATGTTGTAAGACTATTGAATTTGTTGCATTTGGCATTGTTAGGGAGAAGCAGGCAAAGATACTGTTGGGATTGAGCTACTTCTACTTTTCCTACGATTCTGTGTTACAAACTAAACATAAATAAGATTTTTAAGGCACTCCCTATATGTACTGCAAATACTAGCTTTGCTGAATGGAGTAGTGATTGAGCAATGAGACCATTTACCTGAAAAGCCGAGATGACATACATCACTCTTTACTACTGCGCAGGGAAAGAAATATCCCAGTGTGGATTGTGTTTCTGTGGTCTCTATTCTGGATAGAATAATGAAAGCAAGGGAAATGAAGATAGACAAGTTAGTAAGCAGCTTATTTCATGTAACCCATAATTTGTTGGGATTGGAAAGGTCCCATTTTATTCAATTTTGTTTTGTTTCTAGCATTAGAATATAGCTTCTTTGTCATTTAGAAAAAAGTTCAGTCAAGTGTGTATCTGCAAAGAGATGATCATGTTATCTTTATATGATGTGAAACTTAAGTATAGATGTTTGGTTAGATGGAGAAATGCAACAAGGAGCATTCATCTGTTCTCTTAGGTATATGCTTTGTGAGTCCAACCTGGTTGCTGCAGACTCTCATCCATTAGTTATTGTTGACACTGCTATTGAATTAAGAGTTCTCAATTTAAAGCAATGAAATCATGAAGTTTGTTGTTTGCGGAATCAGATTGTATAGAGTTCAATGGGCTGATGTTATTCTTATGCAACTTTTCATATTTCAGTGTTTTGTAGCCTTTTACCTAATGCAGGCATGATAAGATGTTTTATTCCCAGCACTCTGAGTTTCTTTCTTATTAGGTGGTTTTTTTTAGCTAATATGTGATTAAAGATGATAAAAGTCATCCTACGTAAGAAACACTAATTAACTTGAGAGATGAGCATTATCTGTCATTCTCCATCTTGTTCCTGATTGAATAAAATTGTGCTAGACGTTTGGAAAATGCCTTCATTCCCCCATAATTACTTCATTTGTTTCCTTGTGATAGCTGACAATTGTTGTTTCCGGTTCTCTAGCTGGCATATTCTTCTAAGGATGAAGACTCCCAAAGAAGGATCTTGTGATCCCATCATTCAACCTGACATACCAGGTTGTATGCATGCTTTGGAACGTGTCTCCTCTGCAGGGGAACTCAATCAGGTAATGCAGTCTAAGTGTGGTTTCATGCACTATATAATTCTCAATATCTCGAAAATTATGAAATTATCTCTTATGTGCATTCGTATGTCTTAGAAATTGTTAAATAGACCGTCTTTTATTTCCTGTATTTGTAGTAACTAGAACATTTTCTTTTTGGTAATTATTATATGTGGAAAAACCGTATAGTTAGGAAACTATTTTAGGAAAATATATTGTAACAGATTGTGTCTTTAGGATATTATCGGTCAAGATTCTGATAAGATACTCCACGATTTATGGGTATTTACTAGATTTGGATACTAGGTTTTTGTGTATATATATATATAGCTAGTAGTGCTGTAACAGATACATACAAGGAAATACACTTTCTGCTTAATTTCTGACATGGTATCAGAGCTTTAGGTTCGATAACCTGACCGTATTCTGGCCTTCATTGCCATATTTTTCCAGCCTTCATTGCTGACATTTTTTCCTTCCACACGTTCTCTTCTTCTTCTTCTGTCTCCCACACAATTTGGCTTTAATTGCCTAGAATCTTGTCAAGCAAGATGTCAGAAATCAAGGAGTCTACGATTAAGAGTGGGGAGATTACCAAAATCCAATTGGAAGAGGTAATCTGAACCCTACAACCTGGAAAATTGTAGATCATTCTAGCTACCTACAGATTAGATGGAAAAAATTATCTGAAATGGTCTCAACTCACCCAAACTGTGTTTAAAAGAAAGGGGAAGATTAGTCATCTCACGAGTGTAGGGAGTATTGCCCCAAAAGGAGATATAAGAACACTGTTTATCCAATCATTATATATTACTGAGCATCTTTTTTCATTCCTTACTCATTCCTTCTGATAGATCCTGCACAAGTTTTTCTTCCACGGCAGAATGCACACAAGCAAAACACAAAAAGGGCAAAACACAATAATGGCAGAAGTATAGTCTATATTGATTGATCTTCAAAATCAGTAAAAGAACAAGATAAGTGTGCTAGAATTTGAGGTCCTAGCTCCTCCAACCTCTCACTCTACGTAAAATGACAGATAACAATTGCATGCCCTTTCCCCCTCACTCCCGTACTGTTTTATTCCCATGTCAGAATAACTAACTTTCCCTTCTTATGACAACTTTACCCACCCTTGTGTCCCCCGTATGAAAAGGTCTACCCCTCTAAGGCGTTGGTCTTTCTTCTATGGTAAGTGAACCTAATTTCTGGGCTCCTATGGGTCGTATCACCTTCCTTCCAATACCAACTATTCAAGCACCCCCTAACTCATTCCTTATCAACTCAAAATTTGATATAGGTTGATTTACTTTTTTCAAAACTATATATATCTACTAACCTTTGTCATGTACTTACTAATATATATTTCTACTAACCTTTATCATGTAGACTTACTTTTATGGAAGGGAAATGACAATGATTAAAATGTAAATTGTTTAATCCTCCCTTTTTACGTTATCTAAATTTCAAGATTTTAAATGTTAAGCTTATTCAAAAAATACATAAAAATTAATTCATTTATAAATATTAAATAAATTATTTCCATATTAACTAATTTATATTTTCAATTAACTAGGAGTGAATTGATAAAATTTTCAAGAACAAAAAGAATTTATACATTTGCAAGAGAATGTGTTCTTAATTTTCTATATTTAGATGTTATGTAAGATTGAGTAGTTTTTTGTTGAAATATATATACACAAACCTAAAATTGTATTTTTATAATAAATAAAAATTAATTTATCAACTTCTAAAATTAATATCGAATGATATTTGAATTTAAATAATAGTTGATATGACTATAACAATTCTATTTTAACTTAATTAATATGATGTTTTAATAATTTCAATTATTAACTTATTTTTAAAGGTCTTTTTTAGGTATACCAATTCCTATTTCAAATCTATTTTTACCAAAATTATATTGTCATTCTCATTCCAAGTTTTGATTTTCATTGCTTATCTCCTTACCTCATAAGTCTATTTTTTGTAATATCAATATATATTGGGAGATGAGAAAAAGTAGAGAAACTAGAACCAACGCATCTTCATCAATAAAGCTCTAATAGAGGGCTGCAAAGTATCCATTAAGGACAAATTTATTCTCCCGTGCAGCCAGGGATGGATATCACAGATTAAGAACATAGCTTATCTAACTAGCAATAAACTGTTTGTGAATCTCTGGCTAGCTTCAGGGACAATGAATCCGTATTCTAATTGCTGTCATTTGTTCTGCATATTAGGTTAGATGAGGGGTTCCAAAGGAAATCTATTCCCTGCATTACGAGGCCTGTAAATAGCTCATTGCCTGCACTTAGTGAATTATTTATTGAAATATACGAACAACTTTAATAATTTAACCTTTTGGGTTGAGTCGTTTCTCGGCGAAGTATTGGAGTCTTTATGATCAGTAGATCTCACGCCTACCTCATTACTTTGATGGATTTGGGGAGTGTTTTACTTTGATGTATTTGGGGAGTGTTTAGTCTATTTTCCATTCCTAGACCTGGGATGATGGTTTCTTGATAGTATTCAAAGATGTTGTATATCTTCAATTTTCTTGATAGGATCCCAAGAAGGATATTAGAAGTATGGTGTTTAGTCCCTTTGCAAAGCGTGCTTGGTATATCTTCTACAAATTATTAAGAAATTCAAGATATGCAGTATATGAAATTCAAAGCCACCTTTAATGTCTTAAGGTGGCAAAATTATTGTGTATACACTTGACTTTTACTTCATAAGTGGTTTCGTGGATACCAAGTTATGACTAATAGTAATTTTATGCTTCTCAGGAGGGTTACCTAACTTTTTGCGGTGGATTTTGGAGCAACTTTAGTATGGGTAAGAGTTCCTCTCAGACAAGTCTGTGAACCCTTTATTTGTTAATTTATTCAATTCAAATATTACTTGTGGATTTGGAGCCATTGGGTTTAGAGAGGAGGTTAAAATCCTCCTCCTAGACCATTGTTAATACTGCTGCAGCTTATCTTTCCTGTCTATCCCAAAAGTGTTCGTGGAATTGGAGAACATTTTTGATTGTGTGAAATGACTTGTGTCAACTTTCATAGTAGATCTTCAATTTAAAGTTGGGAGTAGATGCTTTAGATAGAAATCGTAAACAATGTGACCAAGGTTCTCCGGAACTTTGGGACATAGTATTCCAAGTCTTTACCTCACTCATTGGTTTGCTGTTTGGCATGGTGTATGGTATAGTTTTGAGACAATTTCTCTATTACATAAAAGAGAACAAAAACACAAACATACCAATCACTTTCTTTCTGTTTATACAGGAATGGATACTCAGATGTTGAATCCTGAACAAACAGTCAATCAGGTATGTGATGCATCACACGCTGTATAGTGATCCAAGGGTGTAATCGGATGATTATTGATCTTTCCCTCATTTCATACTATAACCACTTATGTTTGTGCAAAACTAAATCACAGTTAGGAAAAGGATAAGTTCCATGGAGCCTTGCATTATCCCATTATAAATAAATAGACTGCAATCTAGTTAATAACAAGTCATTTCAATTGTCTCTTTTTCTCTTCCTATAAGCATTTATATAATATGCAGAAGAAATTGTTTTAGGCTTGTCTATGTACTGCTGTGAATATGTTCCTTCCTTCCAGTATGAACATCTGCGGCTCTGCTGTGCACAAGGATGGTTTTGTGCTTCCTTTCTGTATCCCTCTTCAAGGTTAGTAAACTGAAGTTGCCATTTAATTGAGAAGTGCCTATCTTTTTCAGGCTGTGCCTATCCTTTTAGGCTTTCTTCTGCTAATTTTCCTTACTGTTACTGAGTACAGCGGTTCAACTTCCTATTAGGAGTTACTTTTTCTGAGGCTCTATATCTTCACTTCATGTTTATTTCAAACTTTAGTCTGAATAGATGAAGTCTCCTTTTGACAAATTATGCTGTTACACCTTATTTATTCCTTGTAAAGAAGAAATCTTTACTGCTTTCTTGACTTATCCTATATCACTATCATTGTCTTCGCCAGGATTCCATAATTTAGATCTTTATGATTACTTTTTCTGTATCCGAATTTCACAATATTAGTGGTGGTTTATATTAATTATGTGTTTGTTGACTGTCTTTACTTCAGTACATGTTCTCCAGTACAAGCAAGTTCTTGGTACCTAAAATATTTTCACGCCTCTAGCTGGATCATTCTTTTGACTTTTTCACGGACTTGAGCTAATCCCATTTATAGCTTCTTTTGGGTGATAGACTTCTTCCAAGGACATGGAAAGAAAAATAAGAGATGCAAAAAAAGAAAAAAAAAAGATTTCGAATATGATGTTTCTTTAACATGACACAACGAAATGAGTTTTTTCCCACACCTCAAATTAAGTTTTCTTTGTCCCACGTGTCGTATGCTGAACACAAAGGTTAGTTTGTGAGCTACTCTTCAGTGGTATGCCGTAGTAAAATTGATAACGAACACAATCTTTCGTTCCAGGAACTTAGCTAACGTGGTAAAGGTGAAGATCATGAAGAGATATGGTCAATGGCAAGATCTACACGTGCACCACAGGTAAATTGATGATTGAATATTTTAGATATAAACATACTTTAGTGTATATTTTGTGCTCAAATATTATACACGCTGTTGGTTTTCTAACATGAGTTATGTTTCATCTAAAGATGCAGATGAGACTTCGTGTGCAAATTAACTTTTCCCCTTGCATGAGTCAAACTAAATAAGGTCTCTTCATAAGTTCACTTGCGAAGTTCAAGATATTAATTTAATCTGACGCACTAGAACATGAGATGCTGCATTAGAATTCTTTTTCATTTTCTGCGGTTCTTGAAAGCTCTATTGATCAAAACCAATAAAATGTTTTCTCATGCATACACCTGTTCGCAAGCATATTCTTTTTCTATGGATTTACAATGCTTCTTAGGCACAGCTCCATAGAATTGTAATGATTACTTAATGTATTTAGTTTCTTTCATTGCAAGTCTAGTTTGCTGTTATACTAATAATATGAGAGCCTCAGGGTTGAATGGATATGATTCATTGCTACTGGGATGCAGATTAAGATAACAATTCCATCATTTCTGTTGCTATTGCATCAAAAAGTAGTAAACATCCTTGAAAGATTTGTGAGAACGAAAATGGAAACTTTATCCATTAATTTACTTCCTATTGCTAGTAATGGATGACAAGTAATTTAATCCTCAAGAGCCGTATGCCTAGTCAATCATCTTCCCCCTGCTCACTTTACGTATACTTTTCTATGTGAACAGAATCAGATGGATTTTATGTCTTAACTTGCCCTACTTTTCTGGTGGAACTAGTCCTTGGGGAATGCCGAACAGAAAGAAAAGGCGCGATGTTGGTTCCTATTACACTCTCTTGCTTGTCTGCCTGAAATTTCTTGATGTGATGCAGCAATTAGTTTTATGCTAGTTTCGCTTTTTTTTTACCGCCCCTAAAATGTGGCAGAGAGACTTGACTCCACCATATATTGATGATGGGCTTCTTGAGATTGTTGGTTTCAGAGATGCTTGGCAATTTGCTTTACGTGCCCCAAACAGCCATGGAACTCGCCTAGCTCAGGTAAAGTTGCACGTTTTTATGGGCAATGCCATAGTGCATTACATTAATCACGTTCTTTTGGCAATAGGTAAACAGGGTCCGATTTGAGTTTCACAAAAGTGCTGCTGATTCTACAAGCATGAGCATTGATGGAGGACGATGGACGCAACCCTTACCTTTAGATGATGAAACTGTGGTGGTTGAAATCTCTCAAAATGGCCAGGTCAACATGCTTGCAACTGATGTTTGCAGGTCTAGAAGTGTTTTTGATCCATCGTCTCTAGCCAGCTTTGACGACAATTACAGAAGTGATGAAGAAGAAGAGGAGGCAGAGAGGAGGAAATTTGGTGCAGCGAATACATTCAAGATTCCAGACGCCGTAGATATTGCTAATTTATCCTGAGAGAGACGTGTAGTACAGTGTCCTACGATCATCCTTCCTCTCCTCCCGTCTTTTTCATTACTGGACAGAAATAAATACTGAAAAGATTAAATAGAGCCTGACATATAGTCATTTGTTCTTCACTAGAATTTACGTGAACAATGTACGACCTCTTCATGGTGGCGTGAGAGCCCATCGGCCTGACGGATCAACACACCTAAAACATTAGGGCTCATGTTCCACTCTTTAAAGGATTGTGAAGAAATAAACATCACTGCGTCCTATCTCATGTTTTTGATAGAAAATTCGTTTTAAAGGAATAGAAAAACGCTAAAAGAGTGTGAAGAATTTTTGTTGTAATTAGGGTTAGGGCCGTCTAGGAAGAAAGAGCCCTATAATACACATCTTGTGGCCATCCTCAATGGGATCAAAGATCAAGAATCATTAAGGAACCAAATCAAATCAAATCAAATGCTTGATATCATCATTATAATATAATTTTTTATTTTTATCATGATTAGTGGTTGATTTATTTTATATCTAGATTGATTAAACCCTAGTTGATTATTGTATTACTTGATTTCAATTTTTATAATAAAGAGCTTTATGTTTGGGAAATATTGATGTAGGTTACATACAAGTGAAAACTTAAACCTGATTTGAATTTATATATGGACTTTAGATGAACCTGTCTAAATTGACATAGGCGCCGACATTAAAGATTGAACAAGTACTAGGAATCAACCTACATGATGTTTCTAGTATTAGTGTGTAACCTTTTATGGGATTTCACAAATATTAAAGTGTTGTAAGATGTGTTACTTAAATAAGGACAGTGGTTACTCATTCTAAGGACAGGTGATTGAACAATAGGAAGTGATAATTCGTTACTTTCGAAGATTTCTTTGATCCAATCATAAAATTTCTAAATAATCGATTCAAAGTTACAAGATGATAGATGCTAGGGAGAAATCTATTATAGATGTTATTATTATCGGATTTCTTATTGATTACTTGTTTGATTTGTTTCTAATGGTATTTCAATCTCATTTACTTTAGTTTAAGTTTTAATCTAACATATTCCTTTATAGATAATAGTAGTAAGGTTAGACTTAATAATTATATTATTTCTTGTGGGATCGACTTCTACCAATCATTACACTAGTATAATAATACAATAAGTCCACTTGCATATATTTTTATAATAGGATAACAGAGAAAAAATAAATTAAATTTTTGGTGTCATTATTGGAGACTAATGCAATATATTAAGAGACGTGATAATTGTTAATCTAGTTGTTTCCGTTTCCTTTTTTATTTATTCTTTTGTTTATGTTCTAATTCTTTGTTTTATATACTCTTGTTGATTTAATTTCAAACATGTAACAATTGGTAGATGATAAGAAGTAACTCCTTAGACGAGGGTCCAAAATTTAGGAAGATGCTTCTTTCTATGCTACTAGAAAGGAAAATATCACCGATCTAAATAGATCAAGATCCTAAAATAAAGGAAAGAAAGCACAAGACTTTATTGTATAAAACTTTGTTAGAAAAGTTGTGTAAAAGAAGATGACCCACACACACTACATGTTGGTTTTTATTATCTTTATATAGCTGTACATGCCATAAATCAAGGAACCAAACAAATAAAGCAAAAGATATCCGCCACTCTTCAAAAGATCTGCGCCACTCTATTTGACAACATAGCTACTCTATTTGACAGCATAGCCACTCTACCTAACACCTAAAAACAACAAAGAGAAAACTTCTAATAGCCTCCCTCAATCTAATCTGTCTGAACACAGATTCAGATTGTGACGTAATTCTGAAAATTGTCGAACTGGAAGAGGCTTTGTAAAAATATCAACAATTTGATCCTGAGACGATATGAATCGAACTTCTAATGCTTTTGCTGCCACTCTCTCTCTCACAAAATGAAAGTCAACTTCTATATGTTTTGTTCTTGCATGAAACACTGGATTTGCAGAGAGATATGTTGCCCCCAGATTATCGCACCACAAACAAGGTGGTTTATTCTGATAAACTCCCAATTCACCAAGTATAGATTGAACCCAAATTAATTCCGCAGTAGCATTGGCCAAAGCCTTGTATTCTGATTCAGTACTGGATCTAGAGACTGTAGATTGCTTCCTGGAGCTCCAAGATATCAAGTTTGGTCCAAGGAATATAGCAAAACCTCCTGTTGATCTTCTGTCTTCAGCATAGCCTGCCCAATCCGCATCCGAAAAGGCACTAAGCAATGTTGAATTCGACTTTCGAATAGTTAAACCAAACTTCAAGTACCTTAATATCCTCTTCACAGCAATCCAATGTATCTTTGTTGGACAATGCAAGAATTGACATACTTTGTTTACTGCATAGGAAATGTCAGGACGAGTGAGTGTTAGATATTGTAACGCTCCAACAGTGCTTCGATATTTGAAAGCTTCATCTTCATCCAAGGCTTCTCCTTGATCTTTCTGCAATTTCTGCGAAGTAGTCATTGGAGTGCTTACTGACTTGCAATTACTCATGCCCATCTTTTGTAAAATTTCATTAATATATTTTTTCTGAGTCAAAATGATGCCTCC
>JAOTAZ010000007.1:20731220-20749025 GCA_025629785.1 Erythroxylum oxycarpum | reverse complement strand
AACAGACTGAAAGAAATTGTATTTATGAAAAGGGCCCCCGTGGTCATTGTATTTATCGGTGATCGGGTATATGAATTGTTTCCACATAGACCTTGTTTGTGCAAAATAAAAATAAAATTTATATTGAGTTTTGACTGAGTGATGTAGCACGCCACCCTCGCAGGGCTCGAGCTCGGATATCATCACCATTGTCGGGTTCAATCAAGCGGGAGTGGGGTGTTACACATAATGCAAGTTGGCTTACTCAAATTTCAATCATTAAATAGTCCAAGCCTTTTATCACCTATCTAGGAGTCCCTATCACAATATAAAGCTCTTAAATTCTATCGATAATAGGCCAATTACAACTAATTAAATCCATCGTTAGCAATTGCACATATATTAGAGCTCTCATATATGGTTGCCTAAGAGTATTTCTAAGGACATTGAACTAATGTTAAGGAGATTTTTATCGAAAGGAAGTGTAGAAGTCAAATTCAATGCAAAAATGAAATGGAGTGAGGTGTGTGAGGATCAAAACAAAAGACTTAGGATCCATCCTATCAAGATGATGAACCAAGCTCTAATGCTAAGAAAAGTGTGGAGAATTCTAAATGAAAAAAAAATTATGGGCACAATAAATTCATACATAGTACATAAAACAACAAAAATTTTGGACATTGGATCCAAGACCTGAGTTTTCATAAATTGTGACTCAAATATTCAAACTAAAACAAAAGTATAGAGCTAAATTCAAACACCAAGTGATAGATGGTACAAGAACTCTATTATAGCATGACATTTGGTTGAGACTAGGTCCATCAAATGATGTATAGGAGATGATTCATTTAAGAAGTATGATACTAGGGAATGCAATGGTATATGAAGTTGTTACTTCAAACAGTTATGAGTTAGCTAACTTAAGATGTACTCAATCCGCACTAATTTAGGTAGATCTAGGCATGAAGGATAAAATCAAATGAAGAAGCACCAATGATGGTGAATTCACTAACCAATCATGTAAGAAACTATTGAAAGGAATATCCATCGGGGTTTCATGGCATAATCTAATATGGTTTAAGGAAAAAAAATCCAAAGGCCTCAATGGTATTCTGGATTGTAGTGAAAGATAGGTTGAGCACACATTCTCGCCTAAAGAAAAAACAAAGAGTATTTGTGGTGTGTGTGCTATGCAACAAGGATGAGGAGACAATTTAGCACCTCTTCTTCACATGCTACTACTTAACATTTAGTCTACCATTCAAGATATATGCTATCCCCGGCCTCCCTTTCATATATAGAAATATACAATTTTGAAAAGAAAAAAAAGGTAATGGAATGGATAATCAACAAACTGACCATCTTCACCACAATCCAAAGTATACGAAAAGGAACAAAATAATCTTCACTAAAGAGAAATCAAACACACAAATATTAACCACAAATAATCACTTATCAGAAAATAAATCATTTCTAACAACCTACATGTGGAATGCAGTTCAAACACTAAAAGCAAATGGAAACTTCCAGTGGAGCATCAAAATCATCTACATATGACGCATTGAACATTAAAAGATAACAAAGATAGCAACAGACTGATATGCACTGGAGTGATGTAGACCCACATGGAGGCTGCTGAGCAAACAAAAATGAAAATCAAAAGGAATTATAAGCAGTGAAGATCTAAACATTTCAGCCACACAAATAACTGAACCTTGATCATAAGTGGAGTAAGAAAGGAAAGTTAAAACAAAACAAAACTAGTACTGAAAGTTATGGAAACACATGTTCTCTAATACAAACACATGTTCCTCATGCAACAATAGACGTATTTTGTATAACTAATTTTTCCTTGGAAATTAAACATTGTATTATAACAAAATCAAGGACAAAGGCTTACAAATGAGTCGGTAGATTGGGTCCTATCCTATTCATTTTGCTAGGTAATTAGACAACATTTTTAGCTTCATGTGAAAACGATATAGTTTGGATAATAAAGCAAGTGCAAAGACTCCATCCGATGTTAAGTCCCTCTAAAATGATCCAGTTGGGTCTCCTAAGTGTTCACGAGCCCACTCGTTTCTCTTTATGGCTCTTTCCACACCGAGGGCGTTTACAGAGGTGGGCTGGTGGTTTGGTGTTTTCCCATACTCCATTGGAATCTTCAACTGTCGCTATATGTCTCTACATTCCAGGAGGTATGTTACTTCTTCACACTCCTATTCGTGTTGTTGCCAACTTACTCCAAGTGGACAACTATCCACCTACAAGAAAGACGATTCTAGACAATCTGTCTATAACTGTAAACACATCTGGGAGGCCTACAAATAGGCCTTTTCATATAGTTTTATATTCATTCCAAAAACATTTTATCTTCCTCATTTCAATTCACAAAAATTTAGGGAGTATTTCTCCCATTTTTTAGAGAGTTAGTGTTTCTCCTTATAAAATAGAGAGAGGCTATAACTCCTAAATTTTTATAGTGAAGTTTCTTCTTTTTATCCGTGATTTTTACCCTAATTTGTTTGGGATTTTTCATTAAAATCTCTGTCTTAATTTCTTCATTACTATTCCTTCAAACCTATTTAGCTACGAACCTGCTCTAATTTGATCAATTTTCACAACAAGTGGTATTAGAGCGTGATGAGAAAATTACGATGAACTTTTTGATACAATTCGTTCAGATTTCCTATGAAGTTAATGAAAATTGGTGAATAGTAAAATAGTAACTAAAAAGGTGGCAATTGTAGTAGGTATTATTTTTTATTATTCATAACTGTAGCAGTCACTATGGCAATTGGTGCTATTCATGTATATAGTACGATTCAAATATACAGTACTATTCATACGAATAAGTATTATTCATACATGTAGGTACTATTCACATGAAATAGTGAGAGTTAAGTTATGTTCGTGATAAAAGCAATGACAGCAAAACTTCATATTGAGTAGTTTAATGAGAGTACTTTCTCATTGTGGAAGTTGAAGATGAAGGTTATCTTGAAAAAAGATAACTACTTAGCAACTATCAACGAAAGGCTGGCAACATTCACAGATGATAATAAGTGGAATGAGATTGATAAGAATGTATCACAAATCTTCATTTGACATTAGCAGATGGAGTGTTGTCAAGCATAGAGGAGAAGAAGACAACAAAGGAGATCTGGGATCATCTCACTAAGCTGTATGAGGCCAAATCAATCCATAACAAGATTTTCCTTAAGAGAAAATTGTATACTCTTTAGATGTCATAATCTACTTTAGTAACAAAGCACATCAATGCCCTGAATACTCTATTTTCCCAACTCACGTCATTGGATCATAAAATAAAGTCTCAAGAATGTGTTGAGCTTCTACTTCAAAGTCTACCAAATTCATATGATCAACTCATCATCAATTTAACAAAAAATGTCCATGTGAATCACCTAGTCTTTGATAATTTTGCAGCTGCTATTCTTGAAGAGGAAAACCGACGCAAGAACAAGAAAGACTGGTAAGCAACTTCACAACAAGCAGAGGCATTGATGATGATGAGAGGGAGATCAATGAAACATGGCCAAAGTGCGAACTACAATCATGATAGGGGAAACTCAAGAAGTAAGAAGATTTTAATATGCTACAAATATAGTAAAAAGGGTCACTTAAAGAAGGATTGTCATAATAAGATAAATTCCAATCCTCAAGGAAATGTGGCGAGCACTTCAGATGATGGTAACTTCCTATGTTGTGAGGCAATAATAGCAAATGAAAACAGAAAAAGATTTGCTGGTATATGAGTTTTTAACTCATGAGCTACTTTTCATATGACCTCTCATAGGGAATGGTTATATCCTTATAAACCTACCTCAGGAGGATCTGTGTGTAGTTGCAATGATCATGCCTCAAAGATCATTGGTGTAGGAACCATTAAGCTAAATTTGTATGATGGTGCAATTCGTACTATCCAAGGAGTGTGGCATGTGGAGGGCCTGAAGAACTTATGGTCTCTAGGACAATTGGATAATCTTGGTTGCAAGGTTGAAATTGAAAGCAAGATCATGAAAATAATTCGAGGGGCGCTTGTACTTATGAAGGGAGAAAAGATAGCTGCAAATTTGTGTATGCTGAAGGGGAAGACTTTGCAGGAGGAAGAAGCATCAGTTGTTTCAGGATGTTCAAATGTAATGATATGGCATCAAAAACTTGGACATATGTGTGAACAAGGAATGAAGATTCTTGCTAAGCAAAGGCTACTTCCAAGGCTCACAAAGGTATCTTTGCCTTTATGTGAACATTGTATTATAAGTAAATAGCATCAATTGAAGTTTAACACATCAAATTCTAGAAGGAAGTCAGTTTTAAATTTGGTTCGCTTTGATGTAGGACAAGTACCAATTTCGTCCCTAGGAGAAGGGAAGTACATTTTCCTTTAATGATGATTATTCCAGTAGATGTTAGGTGTATCCAATCAAGGGGAAGGTAGATGTGCTTAGAGTCTTCAAAGTTTACAAAGAACAGGTAAAAGTTGAATATGGAAAGAAGATCAAGTGTTTGAGGACAAATAATAGAGGAGAATACACTGGCAACGAATTTGATCAATTTTACAAGCAAGAAGACATGAAAAGGCTACTCACAATGGCATACACTCCTTAACAGAATGGAGTAACAAAACGAATGAACATAACTATATTAGAGAGGACTAGATATATTTTGGAAACTGCAAGCTTAGACAATCAGTAACACTTGGTATGTGGTACATCGGGCCCCATCAATTGCAATTGAATTGAATACACAAATGTGGAATAATAAGTCAGTTGATTTTTCAAATCTTCATATATTCAAAATTCCTGTGTATGTGATGTATAATCCCCAAGAAACCACAAAGTTGGATCCAAAATCTAGGAAACTTTTATTCTTGGGGTATGCTAATGGAGAGAAAAGGTATCGCTTATAAGATCCCACTACCCATAAGGTTGTCAACAACTGGAATGTAATCTTTGTAGATGAGCTACAAAAGAAATGAGAAGATAATAGCACATCAAAGAAAGATTCAGAGACTACTATTGTTTAGGTGGAAAAGGAATCCCAAACAGATTCTTCTGAAGCAACACTAAAGCACGAGGTACAAAAACCAATAGAGTCTGAAGCTTTAGAGACTCGTTGAACAAATCGTCCAAAACGGCGAACAAATTGGCATTTATACTATATTATAGAGGGCGATGTTGCATACTATCTTTTAACTAAGGATGGGGAGCCATCAACTCTCCATGAAGCAATAAACAGTTCAAATGCATCTCAGTAGATGGCAACAATGTAGGAAGAAATTAAAGCTCTTTATAAGAATAAGACTTAGGAACATGTGCCATTACCACAAGGAAGGAAGGCCACAAATGGGTTTATAAGATCAAGTGAAATGGCGATGATCAGGTGGAGCAATATCGTCCAAGATTGGTGGTAAAAGGATATACTCAGAAAGAAGAGATTCATTTCATTTAAATATTTTCTCCTGTAGTTCGACCTACTACAGTTCGAGTAATCCTAGCAATATGTGCTAAGATTGACTTACATCTAGAGCAGTTAGATGTAAAGATAGCTTTTCTTTATGGAGAAATTGAAGAAAAGATGTACATGCTCTAACCAGGAGGTTTTAAAGAAGCAAGAAAGGAGAACTTGGTTTGCAGGTTGAACAAATCTCTACACGATCTAAAGTAGACATTGAGCGATTGGTAAAAGAGATTTGATTCCTTCATTATAAGTCTTAGATACAACAGACTAAATGCAAACTGTGATGGTAATCACTGATTCTCCATCAATCATACGCAGAAGCAACACAAACGTGATGAATATGTGAAGTGTGTGTCTGAGAAATTGTCGGAGAAGACAAAGAGGAGAAGACATTTTCTTAAGTTGCTTCAACTGAAGCAAAACATGACTAAGTCATATGACAACCCACGTGACCTATTTACTTACATCAGAAATAAAGGCAAGTCAATACACGGTCAAAGTAAGTAAAAACACACAGCATGGAGGAGTCCATTAAAAGCCCACGTGAGAAGCACATGCCATTGATTTGTTTCTAAAGTGTCTTCACCAAAAGTTTCGTCTTCATCTCCTTCAATATAAAAGGGAATACTCAAGCATCAGACAATACATACAGCACATACACAGACTTGTATTCTTCAATTATTCATTGTATTCAGTCAAGTGAGTGAAAATAATCAGAGGGAAAATAGTAAGAGATTGCTAGAGTACACATTGTGGGTACTAGTAGAGACTTTGGGAAAGGGCTCTTTGCAAGTGTAGAGGCTACACTCATCTCTGTACTGATTTTTCTCTTCTTCTTCTTCTTCACATAGTGAAAGATCTTTACCACTGTCAAGTGGGAACCTTGGATGTAGGTAGTTTCTAACTATCGAACCAAGTAAATCTGTCTTCTTTATTTTTTCATTCAAATTATATCTACAAAAGTGACCAAGATTTATCAGTATCTGTTTGAAAGATAACAGAGTAGTGGCATTAAATCCCATCAATGCATTTAGAGTTCAAATACTTGACGATAAAGGAGATGATACGAAAAAGTGACATTGTGTTGATATAGAAAGGTGACATTGTGGTGAAGCATTTGAGGGCTGAGGAGATGTTAACCGGTCCTTTAACTAAAAGACTTCACCCAGTTATGTTTGAAAGACATGTATACAGTATGGGTGTATTGAAGTCCTTAGACACTGTTAGTTATGGATCATTATGTTTGTTCCTTGTATATTTATAAATTTTGATATATTATGACAGTATGGTTGTTAATTAATAAAGATGATCATCTTTTTATCCTCAATAATATTTGTTATTATACATTGTCATAATACATGTGAAAGTCTTAAGGTCTTTGTTGATCTTAAAAGTCATTGGGCATATATTCATATTGACCTTGAGCCTATGTTATTAGGATATATACAGTTTAATATGAATATCCATAGATTTTGGCATGACATAGGGGACATAAGTGTTTAATCCCATAAAGGTTTTCTCTAATGCAGCTTAATGTTCGGTGACAAAAAACAAGATTTCTCTGATGCAGTTTCGTATATGCAATTTAGCATAAAGTTTAGAGAAATAAATTGAAAAATGATATATTTCAGATCACACAGGTATCATCTGAGTTTACCACACTCCATTTTCTCATTCATGTTAGTGAGGTATTAGATATGCATGATTATATTAGATCTGTGTTACACATGACACATGTATTTGATACTTTTCTGTATCAAAAGCCTTAAGGGATAGAATGATGGACTTTCATTATCTTTGGATCAAATGATTTTTTAAACCTGGTTGACCAATACAGTAACATGACATAACCGTATTTTGAACTGGTTTTAAACTTGAGTCAGTACTGCAATTAAGTATTGTCCAATGGGGAGAATGTTGGATATTTTTCATAAAGATGGACAATAATTAATTGCATTTTATTGATTTTTCAATAACTTATTGGTTAAGTTATGTAATTTGATCTAGATAAAGATAATAAAGCAACCCAATAAAAAATATAGACTAATAGGCCGAAGTTCAGGAAGAAAATGAACCTCGATCAATATGGATCAGATCCATATTGAGCCTATAATGGGGGGCACAATATGGATACTATACATAGAAGGTTATGGTCTCCTGTAGCTATTGTAGTAAATCGTGAATATATAGATAATTTGGCCCATTCAGGAGTTCACGTATGCAGAAAGTTACAAAAAGGCTTTAACGCGTTGCGGTGAGCAACTCTATGAAGGTGCCGGGAGATTCACACCTGTTTTGGCTTCGGAAAGCTCCTTTGAAAGTGACGGAACCAAAAGCAGGTATTTTCGTATTTTTTTCATTATTTTCCTTTCATGTTTGATCCGAAATACGTAACTAAGACTTCTATTATGTGTTACAACCCTCGCTATGTGGCATCTAGGATTGCTTCTTGTTGTAGAAATGCCTCTTTTAAACATTCGTTAGTAAGGAGAAGAAATTTTACTTGGAAGAAGCTTTCCAAATTATTCTTCGCAACTTGTTGCGTGAAATCTTGCTGAGGAGTTCTCTAACGACAAAAAAACCGTACAAAAGCTTGTTGGAAAAGCATCAGCTAGCATTAAACGCCTAATAGAGAACATCTATAGACGAACTATTCGTGATATGATAAAAAATCATGCGTTGAAATCCTTCAGACACACCCAATTGTAAATGTGTGCCGGAATAAAAAAGAACATTTAATTCTGCAATTGGGAATAAGTTATCTGTAGCAGTAAATGTGTGCCGGAATAAAAAAGAACATTTAATTCTGCAATTGGGAATAAGTTATCTGTAGCAGTACGGAGCTTATCTACTAACTCAGTGAACGACATCGTATCAAAATTAAAAGAAAACGAGGTTTCCATCCCACAAAATTATTAGGTGCATGAAAGCGAAGTACCTTAAAAAATACAAAAGAATAATCAAACATCGAAATCCAGAAGCCGAAATCTAGTCCAACAACATTATCTAGGTGGGGTTCTATAGTTATCCTTACCCTCCCAATGGTCATTAAATAAGAAAAAGTCAATTTATTTCAGAAATGTATTAATTAATGGTATTAACAGAAATTTTTTTGTAGATTCAATATAATAAAAATATATAACAAAAATGATGACCTCACAATTTAATTTTGAGTACCAGCTTGAGAAATTCCATAATGGCCAATTTCTTTCGTTGACTTTCCAAAATACTTAAGGTTTCCTTCTATTTTCTGGGTTTTTTTTTCAAATAGATTCTATAAAATCTGAGATGTAAGATAGGTTACATAAAAGGCTTGTCTTCCAAAAATATTGGTAATATCACTGTTTCAAGGTAATCGGGGACAATCTCCTAAGTGGCAACTTGTCTAAGCGATATATGCTATTGTGAATTTAAAATTTGTGTAGGAATAAAAAGAATAATGTTCCAAACTCTTCTTACTACATCACGGCCACTTTGCTATATCCATTTTCTAAGCGCATTAATTATGTTACATTTGGGACGTATGACATCGTCATTGGGACTTTACTATTTGATTACCAAAAAATAAAAACAAAAAATTCTAATTTTGCATTTAGGAAAAATTATTTGTAGAAATGATGCTATACATTTAATGACCTAATTAACATTGAATAACCAACTTGAAAATTTTCCATAAATATTTATTTTGTTTCAAGAAAGAAAGAAATAAATAGAGATTTGATTATCAACTTGTCAAAATGTCTCAAGACTTCATAAGTGGAAGTTAACTAATTGAATAATGGTTTAACAAGGCTGTAAATAGAGTTGATCCCAAATCTTTGTCATCATATATATATATGTTGTTGTTCCTTAATAATATTTTAATACTTCTTCCTAATGAAACATACGAGGTTAGAAACATTTTAGTTGCTGATTCTCATGTTTTTTGAGCAGTCCTATGAATCCAAGAAACGCTGAATCTAACTACATGACAAGTATTTTCTCTGTCCGTCTAGATTTGGAGGAGAATCGAAGAATAATTAATGCATAAACTGTTCGAAATTTCAAAGTAATAATTGAAGCATAGCTAGGATGAAGGGAGTTTATTAGAAAATAACAGATCATGTCGTAAGCCGCTGACGCTGTCACTACCTTCCATTTTTTTACCTACCATTAAAAACCAATAAACAGAAGACTTGATTTTCATGGTGTTGACTGAATTTAGTATTCTGCTGATCGTCAGCAATTGGCCTTGTGCTTATCGTCAGCTTGGCGTGAAGTCTGCGATCCAATATCAGTATAAATAAACTGGTCCGATAGTCCCTTTATGCACAAACCGAGTAACAAATGAAAATGTCTATGCTACAGAAAATGCAGCTAATGTGGCAGGAACTAGAACTACCAGAATTTTCCAATCCTTTGCTTTTCTGCCTTTTGTTAGTTTCATGCTTTATCTTTTGGAAAAAGCTTGGCAAACGTGATAAACTCAATCTACCACCCTCCCCTCCGAGGTTGCCAATACTTGGAAATCTTCACCAACTAGGCAAACTCCCTCACCGCTCCCTCCGATCTCTCTCTTTGAAATATGGCCCTCTAATGCTCTTGGACATCGGCAAGAATCCAACTCTCGTGGTTTCTTCTGTGAAGACAGCAAGAGAAGTAATGACAACCCACGATATGGTCTTTGCGAATCGGCCCAAAAGAACAGCTTCTGACATCTTTTTCTATGGCTGCGGTGACGTTGCATTCTGTTCCTATGGTGAGTACTGGAGGCAAGTCAAGAAACTTTGCGTTATAGAACTTCTAAGTGCGAAAAGGGTGCGATCATATCAATCCATACGGGATAAAGAAGTCACCGTTTTGATAGATGACATTCGCTGTGCATGTCTTAGTGAAGCCTCTATAGATATCGGCGAGATGATGCTTGGTGTTACCAATAGCATAATTTCTCTATGTTTAATGGGTCGAAAGGCTACAGGGGCTAAAGATAACAGCGAGTTTGGACAGTTACTGAGGAGGATGATGTTACAATTTGGAGCCTTCAGCTTTGCTGATAGCTTCCCTACCATGGCATTTATGGATAACCTGACAGGTATAACTGCAAAGCTTAGAACAACATTTAGAGAGATAGATGCTTATCTTGAACAAGTGATTGAAGATCATAGTATGGAGCAATATGATAAGCAATTGGATTTTAAAGACGTAGTCCATATTATCCTTGAACTTCAAAAGAATAACAAGCTCGATATTGAGCTTACCCGAGACAATGTCAAGGCAATTCTACTGGTAACTATTCTTCACTTCCAGTTACGATCAGGCATTTAACTCCCCGTAACATTGACTTTTAAACTCAGTTATTTTGCCATTATCCAAAAATTTACAGGATATGTTTACCGGAGGAACTGATACAACTGCCAGTACACTAGAGTGGGCAATGGCAGAACTAGCAAGAGATCAAAATGCAATGAGGAAAGCTCAGCAGGATGTAAGAAGAGTTGTGGGAAGCAAATCAAATGTGGAAGCAGAGGATATTGACAAAATGACCTACTTGAAATGGGTTATCAAAGAGACCTTGAGATTGCATCCAGCTCTTCCTCTACTAGTTCCCAGAGAATCATCGGCAGGAGTTGAGTTGGGAGGCTACACTATTCCTTCAAAAACAACAGTGCTTATCAATGTATTCGCAATTCATTTGGATCCTGAAGTTTGGTACAGCCCAGAAAAGTTTATCCCAGAGAGATTTGAGAACAACCCAGCAGATTTCAAAGGCCAGGACTACAAATTCCTCGCATTTGGTGGTGGAAGAAGAGCTTGTCCTGGTGTATCCTTTGGGGTGGTTGTAGCAGAAGCTGTTCTTGCCAATCTATTGTATTGGTTTGATTGGAAATTGCCTGACGCTAATCCTCCAGAGGAGTTGGACATGACCGAGTCATCTGGGATCACTGTTTCTAAGAAAACCCATCTCCGCCTCATCCCATCACTATTCTCTCCTTAGATCATTCGGAGGATGGTCCAATTGTTCACCTCGTTATGCTACTTGTAATAATAATGTATGCCGTGGTATCTCATGTTCTCAACCAATTCAATCCTAAGCCTCTTTTTAAGTTCTCCTTTTCAATTAAATGTAAATGCCTCGTTACTAAATTAAATTAAAACGTCTCCATCATAAAGCAAACACACGAACAGATGGTCAGAACTTCATTTGGGTTCGAATTCCATTGAGAGGTCGATTAGAATAGGAGGAGTGCTGCCTGATCATTTTTACCAACTTTTTGCCTCAATTTATATTCTTTTTATAATTACAAATTCGACAGGTATAACCTTTGTAACTTCATCGTGTATCTATAGATTGGCCAGTTCCTATTTGTCCCAACTCCCCTTTTGGGGCTTCAACTCTCACATAAAGTTCTTTTTTCGGCAATTCAAAAGTAGGAGAAGTTTTTTTTAGTATTATTTTTAATGTTATTTCATCTTCTATTTGTTTGTTGTTTGTAACTGGCCCCTTGCGGTTGCTTGGCTCATCAAAAAAAATTATAATCGAATTTCTTTTTTCTATAGAAAACCCATATCGCTTATAGAACAAATTCCTATAATTATAAAACCCATATGAGATACAGAAGAGTAAGCATTTGCCCAATTTACACGTCTGAATGAATCAATGTTGGACTTATTGGATCCTTAGCAATTCATGCCAAGCTTGGTCATTGGGGGGCTCCGGGTTAGTTACTATTAATTCGTATAAACAATAAGGGCCTATTAAAATTTAAAAACGAAAGGAGCCTACCAAATTTTAAAACAAAAGGAGCCTGTCAAAATTTAAAACGAAAGCAGCCTGGCAAACTTTAAAGTGAAGGGAGCTTTGTGCAAACTGAAAACAACAGTGACTAAAATCTGAAATTTTGAAAATTATGGAAAGAGCAAGAACGACAAACCAATTTATACTGGTTCGACTTATAACAAAGCTTAAGTCTAGTCCCTAAGTTTTCAACTTGAGTGTTTCACTAATAAATCTCAAAGTAGTAATTTTACGAGCCTCCCTAAGCTCACAAGTACATATTTTTTAAAGTTCTTCAACCTTCCACATTAGTAGTATTTAACAAGTCCCTACAAGCTCTTAATAAGTGAAAGTAGGGTTTGCTCAATATAAGCTTCAAAGAATATTGATCTCTTTCTGGATAGAGTGTTTTTTCTTTCTAAAGTGTAGATGGTATAGATATAACTTTTTGAGAGTATGTATTGATGCTACTGATATATTTTTAAAAATTTGATGTGCGTAATCGAATGCAGTAGCTCTTCCTTAATAGAAATTCCTTTCAACTAGCTGTTGCTTTTGAATCGACTTTATGTTAAAACGTCTTTCTTAATATCTTTGTTATAATCTTCAAATATCTAGTTATTTGAATAGTATTTTTGAAGCCACTTAGAAGGATCCTTTGTCCGTACAAAAACATAGGAACTTATTCATTCCTGATTTGTCGAAGTTCTTTTTTACTATCATATTGAGTTTGTTAGATTGATCCTTGTAAAATAGGAAAATGATTTTCTTTTTTTATTTAAAGGGATAACCAAGATATATAATAATTATTTTTTTAGGAAAAATCCAGTAACTTTGATTTTTAAAATGTAACTAAATATTTATTGATTATTATCATCAAAATCAATAATTTTAAAAATCTTGAACTAGCAATCTCCCATTTTTTAATGATGACAAGAAATAATAGATATATTTTCAAATTTTCAACTAACTGAAAAAGATTTTGAAAAGTACTTGTATTCTTTATATGTCCTTACTTATAGTTATGAATAAGTAAGGAGTCTATTGTTTGAAAGATAACTTAGATGCAAAAGTATCTATCACAGATATAGTATATCACAAATTTCTAAAAAACACAAGAGCATTTCTATAACATCCCATTACCTTCAAGGAGGTTAAAATAGTAAATATGATAGAGTATTGAGAGATTAGAAATGCATTTCATGCTCATGCTTCATATGATATACACTTATACGTAAATATTGAACTTCTACACATGAAAATAATTGTATATGCATTCATAAATAATTTTGGGCATAATTGAATTTTGATGTGATACTATTGAGAATTGTGGTTTTTATTTGTGGAAAACTGATTTGGAGAGTGTATTTAGTGATTTAGAATTTTTGGTGGATTTGAGGAATAATTTCCGAAAGTGTTGATTTTGTTGGATTAGAAAAAATGTCAAATTGGCAAGTAAATTGATGTATGGAGAATAGAAATAGGAACCAATGATATTGGAGAATTGTTAAAAATAACTTTGCAAACATCGAAGATTACTTTAGAATTTGAGAGATGATGATATTGAAACTATTAGAGACATATGGAGTTAAGTTGAATTGTGCTAAATCGTCTGAGAGACGAATCCTTAAAATCTTCCAGCATCTGTTATTAGTTGAGTTCAACTCCAACTAACTGACGTTCTAGTACATTCTTCAATTTCTTCGTCTACGTCTTGCTTAGATGAGTGGACTTCATCTATGTCTGGCTTAGATGCATGGACGAAGGACTTCGTCTACATCTAGCTTGGACGCATGGACTTCGTTTGCATCTTGCTTAGACGCGTTTACTCCGTCCGATTTCCTTGCTTTACTTAGATGAGTCTATTTACTTAGATGCACGTACTTCGTCTGATTTCATTATCTTGCTTGATGTGTCTACTTCATCTGATCATCTAAGACTTAGTCTCTGATCATCTCAAACTTAGTCCCTGATCATCTCAGACTTAGTCTGCTTCATCGGAGACGATCCATTTGTGACTTAAGCACTTTGTTTAAGACGATCCATTTGTGACATAAGCACTTCGTTTGAAACTCAATCATTTTGTTGATCCACCTTAGACACCTCATCGTGTTCAGCCTTTGCTAAAGTATCATCTTGATTTGAAGAATTGTGCCACATATATTTATCTGCGCACTTAACAAATTCATCAAAACAGTTCACACACTTCTATTGTTATTAATTGGTTTTCCATAAAATCAATAGAAGTGAAGTCTTCTTGACTCAATAGAACCATTCTACATTTCTGTTATAATTGAAAGACTAAGTTTGTTACGACAATTATTGAAGACGAAGGCATCTAAGTGGGGAACGACTCCTAGAAGATTGTTGAATCGTAAGAGGTTATACGCAACGTTTAAGATTCTTAGACACAACGTCTTAAATTGTAAGGTATTATATGCAGCGTTTAAGACTCTTAGACGCTGGCTGAATTGCAAAGGGTTATTAAGATTCTTAGATGCAACGTCTTGAATCACGAAGTGTTACACGCAGCGTTTAAGACTCTTAGATGCTAGCTGAATCGTAAGACGTGATACGCAGTGTTTAATATTTTCAAGCGCTAGCTTGAATCGCAGGACGTTATACGCGGCGTTTAAGCTTGAATCTCAAGATGTTATACGCAACGTTTAAGAATAAGGTTATAGAAACATAGTATATACGTGAGCGTAAAGACTTTTGACTTAGTCTTTTCTTCAAAACTATCTTCTGCGAACTTTCCCCTTCATAGACTTATGATATACCAAAACCTTCACTAGAGTTATATCTTGCTTCCATCTACCTTTTTCTACTCCAATTTCGTTATTTCTTCCTTTTTTCCTGAAGAAAAACCTATCCTAAACCACTTTCAAGATGATGTCCGTGGGTGCATAAGAATTAGGGTTTCTTGGAGTTTTTGAAGATTTTGGAGTTTCATCAAGTAAGTATCTTGTTAATCCTTATGAGTTATAGGTATATGAGATAAATTTGGTGAGTTATTTGTCATTGATTTGAAAAAGATTGATTGAAAGAAAATTAGAGAATCTATTAAAATAGTATGAACAGTTATGATTCACTGAACTTGTTTGGGTATTTTGGTTATATCTTATTTTGTAGTCATCCAAATGGATTGATTTTTGATTTGGAGTAAACTAGAGAAATAGGCCTACAAACTACATGAAGAAGTCACATTTTTATACAGTCTTTAAGACTTTCAATTTATGGATGGAAATTGAGTATAGTGTACTATTTTCGTATAAGAACAGTAGACCCGAAAAGGTGTCCTGGTAAAATCTGAAAGTGAGCCAATGAGAAATGAATTGTGATCTTAATGGTTTTTTAATGAGGAATAAACCTAGGTATAAATTATAATTAGATGAGTCTTGATATGGGTTTAATTTTGTGACGACACTAATGGATAATACCCAGGATCGTCATGAACATGTATTATGCATATTTCATATACATACATGTGCATTTTTGACACTTATAATTGTGTCAATTGTGATATATGAATATTGCTTGTTATAGAGGAGCAACTGGGACATCAACCTCTAAACGTTGCCGGAACTTCCAAGCATTAGCTTTGGAAGCGACTTGTGAGTAACCTAGATGGTCTCACTTAATTACTTGTTTGCTTAAATTCTATTTGAATTATTGAATGGATGTAATTTGATTATGTTGATTTTGAGCAATGAAGGTCCGATGATTGTGATATGTGAATGAGATATTGAAGTGCTACTTGTATTTGATGTGACGAACTATATGTTGCATGACATAATTGATTATGACGGATACATTACATACATGAATACATGATCAGATAATGAGAGTTATGATCGGAGTAGCCATCGAAAAAGAGCTTAAAGCTCAAATTGTAAAAAATAACTTAGAGCTCAGAAAGTGTATAAGATCCAAAGGCTCACTATGTAAAATGAGCTATGTATCTCCAACGAATAAGGGATAGTTATCAATGAGTTCGATATCCACAATGGATATGGGATAGTTTAGACACTCGATCACAATAACGTAAGAATTAGAAAAGAGTCACATGAGCATTTTATAGGTATGCTGTTAAGTATGTTTGATTGATCGTAATGCAAAATTGCCTATGCCTAAATGAGAATGTGATATGTGATCTATTATGCAAAAGTGTGAATATGTGTTATGTGTAATGATGTGTAGCATGAATTAGGTGAACCATCAATAATGGTTACCTCATTGAGTTCACAAAACTCACTAAAATTGCAACGCTAACTTTTTAGGACCGAGAAAGACTCTAGCTACTGAGAGACTTTACAAGCAGTGTAGGCTTGTGATTTGGGAACAGAACTCATGGCTCAAAGGTTAGTCAGCTGGGTTTTGGACAGATTAGATAGATTTTTATATATTTCCTCTTTCATGTAGCACTTTTGTATTAGGCTTTGATGATGTACATGTAAGCAATGTTGAAAGACACATTGTAGACTTTCGGTCTTTATGAAATGAAATCAGGAAATTTGGGATTTAAAATATTGTGAATTTCTTAATGATATTCATATGAGGATAAGATATACGATGCCATGTAAAGTGAGCGTAGTGATTGAACGTGGCGCACCATTATTGTAGGATATGTACTGAAATGTCCTCAGGGCTTCCCGGTATGTACCTTAGGGTAAGAGGGCGCTACTTTTAAGTGGTATCAGAGTATGGTTTGGCATCTGTTAGGACATATAGGCATGTTAAGCATGAAATATCGTGACAACTATGGTAAATTTGATGCAAGATTTAATGAAACCATTTTTTTGGGATAGAGCAATGTTAACAAAGGATTTAATTATTTACAGTAAAAGAACTAAGAGGATAAAAGAATTAATACATGTTGTATTTGATGAAGCACTGCCCTCAGCAACAGCTGCTGATTCAAATGATGAAGAGCATTCTTTGGTTCCTTAAGATAAGCCACAAACTTAAATTGCACTAGTATTGCCTTCAGATTTGAAAGATCAAGAAGGTCCTTCTGAGATCAGGACAGAGGAGGCTCCTTATGCGAGTATGCCTTAACAGGCACCTATGAAGCAAAGGACACCAAATACTCAAAGTAGAAGTACACTAAGAGAATGAAGAGGTCTTGATACACTTCAGTATATTCTAGGAGACCCTTCATAAGGTCTAATGTTGGAACCCGATCTCGAGACCGGATCCCAACCGGAAAACGAAATGAAAGACGGAAAACAAAAGAATGTGAATCATTACAAATCGATTGGAGATCGTATAACAAAGGCGAAAACAAAATCTAATGCAAATCGCGGTAGCGAATCGGTAAAGAAATCATAAACGAATCGAAGCGGAAGCAAAAGCGAAAATGAAAATCGAAATCGGAAAGCGAACAAACAAACGGATCAAAGCAAACGAAAGCGAATCGAATACGAATTTTCGACATCCGAGACATGAATCTTAGAAAAGAGATCGCATTGGAAACCTTAAGACATTCCAAAACCGGTATAATTTTTTTTTCTTTTCTTATTTTTCAATCCTTTTCTCATCTTATTCATCTTAAATCCATTCTCATACTAATCAAAACCATATAGTTT
>JAOTAZ010000007.1:20699703-20710648 GCA_025629785.1 Erythroxylum oxycarpum | reverse complement strand
TCCTAGTGTCAAGATGCATTCATTGTTCTTCCCGAAATCAATTCTCTTCTCGTGTGAAAGTGTGGACTAGCTCTAGGTAAGGAAGTTTTGTACAGGTTCTTCTTTATGACTAGTTCTGTCATTATTGCTGATATTAACAGCCGGCAAGAAATGGGAAAGATGCAGTAAGTTGAAAGAAGTTACATGTTAATGTGTCTTGTAATTTATCAATTTGTGTACTTGTCATACCCATCCTGCGATTCCCCCTTTTAACTTGAAACCCTTTCTAATTGTTAATTTGTTATAGAAAGCATATCCTTCAACCATAATAGCTGAAATTAACCTGCCATAGTAGCTGAAATTAACCTGAGGAGTAATTTTTTCTTATGAGAGCGAGATGAATGTTACATTGACTGGTATTTAACTTGTAGACAATTTTTCTTTGTTATTTCTTGTGTAATTAATTGTTGATAACAACACAACAAATTCAAGTGTTTCACAATAAAAAAAGTCATGGATTGAAATACTTTTTTTCTTAATTTGTTGTTAAATTATTAATTTGGTAAATTATTAATTTGTTTAATACATGGCAAAGCACCTTATTGTTGCTCAATTTGGTATTTTAGTTGTCAAATACAATGTGGTATTTTAGTTGTCAAATACAATTTGATATTTTATACGATCGTGCTAACACTAAAGACTTAGTTGAAAAACATGATAATGCACAAGGACGATTGTGACACCGAAGAATCAGCTGGAATTACATCGTCATGCATAAACATGATCGTGAAAGCAAAAGCGCATAGGTATATAATATTTTTTTTTTGAAATACGAAAATTGTATTAGCCTTGAAAAAAATTAAACAAGAAAGAGGGAGGATTAACATTCCACTCCCCCCGATCCACACGTGAACGGGTTGCAGCAGCCAATTGATGTGCAACAACATTCGCAGATCGATGAACAAAAGAGACATTCACATGAATCATCTCTGACAAAAGAGTTTTGCAATCAGCTATCACTACACCAAAACTGGAATTATCAATATAAGAAATAGCATTGACTGCTGTCGCTACTTCCAAACAATCCGTTTCCAGCACAACTGGTGACCAAGAATTAGCCATTATCCAACTCAACGCTTCCTTCACCCCCACTGCTTCAGCATCCCTCGCACAAAAAGCTCCCTCTTTAACGACATTTTTAGCAGCGACAAAACCCCCCTCCGAGTTCCGCACAATCAGCCCAATACCAAATTGCAAATCGGGTAAAGCTGTAGCAATATCAACATTCACCTTCAACACTCCCGTTGGCGGTGGAGTCCATTGTACGACCCTGCGTCTAGCCTCCCCCCCACCAAGATCTGTGCCAGCATTCCTTAGCACTGACCGCCACACCTCAAACTCACCCTTGGACCGCTCCAAACAATGCATAGGGGTTGTGAACTTTTGCTGCCAAACCCATCTATTACGACTCTGCCATATGTGCCAACAAACATATATCCCCAAAGCCATATCCCATTTATTAAACAAGGAGGTAAAAACATCCAACCAATCCAGAAAAGAATGTACCTGCGGATTAAACCAGCCAAGAGGGCTCAACTGCCAGACCGCTCGTGCATAAGGGCACTGAACCAAAATATGTAGAATAGTCTCTGAACTCCGTTGACAAAACGGACACACATCAACAACAGGCACATGCCTTGTGAATAGGCGTTCCCTTGAAGGTAAAATATTAACTCCTGCTCGCCATAAAAAATTCAACAAAAAAGACGGTACATTACACCGCCACATTCTATTCCAACAAGACGATTGTGTCGACACCTGGTCAATCTGTCCCTGCCATGTAAGATTTTTATATGCACTCTTAACTGTATATCCGCCTTTACGATCATATTTCCAACATAAGACGTCAGCTACTTGAGATCGTCCTAAAGGGATTGAAAGGATAGCCCTGGTATCAACCTCATTAAACACTCGGGAAACGAGGGGGACATTCCATGAACCATGTAAAATGAGGTCGGAAACCTGAAAACACTTATTCCGGAAATCAAAATCTGAGGTCGGTTTAGAATCTTCAAGTGAAGGTAACCACGGATCTAGCCAGATGGACGTATTTCTACCACTTCCAATTCTCCAGAATAAACCAGAACGCAACATCGGAATAGTAGCCAAGATACCTCTCCAAACATAGCTAACATTTGATTTCTCGGTTGCATTCACAAAGTCTGTTTCGGGGAAATATCTTGCTTTCAAGAACCTTGCCAGCAGAGACTCTGGAGAAGTAAGCAACCTCCAGCCAATCTTTCCCACCATAGCCTTGTTAAACTGATAGATCTTTTTAAAGCTGAGTCCTCCCAACTTTCGCGGCAAAACAAGCCTATCCCATCCTAACCAATGCAAACCCCTCGTATGCTCCTTACCTTTTCCCCACCAAAACCTTGCCATCACCTGTTGAATCTCAGCACATAACGTCTTTGGAAGCAGAAACATACTCATAACATAATTCGGTAAGGCTTGCAACACAGACTTCAAAAGCACCTCACGCCCTGCACGCGTTAACAACCTTTTGTTCCATGAATTCAACCGTGCCCACACCTTATCCTTGACAAATTTCAAAACCTGCCTTTTATTACGACCCACAACAGTGGGCAAACCCAAATAGTTTCCCAAATCAGGATGTTCCTCCACCCCGAACAACTGACAGATAGCTTGCTTCTTATCCTGCACTGTATTAGAACTGAAACAGACCAGGGACTTGGAATAGTTAATGCTTTGCCCTGAGGCTGCTTCATACCTGTCAAGCAACGTCTTCAGGAAAGCCGCTTCCTCAATTTTAGCATCAAAGAAAAATATGCTATCATCTGCAAAAAATAAATGTGAGATGGGAGGCGTCGCAGGAACTACTTTACACCCATGAATCATTCCCCTCGCCACCCCTTCACCAATCATCCTAGACAAGACTTCAGAACACAATATAAAAAGATATGGAGAAAGGGAGTCGCCTTGCCTCAGCCCACGTTGTGGAACAATCGGTCCAATTAAATTGCCATTGCATAAGACAGAATATTGGACAGAGGACACACAAGCCATAACCAAATTCACCCACTCTAAATCAAAACCCAACTGCAATAACACTGCCCGCAGAAAGGTCCATTCCAGCTTGTCATACGCCTTACTTATGTCTATCTTTAAAGCCCCATGACCAAGTTTGCCCCGTTTCTTACCACTAAAGTAGTGCATAACCTCAAAAGCAATAATGCTATTATCTTGGATATTTCGACCCGGAACAAATGCACTCTGATTCACAGAAATCAAGCCAGATAACATAGTTTTCAATCGGTTCGCAACCATTTTCGACATAACTTTATAGAGGACCTTACACAGAGAAATTGGACGAAGATCTGTCATCCTCACCGGGGTAGCTTTTTTAGGGATGAGCACTATGGCTGTGTCGTTCAATTGGGCAGGGATAGTCCCAGCTGCTAAGGTGGCAATGCAAAAATCTGAAATTGCAGGACCAATAATACCCCAAAAATGTTGGTAGAAACCCGGATTAAAGCCATCTAACCCAGGCGATTTATCCACCTTCATACTGAACATTGCAGCTCGCACCTCCTCAACCTTATATGGAGCAAGCAAAGAACGATTATCCTCATCCGACACTAACTGAGGTAAAACGTTGATGACAGATGCAGGATCCACCGCATTCGATTTATAAAGATTAGAGAAATAAGCCAACATAAAGTCCGACAACCCCGAGCTCCAATCATACTGATTGCCCTCGTCATCCAACAGAGCGTCAATCCGGTTCTTCCGTTGCCTAGCAGTAGCAACCGAGTGAAAATACCGGGTATTCCGATCGCCTTCTTGAAGCCAATGTACTTTAGCCCTTTGTTTCCAAAATTTCTCCTTCAAATCCAGAAGCTCGAAAAACCGAGCGTTAACCTTGGCAAGCCGCTCTTTACTAGTCCCGTCCCTGCGACCCCTAATCCGCTTGATCTCCTTCTTGCAAAGATCAATTTCCGCTCTGTATTCCTGCGACAACGCTTGCCCCCAAGTATTAATCTGTAGCCCACACTGCTCCAGCTTGTCCAAGATGTTTCCGCGATTCACCCCTACCCAGCTTTCCGTCACTAACCGACGACATTCCGGTTCCTTTGCCCAGCTATTTTCAAACCGGAAAAGAGAAACCCTATCTCTTGGAATGAAGAGCTTTACCTCAAGAATAATGGGTAAGTGATCTGAAGAAGAGAAATCCAAAGCACTTGCTGTAGAGAACCGAAACCTATTCCGCCATAGATTTGAGACAAGAATACGATCCAGTTTAGCCTCTATCCAGTCCTCTCCTGAACGCCCATTATCCCAGGTGAATGAATAACCCGACATCTTGAACTCAGATAACCCCGCATCCACCATCGCTGCCCGAAACCCATTAATGAGTCTAGTAGGTTGGGCTCTGCCCCCCCTCTTCTCATGATGGGCCAACACGTCGTTAAAATCCCCTATACATACCCATGGTAAATCACTCTCAGATGACAACCTTCGTAATAGCTGCCAGGACTCATGCCGATGGGCCCTTTGCGGACTGCCATAAAATCCGGTGAGTCTCCAAGACCCCAGCCCAGACAAGTCCACAACCAAGTCAATATGAGAAAAAGAGGAAGACAGAAAAGAAATAGAGATAATGTCTTTCCAAATAAAAGCAATACCACCACTACGACCAATCGAGTCCACATTTACACAACCATCATACCCCAAAATATCCTTTATTTCATTAATGCGAGAAGAAGAACAACGAGTTTCAATAAGAAAAATAAAACAAGGGCGTTTGTCCCTAACAATTTCTTGAAGCACTTGTACTGCACGTGGATTACTGATTCCACGGCAGTTCCAACTTAGGCAACTCATTGCATACGGCGGGACTGGTTCACTAGTCCCACCGCTGGTCCATTTTTTGAGAGCTCTGACTCATCTATTGAAATGTCATGCTCCATTGGTTGCGAATTGTCATTAGCCTGTCTCATTCTTCGTCGTTTCGGATCCGTGAACACAAACTCTGGGGCCTGACCAGTATGAGGCCCATGTGCCATATTGGAATACTCCCCTTCTTCATTTGGAATTCCTCGATCCCCGTCATAATCGCCTCCCTTCCCACCATTCAAAATTGGATGTGATGATAAATGATCCTCCGGAATTTCAGGAGGAACGTTCCGATTCCCTAAATTAGGGCACCTTCCCACAACCACAGCAATCTCCTCCGCAGTCGGCGGTGAATCACGCAACCACCGATTGATGTTGGACAATTTTCTTCTATCCGGTGGATGCGTTGCCCAGTGTGCGTGACACGTGGCAAACGAGTCCAGATCCTCTGTTCAATATTACTCCGTCTTATTCTGTCTCATAGAATCTCAGTCATTTATTTTGCGAGGCCCACACAGGTCTCACGTGGACTTCACATAAATAAATTGCTGAGATTTATTGGACACAATAAGACACCATAATATTGGACAGAAGATTTGGACTCGTGCCAAACACGTGCGTGATATGTGTGGCTGACATCAGCGCTGATGCGTCGGCTAACGTCATGTTGATGTCAACCGTACAGATTGCTACAATATTTTCAAAAGAAAAACAAAACAAAATTTTAGATTTCCCGTAAGAGTGTCCTGGGGTGTTTTGGGTCAATTTTCGAGTTCAGAAAATTCATAAAGTAAGTTTTTCTATTTTTTCTGGATTTATTACATTAGTAATAAACTAAAGTTTTATTCCAGATAAAAGAATTAAGACGTTCTGAATCCAATTTTGAGTGAATTTTCATGCTTCGGACCTCACTTAAAGAAGATACTTTAAGTTTTCGTATCTCTGGTCTCATGCTCAATATTTGGGATTTCATGAAAGTCACTCGTAGAAGGAGTTAAGACATTCTAAAGCTAATTTTGAGTAAATTTTCATACAAGGAACTTATCATAAGGGAGATACATGAGGTTCTTGTGTCTCGGGTGATCGGTTCAGTATCCAGTGACGCACGATAGTCATTCTGTTGAGATTTTTCTTTTACGAAAGTCTCAAATGAAGTTTTCAGAGAATGTCTTTAGCACGAGTATGTGACAATGAGACTGTGCATTTAGATTTTTGCATTTATTGATGTTACATTGTCACATACCATATGCCCATAAAGAATGTGAGGATAATATAAAGATGTATCCCTCGTGTTTGTGGACTTTTTGAGTGTTGATAAGGATGTAGTCACCAATGTGGCATTTCAAGTTAATATTTTGAATTGTTCTGCTTACATGTTTAGGGGATGTCTCTAATTTTATGTTTGGTTATTATGCCCAAAGGTGTTGGCCTTACATAATATTTTGAGATATATATAAAGGCATTAGATGGAGGAAAACTATTGCTCAAGTAATCTATTCAGCCAAACGTGGTAGTGTCATAAGAGTTTGTGTAGTTTGTACTCTGATCACTTTTATGTGGAGGTCTAGTCGCATATATTATGTATTTAGCCCAAAGGTATTTCATAATATGTGTGATTGGATCATCAGTAAAGATACTTTTCAATAGCTATGAATATCGCCATTATCCTATATTTATGCTGATTGAAATATTATTATTTTATAGTCACCTTTTTGGTTAGTAAAATCAGTGTCACTATTGTAACCCTAACCGGTTTCAGTCCAAAGAAGTAGACGATGGATGTATTGAATGCTACGGAGATAGTGGAGGTTAATATAGTCATACGAACGAATAGGTCATCTCCACCTACATTTATAAGCTCGAGAGTTCATAAAGTAGCCTATAAAGCTTAGATTTAGTCTAGCAGATTAAATCTAATGACCGTTAAGAAATCCATACCTAACCATCTGCTAAGTGGATTTTCGGACACAAATATAGTGAAGGAATTTCTTGATAACGTCTTCCTGAGGTACACTGTCTCACATAATGTTGAAACAAGTGCCTTGATGAAAGAATTATTCTCCATGAGATATATAGGAGAAAGGGGAGAAATGAAGTACATGTCGAAAATGATTCATATTCACGGTAGATTTAAGATGTTGAACATTCCTCTTCCTGATGTCTTTAGTGTTCACCAAACTCTGAATACACTCCCTCTAGAGTTTAGTAATCTAGTGATGACATATTATTTGCAGGATGAGGAATGGGACTTCAATACTTTGATAGCCCATTGCATTACTGAGGAGAAGAAACTTAAGTTTGCTATTTCTACAACCCTCAAAGCATCTAAACGGAAGACAAAGATGAAGCCCGCTAAGATCAAAGGTAGAAAGTTTAAATCTCCTCCACATGCTAACGCTGGTCAATCCGGTGCTGGTAAAGGTCTTAAGGACATAAAGAAACCAGTAATATGAGGTTTAAAAGGAGAGACTGAGATCATCAAGTAACTTCTTGACTTATCAATTTATGAATCTAATTTGCGATAGTCACATTAAGTACTTGGTAACTAGATAGTGAAGTATTTGATCAAGGTGTTTCCACAATGCAAGTGGTTCATATCTAGGATAAAGCCAAATTAAAGGGCGTGAGGAACTGATAGTTGACAACAATGAAGAAGTAGAAGTGATATCTACGGGGAATGTATGTTCTGAACCTTATAGTAAGGTTCATTTAGGTTTTACACGAAACATTTTATACGTGATCTTTTGATCAATTTTGAACAAAGAGGGTTAATGTTTAGTATTTAATGTTTCTGTTGTACAGTTGTTGATTAATGCAAAACATAATGGTACAACTTTCTTGTCATATGGTTTGTATAGAATGTGCCTTACCCTGAATTAGATATATACTTCTTCGTATCTTGCTAAATAAGTTATGAAAGACCTTGATGAATGAGAAGTCATACATGGTATGACATAAAAGTTTAAGCCGCATTTCCAGAGCTAAGGTTAAGAGATTGATCAAGGAAAGCATTTCTCAATTCTAGATTATGATGATCTGGGAACATATGCTGACTGTTACAGGGGTAAGTTGATTAATAAGAAATGTAACAGCCCAGATCACCCACCCACAGATATTGTTTGCTTTGGGATGCCCCTTAGGCCAAACCCCTCACAGTTTTACTCTTCCCTCTCCTGAAAAATATGTCTATAGGAGAGAGATATTCATATCTTTATAAGGCATACTTTGTTCTTCTCTCCAACCGATGTGAGATCTCACACTCTTCACCCCCTTAAGACCCAGCCTAGCTGGCATAACGTTCGGGTATTGACTTTGATACTATTTATAACAACCCAGACTACTTGCCCACAGATATTGTCTGCTTTGGGCTCCAGGTCCCTCACGGTTTTGCTCTTCCCACCCTTGAAAAAATGCGTCTATAGGAGAGATATCCATACCCTTATAAGGCATACCTTGTTCTCCTCTCCAAATGATGTGAGATCTCACACTCTCTACCTCCCTTAGAGATCCCACATCAGCTGGAGAAGGGAATGAAGTACGCCTTATAAGGGTATGGATATTTCTCCACCACAGACGTGTTTTCCCAAGGATTGGAAGAGCAAAACCGTGAAGGGTTTGGCCCTAGGAGCATCCCAAAGCGGACAATATCTATGGGTGGATGGTCTGTTCTGTTACAAATGGTGTCAGAGCTAGTTCCCAACCCGATGTGCTAGCGTAAGACGTTGGGCCCTAAGGGAGGTGGATTGTGAGATCCCACATCAGCTGGAGAGGGGAACGAAGTACGCCTTATAAGGGTATGGATACCTCTCCCCCACAAAACTTGTTTTTTCAAGGGTGAGAAGAGCAAAACCGTGAGGGGTTTGACCTTAGGAGCAACCCAAAGCGAACAATATATGTGGGCGGATGGTCTAGGCTATTACATGTATAAACAAATGTCCACTTTGAACTCTTTTTTTAACAATTAGGAACATAATGTCTATGTGCTTTGACTTATTGTCACAAAATAACTTGAGTAGTCTTTCAATAGAGTCACAATGTGCAGCCCCGTGACAAAGTTTTGCAGTCATATCTTATAGTTGGATGTCTCATAACAAGCTATAAAGTTTGCTGCCATGGTGGAAGAAGTTATAAATGTCTGCTTAGCAGTCTTCTAGGAAATGGCTCCTCCAGCAAGCAGGTAGATATAACCCTACGTGGACCACCTACTATGTTGACATCCAGCAAAATGAGAATCAGAATAACCAATGATCTCCAACTTATTCGATTTTCTATATGTGAGCATATAATCTTTCGTTCTCTGCAAGTACCGCATGACTCGTTTGGCTACTTTCCAGTGATCCAATCCCGAGTTAGTTAAATATCTCCCTAGCATTCCAATAATGTACGCAATATCTAGATGTATACAAACCTAAGTATACATTAGACTTCTTACAGTCGAAGCATAAGGAATCTTCTACATTTCCTTAACTTCAAATTCATTATTGTGGCATTAACTTAAATTGAACTTATCTCCCTTAAACACAGGGGTATCACCTGGTTTATAGTCCTGCATGCCAAACCTTTTAAGTACCTTTTCAATATATCTCTTTTGTGATAATCCAAGAGTACCTCAAAAGCATTTTCGATGTATCTAAATCGTTAATATAAAAGAGGTGTAACCAAGATTTTTCGTTTCAAATTTCTTCGACAAAAATCTCTTGGTTTCGTGAAGCCTATATCATTAATGGAAAGCAATATGTCATCAACATATAAAAGCAGAAAATTGTACTTACTCCCACTGAACTTATGAAATATACAATCATCAACCAAGTTCATCTCAAAATCGAAATCAGAATAATCAATGATCTCCAGCTTATTCGATTTTCTATATGTGAGCATATAATCTTTCGTTCTCTGCAAGTACCGCATGACTCGTTTGGCTGTTTTCCAGTGATCCAAAATTGAGCTACTTAAATATCTCCCTAGCATTCCAACAATGTACTCAATATCTGGATGAATACAAACCTAAGTATACATTAGACTTCCTATAGCTGAAGCATAAGAAATCTTCTACATTTCCTTAGCTTCAAAGTCAATCTTGGGGTATTGACTTAAACTAAACTTATCTCCCTTAGACACAGAGATATCACCTGGTTTACAATCCTGAATGCCAAACCTTTTAAGTACCTTTTCGATATAGCCCTTTTGTGATAATCCAAGAATACCTCGAGAGCGTTTTTGATGTATCTGAATCCCTAAAATAAAAGAGACATTACCAAGATCTTTCATTTTAAATTTCTTTGACAGAAATCTCTTGGTTTAATATAATAAGCCTATATCATTAGCGACAAGCAATATGTCATCAACATATAAAACTATAAAAATGTACTTACTTCCACTAAACTTATGGAATATACAATCATCATCCAAATTTATCTCCTGACACAGTTTTTTCTGACTGCACCATATAAATCATCTCATTAATGTCACCATTGAAAAACGTTGTCTTAACATCCATCTGATGTAACTCAAGATCAAAATGTGTCACTAATGCGATTATTGTCTTGAAAGAGTCTTTCGAGAAATCAAAGAGAAAGTCTTTTTATAACCAATATCTTCTTTCTGTGTAAAGCCTTTTACAACAAGATGAGCTTTATACCTTTCTACATTTCCTTTTGAATCCTTCTTGGTCTTAAATATCCATTTGCAACCAATAGGTTTCTCACCTTAAGGCAATGGTACAAGGTCCCAAATATCACTGTCCTTCATGGACTTTATCTCTTCATTCATGACATCAATCCACTCTTGAGAGTTAAAACATTTTATGGCTTGACAGAAGCTGATCGAATCATCTTCCACCATACCAATGTCAACTTCATGTTCATGAAGAAATACAACACAATCATTTAGAATTGCACTTCTCCTCTCTCTAGTGGATCTCCTTAATGGTATATGTTCTTGAGGTTGTAGGGTCTGGTCTTCTAGAACAAGTTGTTGAACTTGGGAAGGAGTTTCTATGACATTGTCTTGATCCAAAATTGCTTCTTGAACAATGTCAATAATGGAAACC
>JAOTAZ010000007.1:20622606-20646615 GCA_025629785.1 Erythroxylum oxycarpum | reverse complement strand
ACATCTTTGTACAAAACGCGCTAAAGGGGATTGCCTTTAGGGCACTACTCTAACAATCTTACAATACTGTACAAACATGCATAAGTCGCCTTATCACATATACAAGGCGACTTGTCAGTATCGTAAAGGCATAAGTCGACTTACACAGTGGACAAGGCGACTTACCCTTACAGTCTATTGACAACCTAGAGATTCGAATGAGACAGTTTTCTCATGAATTTTGTAAGAGAAGTGTGGAAGAGACTTTAAGTAATATGGCAATACATTAAAGAGAGAAATATGAGGCTATTGCACCTAAAAATGGGGGAGAGCTAGAGGAACCAACGAGAATTCAAGCTAAACCCCACCTTATAGAAGACCAAGAAATTGAGAAAGAGGATGAAGAAAATGATGAAAACCTCCATACTATCCACCAGATCTTGGTATACCATGCTTAAATATCGAAAAAACTTTAGTAGATGTCTACGAAGAGAACATGATCCTTTAGATTAGTAATGAGCAGGTGACATTCAACATGAATGATGTATTAAAGAATCCAAAGAAGGGTGACTCATTCAGGCGAATTGATATGTTCAAATCCTTAAAGAGTGAAAAGAAGAAGAACAGATGACAACGGACGTCAAGTTTAAAGAAGCTATGTAAGTCTTTATTTGTGAAGTAAAAGAAGAAGAAGAAAAGAGAGTGACTAAGGAAGAACAAGAGTAGCTCACCTTTTTACTGAACAAACTGTTAGACTTAATAAAAGATTCAGAGAGTTTCATTATTCCCTATTTTATTGACAGTTTGTTAGTGAAAAGGACGTTACTGAAATTAATTGATTTTCTCAACTTTATTAATATTGTTCTTCTAATCATTTTGCAATTTGTAGCTTACTTACAGGCTACAAAATTGATGTTGACCGAAAAGGGGTGGAAGCAAGCCACTCATAATTGATCCCGTGCTGAGTTTCGAATAATACAAAGTCAACCTAATGACCATAAATTAGCATATTTAGGGTAGATTTAAATTGTTATGCAATTAAAGTTGTTTCATTTCCATAAATAAATATCAATCATTTGGAATGTGTTTCCTTACTAATTCTCTTACTCTCTCTTAATGAATTATAAGATAGGAAAGTTAGATCGACATCAAGCACATTTGGTCTTTGCCTCCTACACATAACCCTTTTCTTTTCATTTTTGTTACTATTTTGTTCTTTGCCTTCCATATATTTTTTCATTCCCTCTTATGTGCTTGTTTGTCTCCTTCTCACATTGAGGTCAATGTGTTGTTCAATTGTGGGGAGGGTTGTGTTTTTTTACCTTGAGTGTGAATTTTACATATTGTATGATAGTTTGTTTGGGTTGCATGATATGAATTGGGTGAATGCGTTAATGGCTAGGACTTAATGGGATAGATTTAACCTTAAACATAGTCTTTTAAGTTGTGAAGATTTATTAGCATGTGAAATTAGTGACCTAAGTTACTTAAGGCTAAAATATGCTAGTTAATTAGGATACGATATTAGTCGATTCACCCTAGGAAATTACCATACTCATTTATAATTTTAGGCCAATCAAATAAGTGGCATTATTAGTACATTTTTCATAAGAATGATTAGCTAAAGCAATAAGATAGGCAAAATTTTATGTTGAAAAAAAAGGGTTGTATAATTTTAAATAAAAGAACTATTCTCCTAGCCTTCGGGTTATAAATAGAGCTAGTGGCTAGTTGAGAATGTGATGTAGCTGAGTAACCGAATCGACATGCATCACAAATGTGTGCCTTCGTGTAAAAAGGCTATAATGACATTCCAACCAAGCAGTTTAATAACAACAAGACTTAGTTGAGTAATCGGATCGACATTCATCACAAATGTTTGCCTTTGTGTAAAAATACTAGGTTCATGTCCTTAAATAAAAATCAACAAAAAAGAATGTTTTCAAATAAAAACCTACCAAACTTGTTAGTAACTTGATTTTCCATGAAATCCTATTGAGGAATAGCTACAATTTTGTTTTGACTAAATGATTATCAATGTGTGTGTGCAAATGATAGGGCTAAATAGACTCAACATTAAAATTTTGATTAGTTTGTATAATTAATCCAACGTGTATAGATTCAGATTTCACTTGTTAATAAGTTAGAATGACTTGAAGAATTGTATTTATAGTTAAATTTATTTAGCTAAGTTGAAGCCATTGTCTCATTATTGTATATGTGTGTTTTATGTTTTCTTGATTTGTTTGATTGTTTTTGTTTTCTTGAGGACAAGCAAACATTTAAGTATGGGGATGTGATAAGTGTAAATTACATCATATTTTAGAGCATAGTTTGATATGTGTTTAAATGTTAATTCGATCATTTAGTATGTGTTTAGGCTCGAATTGTCTTAGTTTGCTAATTATTTGAGTTTAAGTGTTTATGGGTTAGTACAAGCTTTTGAGCTTAAATATTATATTTTTGAGGTACCTTTACGTGTTTGCTAGTGTTTCAAGGTCAATATCGAAGAATAGAAGAGTTTTGGAGACATTCGGGTCGAAAAGTAGCACATGATTGTGGCATGTCAAGCTACCATCGTGACAGAAGCCTAAGGAATGGCCCACGATCGTGGCTTGCATGTCATGATCATGACAGAAAGCTCAAATGTAGGCCACAATCATGGCTTGCAGGGCCACAGTCGTGCCCTGCGTTGGATGTGTAGACACTCAAGAACGTCAAGTTTTGAGGATTTTTTGGACCTTTCGGACCCTGAAAAAGTCCCAGGGTTACCCAAAACATAAAAGGATATAAAAAAAAAAGAGAAAGAGGCAAAGAGAGGAGCTTTCCATTCAGCCACTCTCGGAAACTATAAAGAGGGAGAAAAAAAAGAGAGAGAGGAAGAAGGAGTGGATCTCGACGCCACTACTCCCCAAATCAAGTGGTATCCCGTCACTACTCCTTCCTTATTTGTCCAACCTAAGTTCCATTTTCTCTTTATTTCCTTTTTCATTTAAATGTATAAATTTGAGATGGATTGTATGGAAATAGATTTCAGGTTGTTGATAATGTTCTAAACTCTCCTTTCAGGATTTTACTTTAAGTTAATGTTGATTTAGTTATTTTTCTGTTTATTGGTTTGGGTGTTATGATTGATTAATGTATTTGCATGTTTCAGTAACAAAATTAGAGGGTGAGCCAGATAAAAATGATTAGATCAGATTAATGAGAGTTAGGCAATGTAATTGACCACTTAATGAATCTAATCGGTAATTTCATAGAGAGAGATCCTACGCAAGACCCACTTGTTTATTAAAAAGCCTTAGAACTAAATAGAATTATGGTTAATTTGTGAATTGAGAGATTGCAAGTTCGATACTTCAATCAGGATTTACAATTTAGGGTTTAATGGTTATAATCCGAGAGAGAGTAATCAACCTTACGATAGTTTAGAATCGACATCTCGTAAACATATAAATGGTTACATTAGCATTAATGATAGGTAAAATCCCCGCTTTCATAACTTAATCAACTCTCTTGATGGATTTCCATTATGACCTGTGTGACTGCTCAGTTTAATTTTGTCTTGTTAAATTTTTTGCTTTAGAATTCTTGAATCAATTTCCAGTATTTACTTTTTGTGTTCACTTGTGCAATGTTTATTTCTTTTTATTCTTTTCTATGAGTCTCAGACGACTTAGGATTAGGCTAGTACCCTCTTCGTGGGATCAACTCTTCAATACTATAAAGTACGACTAGTGCACTTGCAGATTATTGAGGGTTTTATAAATTGTAAAACTTGCTCAACACATATCAAGAGTTAATAACCCAATGAGTGTGCTAAATCAACAGCTGATGGCACAAATCGATAGTTGCATAACTAAATGCAATTGGTATGAATGATTACCTACTGATCGACCTAAAGTGACTTGTTGGGCAAACCCAAGGTCATTCTTAGTGATGTTGGATATCGATTCAATAGGAAAACTATAAGTTTTCTTAGGTTCGTAATGAGGGCTATTAATTTGGATAAAATATTAGGACCCATAATGCATGTGATTAAAGTCCTTATCGATATGCATTTACATACATTCTAATGCTTTCTCTCATTCTTCTAGGTGGTTGAATTGCCACGATGTCTTCATCTAGTGTGAACTTACGCTTTCTACTAAACTCCAACAAACTCACAAGACCAAACTTCTTAGATTAGCTACAGAATTTGAGAATTGTTCTCAACTATGAGAAACTAAGATATGTCCTAGATGAGCAACTTCCTAATCCCCCTACTGTCGATGCCTCTAATGAGGATCAAAGACCTTACAAGAAGCTACTGGATGATAGTGAGTTGGCTAGTTGTATTATGTTGGCCTCTATGTCACCAAAATTGCAAAAGCGGCATGAGGTTGTGGATGCTCGTACCATAGACTACCTTCCAAGAGAACTGTTTGATTAGCAAGTTCGGTTTGAAAGGTTCGAGACCCCAAGGTTGCTCGTCCGCTCTAAGATGAATGAGGGATCGTATCTAGTGTAGTATGAGCTGAAGATGAATGGATACATTGAGAGGTTAGCCAGTTTGGGTTTCTTGATGGATCATGAATTAAATATAGACTTAATTTTGATTGGTTTGACTATAGTTATTCATAGTTTATGCTTAACTATCGAATGAACCAAATATCCCCCTTGATACTTGAGTTGATTAATCTACTCAAAACAGCTGAGCAAAATGTCAGAAAGGATAGTAAGGCTATGATGCTAGTGGACTCTACTTGTGGTTCTTGCAAGAGGAACCAAAAGAAGAAGAAGTCCAAGAAGCCAATGGAAGGTGTAGCCAAGAAGAAAGTAAAAGGAGAATACACCAAAAGGAATATGATTCCATTGCAAAAAGGAAGGGCATTAAAAGAGGAATTGTAAAGCATATCTAGAGTTGCTGAAGCAAAAGAAGGCATTAGATGCATCATCGTCTACTTCAGGTATGTTATTTATCATTGAGGTTAATACTATTTTTGATCATAATATTTTTAATTAATTAAATTTATTTGATCTCTTATATAATATTTATTAACAAATTATTAATAAAATTATGTTATTTTAACAAAATAAATAATTTGACAATTAATATTTATTTGAAATATATTTTAATTATTAAATCAAATTTTAAACATGTTATCTTATCAGTTTAAATTCTTGTATCTACTCCTTATTTACCTTAAAGGATAATCCCCTTAAATCAAGCTTAGTTTAATTACCCTAGAGGATGATGCCCTTAAAATCAATATTTCAGACTTGGAATAATATTTATTTTTTGATAGATTCATAATTTTGATTGCATTTTTTAAAATAATGACAAAATTCGCAATCACTACTATGTAACTGATTTAGCCCAATACATTATGGGTTCAATGTTAGGCCCTTAGAGTAGAGGCAAGATGGTCAATGTAATATTTTTGGATCATAAACCCCAAATTCCACTAAAAAGAAATCAGCCGGAGCAAGCAGGGTTTTCGATTTGTCCCTGGAGCCAACCCTCCGAGCTCGTAAGAAAGTCGAAATCATTTTTCCGTTTTTCCATACTTTCCCTCGTTTACTTGTCAGCCAAGCAGTGTTAACAGTCCTATCTTTTCTGTTTCTTGAAATGAATTTTAGGTTCTGTTTTAAAGGAAAAATGCACACTCTGTGCGGGCGCTTAATTAGGAGACGAATCCTGAATAGTTCTAGTATTGCCCATTTGAAATGTAGTACAGGGTATTTCGCTGGTGGTGGCGGAAATAATGTTCATGAATTGGCTGTTTTAAATTCCGATCCTTCAGTTCCACAAACAATTTCTGCTTCAGAGAATCCATTTTTACGGTCATTTCAACAGTTCGCTTCTCGCCCTCCGGTATATTTTGAATGCGCACCTTTCTCTATTTCCCAACTCGTGCTTCATTATTTTGATGGGATAATTTTTTAGTTAATCGGGTTTTTAGTTCTTTATTGATTGGGATACAGCTTAGGTTTAACTTGAGTTTGATTGGTTCTATTTGAATGATCAGTTGGCAATTTTATTAGTATGTGTTGCGGGGATATTAGTGAAGATACCAACTTTGTGAAATTTTCTTTTGAATAGAAATTGTGGTTATAGAATAAGTTGAATGTTTTGCATGTGGGGATTGCTTGTGCAACGATCAGCCATTTAACTACTGGGTGTTTAGAAAGTTTCTTTATCTGGAGCTTAATAGATTTGAAAATCTTTTGGCAGTCGAACTTGTATCATCAAACAGACATGTTCCTGTTTTCTGTCAATAATAGTAGAATTCCTGGCCTTGATCCATCATACTGGGCAGCACTCAGGCCTCATTGCCCAATTAGAAGCATAGCTACTGAGGGAAATTCAGTGGAGTCAGGTTTGCAAGATTGTTCGACACCCATGACTGATGTTGCTCCTCGAATCAAATTTAAGAGACTTGATAAAACTGCCAAGCACATAATGCAGGCATGCGTATTCATCTCCTTATATTTGTAATTTAGGATAGCATAACTGTGACGATTTCATTCTTCACCACAATTAGCATCTTTACTTTGACCGACAGATTCTGGATAAGGAAGCAGTGGAGGAAGTAAGATCACAAAGGGAGATTCCTGATATAAAGCCTGGTTATATTGTAGAACTCAAAGTGGTATGACAAGTTATTTCTTGATTCAGTCTGCGAGATGTGTGACAAGAAAGTATTATAAGTTATTTTGTACTAATCGTCTCCTCCTTTTTATGGTGTGTAGGAAGTACCTGAGAATAAGAGACGCGTTTCTGTTGTGAGAGGTATTGTCATAGCAAGACGTAATGCTGGCCTCAATACTACATTTAGATTGAGGAGGATAGTGGAAAAGGGAATTGGTGTTGAATCTTTATATCCACTGTAAGCCTCAACAGCCTTGTTCATTTTGATCTAGTTGTAGTTTCATTGGGATGTATTACCTATGTGGTGCAGCCTATCACTGAATTCTAACATATGGAAATTCACTCTGTATCTTGCTGTTTTCTTCTCGTGGGTGGCTTGGAAGAGCGTGTGATTTGATAATCTATGCTTCACTTAATAAATCAGCTTCTCTTCTGTTCTGAATCATTGATTGGATCTTGCAAGAAAAATCACAATAAATATATGCTCCACATAATAAATCAGCTTCCCTTCTGTTCTGAATCATTTAATGGGTCATGCAAGAAAAACAACATAATTCATGACTGGTTAAAGGATCTTTTCTAGTTCTAGATCTGTAATTGTATTGGGTTAGATCAATATTTTCAGCGTGAACTTGGTAGATCTCTAGGAGCCTGAATTCAACACTCACTGATCTTATGTGAAAACGACATCTTTGTCAATGACAAAAATCAAAATCAAGGAGAAGGTAACTCTTGGCAGAAAAGTTAAGTGAATAAATAAAGAGAAGTTTCTATGCTTTTAACTTTTCCTTTTCTCAATTTTTTGAAGTTTAGAATTGAACTATCGATATGTGCATAGTATCAGTCAACTAAATTTGACAGTTACAGAAACACTCTAATTGGAGGGTGCTAACGTACACACTAATTTAGAGGGTTGGGAGTTGGAATACTGGCACAGCAACGTTATCTCGTATCGGGTATCCATTATCTGCTATAAGAGTTTGTAGTAATTTGACCCTGGTGCTTACTCTTTTTCCTATTTGGACATCAAACCAACCCTTTGTTATTGATTTAGGACATTATCCAGACTAAAGTTTCTTGCAGTTGGGATTATGAATAATTTTCGTTTACAGTTTGTTACCAGAAAGGATTGTCCTTGTTTCTTTTCTATTTGCTTTTAATTTCTTCATGGTACCCTAAGAGTAGTTTCTGAAAACAGGTATTCACCTAACATAAAGGAGATAAAAGTGCTGGACAAGAAGAAGGTGAGAAGGGCCAAGCTTTACTATCTTAGGGAAAAGATGAATGCGCTGAAGAAAAGTTGAGGATAAGCAAGAAACATCCACAGAGATGAACTGTTCGTGCCAGTATGGAAGTAGTTGGGCCATGTCATTTACTGAGAAATTTTTCTTAAATCCAGGAAAAAGAATTTAAAGGATAAGCAGAACACATTTGTGGATCAAATTTTCATTTCAATATAGAGATGGTTGGGCAAGATAAATTGGCGAGAGCAATTTCAAATTATAGTTGTATGTTTCTTTTAATCTCAATATCTTTGAGATATAAATCATGGATTCTTAGATTATAAGATGTATGCACACTGGTGCTTCCCTTTTGGCATTCACAGCCTGTCTCCAATCAGTCTTAGATTTGTCAGAAGACATTGCAGCACAACCATCATGAGGAATTGTACAAGTACATATTTGTCTCCAGGTTTATCCATTATGTTCCCTACAACATTGCTTTTTTTTATGTCATAGTGCATCACAGCGTATCATATCCTTTATGCACACTGGGCACAGTATGCTGGATACTGCACTAGATGGGTGCATAAGTACTAATTCACATTCATGGAGTTGCAGAGCCAATTGGTTTGGCAAAATTTCCTAATCTATGTTGCGGAGACTGAAATGCCTGCTGTAGACTCTTGAGGTGTTCATTATAAGGGAATTCACTAGCCGTTTCCTCCAATCATTACAGATAACCATCTCTGAAGAAAATTCTGCCTGTTGAGATTATTCTATTGCTCTTTGGAGTCAACCATATTCTTTACTAAAGTTCCGGATCTTATAGTTGGTTGATGATCTGGAAACCTGGAAGGTGGGCAAAAGTCTCATAATTACATTGGAGAATACTTTAAAAACTTCTCATGTGAGCTGCTACTTGCTAGGAGCCTAGGAACTTCTCGCCTTCATTCATATTCATTTTAGAATCAACAAACCTCCTCTACTCTCTCTTTTCTGCTATAACAATCTCTTATGTAATGTAGCCACAGGCCACAGGGAAACAAAACCTTTTCTGGTTCACAGGCTGAAAGTGGACATGTGATGTTAGCACTTAGTACAGTAAAAGCTTAAACTTTTAAGAGATAAGTACAGATAGTTGCCTTTATTGCACAAGGAAAAAAACTATCAGATCATTTGTTTCAGTTATCTTATTTTTATCTTGTTTTATGGATATGTATTTATTTATTTTTTAAATCTTATTTATTAAATAAATGGATGCTGATAAAATAGGTAAGAACAGAGTAACAGGAATAAGTGATTTGTTATTTCTTTAACAACTATTTCATCAACTTAGATTTTAAACATTGAGTAAAACTTCTCAAAACTGACTTATTCTTATTACTCTGTTTACCCTATTTTATGAGTATTTATTTATATAATAAATAGGAAAATACTCATATATCATAATAAGCACGAGATAACTAACAAGTGATTTGAACTGTAAGGCGTTGCTGCTCATAATGTCACTAAATCAGCAGTCCAATCCGAATGGCTTTCAACTTTTGAACGGCAGTTATCATGTCCTTATCATTTTGAACAGTAGCTAATTAAGATACAAATTTCTTTTTTATTTATTTGTTTTTTTTTTGTCTTTTTTTTCTTAATTAATTGAAAAATGTTACAGTGACTGAGGAGGCAAGAAGTAACAGTCAGCTCTGCTGATTCGGGTAAATCTCTATTTTGGCTTTTTCTCCATTTATAATGTATATAAATATATTTCAAGATTTTCCTCTGCTGCTACGCTTACCTTCCACGTTTAAGCTTTTCTTCTTCTCTGTTTCGCAAACTCTCTGTTTCTCCTTCTCTCTCTCTCTCTCTATTTCTCTCTACTCGTCATTTACAGCTTTGTTTTCATTTTTCTTCTTCATCTCTTTCATGTTCCCTGTTCGTGGGTGACTCTTACATTTCAGGGTCACGAATTGATATTGTTGGAATTCGATTCTCAGGTCTACAGTTTGATCTCTTCATCTTGTATATTGAAAAAGAAGCTGCTTTTTTCCCCCTTTCAGAGACCAGGATGCCGCAGGAATCGTCGTCCGATCAAGACCCGGACGATGCCGAAGTAGAGTTCGTCGAGATTGACCCCACTGGTCGCTATGGTCGGGTCTGTATTTTCTTACATTTCCCCCCTTCTTTCATTTTTAATGTTTTGCTATCTGTTTCTGTTTCCGCTTTAGTTTTATTTAATATTAGGTTGGCCCGTGTGAGAAATTAGCTTAATTTTGTTGCTTAACGTTGTCCGCCCCTCTATTGTGCTTGTTCGTTGCAGTACAAGGAGATTCTAGGGAAAGGTGCTTACAAGAAGGTGTATCCTTTTTCGCACGATTTTGAACAGTATTATCAGCTTGCTGTTTTAGACAAAGACGTAACCTTTAATGTCAGTAATATTTGTTAATTGTGTGTATTGCTCGTGTTTATCCTTTATTTTTTTTGGAAAACTTAGATATAGGGCATTTGATGAATTGGAAGGAATAGAAGTAGCTTGGAATCAAGTTCAGGTTGCAGATCTACTGCGTAATTCCGTGGATTTGGAGCGTCTGTATTCAGAAGTCCATTTGCTCAAGACTTTGAAGCACAAAAATATCATAAAGTTCTACAATTCGTGGGTCGACACCAAACATGAGAAAATCAATTTCATCACTGAGATCTTCACTTCTGGGACCTTGCGGCAGTATGCCCTTTGACCATTACACGTAATTTTTTTCTCAACGCAAACTTGGTTTGTGCTTTCGTCATTAAACAACTTTTGGAATCATGATATAGGTACCGGAAGAAACATAAGCATGTTGATTTGAGAGCATTGAAGAAATGGTCCAGGCAGATCCTAGAAGGCCTTCTATATCTTCACAGTCACGATCCTCCAGTTATTCATAGGGATTTGAAATGTGATAACATCTTTGTTAACGGGAACCAAGGTGAAGTGAAAATTGGTGACTTAGGTTTGGCTGCAATTCTTCAGCAAGCTCGTGCAGCTCATAGCGTCATTGGTGAGGAGCATGCTATGAAGATTTGAGTAATTTTAGGAAATTTTAAGCTTATAGAGTTTTTTTCCTGATTTATTAAACTTATTGCCAATGTCAACATAGGAACCCCGGAGTTCATGGCACCAGAGCTTTATGAAGAGGAATACAATGAGCTGGTTGACATTTATGCCTTTGGTATGTGCTTGCTAGAGCTGGTAACTTTCGAGTACCCGTATATTGAATGTACCAATGCTGCTCAAATATACAAGAAGGTGTCATCTGTAAGGCTTCAACTTCATCCATCCTCCGTAATTAGATCCATACATGGGCTAATTATGTATGTATTACAGTGCCAATATTTCTTGCTTCGCTGTATCATCAATATCACTGCTATGTTCTTCCCATTTTTCAAGAAAATTATGACCTTATACATGATTAATTTCGACCTATTACTGAATATTTAATTTGTTAAGTGTTGAATTGTGCCTAATCTCGATCCACTTGTGTATGGTGTTATACATTATCAAATGTCTTGGACCCTATGCCGTCCTGACTGACTTTGATGTCTAAGAGACTTTCTTCTCTTCATATTGATACGGAAACTAGTTCAATTGGTGGCTAAAGAACATATGGGTATGTGATATTTTATTATTTCAAGTGAAAGTGATGATTCATAAATTTTATTATTGCCCATGCAACATACCACGTTGTTGGTTGAACTCCATAGTAGCTGAAAATTCTTTTAAGTTACCTGATAATGTGGATCTGGTTTTAATGAATTGAAGTGTAGCTAGGCCACTAGGACACATTAAATGTTACCCTCTTGACACTTCTTTCTGAATTTTAATCATTCAAAAGAAAGAATGCATCCTTTCCTGCTGAATTATTTGACGAAGATGTGACTTGGGTGTTAACAGAGAGAAATTTGTGTGCATCTGGGATTTTTTCTTTGACAAGAATATGTTTACCTGAGTGTTTTACAGTGTTTTTCCAGTCATGTCACAAGATTTTTAGAAGTTATTTACTTCCTTCTGACCCGATGCACGAATTGCTTTATCATTTATGACTACCTATTGTGCATCCAGTGTTTGTTCATGCATCTTTTTATTTCCTAAATGGAACAGTTTGAGAAGATTCTATTGTCTTCAGTATGACTGTTGTTCAAAATGTTATAGTTTCTGGTAAATGGGGGTAAAAGGGGTTGATGGAGGAAGAAGAATAACAGGGAATTTGTATACAGCCAAGGATACCTTAGCAATGGTCACTCTAGATTCTCAGCACATATGGGGCAATTTTATGCCCATGGAGATCATTTAAGTATTCAATAATACATACTCCTAATTGACTTGATCGTCAATATTTAACTAAAAATTTCTTTAAAGAAAATACCATGACTGCATGATAGAAAATATGTTGTTAGATTTAGATCGGAGAGAAGTTTGGAAATCATTTTAGTTTATATTTAGAAAATGTAAAACAAAGAACATAACAAAATAATGTGAGGCCCAAAAAGTAAAGTCTTTTTATGATCCCCTCCATAAGAAATTCTTTTTAGTTTGCAATATAAATCTCAAGTACTTATCCTTTCACTTATTGTAAAGCAGCTATCAGCAGTCAGAACTTTCATGACCTTCATGGCTATGTGTTGTCATTCTGAGTCTTTTTCTCTTGGTAGGGTATAAAACCAGCATCATTGGCAAAGGTGAAGGATCCCTCAGTTAAAGCATTTATTGAAAAATGTATTGCAAAAGTTTCTGAACGTCTGCCAGCAAAGGAACTTTTGGTGGATCCCTTTCTTCGGCCTGATGAGGAAAATGAAATAATAGGCCGCTTATTGCAACCCATAAGGCCTCGTGCAGGTAAATTGAAAATATACGGTATTGTATAGGATTTTGAAGTTGTTCTTTTCCATTTTTCTGAATATTGGAAAAAAAATGTGATTAAAGAACAGTTGGAGGATAAAGGATGGAAAAGGAGTAAATTCTTTAATTTTGGGGATTTTTTAAGAAATCATAAATAGAATATAATTAATGATATCCTTGTGGAGAAACTCTTTTAACTTTTTCTGCTGCTTTTCGTGAACTTCACATTTTAGAGGGCAAGTTTTTTACTCTCAGTTATTCCCTTTTCGCTTACTTTCCTTTTTTCCAGAAATGAAATGTTGAAAAATTGCCTCTCATAGTTCTACACCAAAAAATATTGCAGAGAGTAGTTCTGATCTAAACAAGGCTTATGCATCTGCCAATGATTCTGCACCTGAGACGAGTAGGGACTTCTCTGTACATGGTCAAAGGAAAGATGTTCACACAATATTTTTGAAACTGAGAATAGCTGATTCGGCAGGTTCTCTCTCTCCCCCTCATTTTTGTTGATTAATTTTACTTTACTTGAAGTGATCAACTGTTTCCAACTGCTAACTGAATTTATTGCGCATGCCCCTAGGTCATTTTCGGAACATTCACTTCCCATTTGACACTGAGGTGGACACAGCAACTGCTGTAGCTAGTGAAATGGTCGAGGAATTAGATCTGACAGATCAAGATGTTTCTGCAATTGCAGAAATGATTGAATCAGAAATCCGGTCCCTCATCCCAGATTGGATGCCTCCAAAAATATCACCAGATAATATAATTGAAGAGTTTTCAAGCACAGAAATGAATGCTTCTGAAAGCAAGCATGACGCATCACCTGTCACTCATTCACCTGTTGGTAATGACTCTATGCATTCTTCTGGTAGTCTTGCATTGGAACGACTGCCATCAGGTCGCAAGTACTGGTCTGATTTGCCTAAGTCTGCTGATGGAAGTTCTCCATGCAGACTTGGACAGTTGAACCTGTCTTTAAGTGATGCTTCGCAGTGTAGTCACATAGATAGCAATGGTCCACATGAAGATGATTCTCCCCAACAGCTGGAGGCTGATGATAGTAACACTGAATGGAAAGAAGTTACTTGGTCTGAAGGTTCACAATTTGGTGAGGGAAATGATGCATCGGAACATGAAGAAGCTGGCAGTGAAGCATATCAAGTTGGGAAGAGTAGCAAAATACTTGAAGGCGCTGATTCAAATGTTAAGGCAATTGCTGAAAAACTTGAAAATCTATTGATGAAGCAGCAAGAGGAGCTAGATGAACTGAAAAGAAAGCATGAATTAGCTATATCAACCTTTTTGAATGAAGTTTGTCTTGAAATTCGGCAGGAGGTTTTGAATATATGTAAGCTCAAGGTACCTCATCGTACAAACTAATCGTTTTACAGACTACAGCCTGCTTTTTAACATCCAAAGACCTGCTGGCAGATAGAAGCAAGTTGATATAGAGAATGGTAATAAAATCTTTATTTGAGATCATCAAAGTATGCTTTTAGCCTGAAATCATATAGAGGGTGATTAAGGTACTTGGTAGGATAAAGTGTCCCTGCTGCGTATGTGTTAAAGTTTTTGTCTGTTTATAGGCTGTGTCAAAGTTGATCTGTCATCGCTGGATGTTGGGAAAAGATGGTTCATTGTCACAGGCATAGCAGAGATGATAAAGGTCAGCAACCCGGGGAGGCTCAGAGCAGGCAGACCACCGCATTATTCAGTTTGTGCTGCTGAGATGAGAATGAGATATAAAAGTGAAGTACTGAATTTGTGCAATATTACTTAACATTATGTACGGCCTTTTAATCTCTTCAACCTCATGATGGTCATAGGAATTTTGTGTGTGTATAGCTGTACATATCATTCACTTCCATTTTAATCTGAAGCAAGTGTTATTGTTTCAATTTTATGAAAGTGAGAGTGATATACTCTCCAGCATTCAACATCCAATTCTCAAGGGTGAAGCTACTCTACCTCTCCGTTCCCTCATCATATTGGGTGGTTTAAGGCTAAAGGTTTTAGACTTTGTGGCCGAGGAGAGGGTGTTTTGTTTCTCTAAAATTTTGGAAGGACCTTAGCTCATCAACGTGGCACTAACATAAGCACCAACACATTTGAGACCCAAACCATAAGCCATTCTACTCCTCTCGCTTCCTTTTCAACCACCCCCTTCAAAATCAAACTCCCTCCCTTCTCTTTCATTATTGTAATATGCAAAGGCATGTTTATTCTGATATCACCTCAAAGAAAAGAATGCTTTTCTTTTCTTAATATTGTACATTTAAGAATTTTAAAAATACAAACAAAAAGAAAATATTAACACTTTTATTAGCAGAAGAAACATATCTCTCTTAAAATGTTTTATATCATTAAAATATTTTAAAATTACTTATTTTAATAAAATAATTCAATAAAAATTGTGTTTAAAATAAAAAGATTTTAAAGTTTTGTAGTTTTTACCAACATGAACTTAAAGGTTAATTCATTTGTCACAACCTAACCGCACATTCACAAACTCCAAGTGTAAAGGCCAATGTTACCGAGTAGTTTGTAAGAAAGTAATGGATAGATTACAGATAGAGTGAGCTCCTCAAATAAAAGCGCTTCTTTTAGCCTCTCATCAAACAGATAACGAACACCAATTCCTCTCTACCTTTTTTCTCAGAGGCAACTCAACGAAATTCATGGCAGTTTCAGCCTCAGCCGCCGTCTCCTCCACCTCCTCCTCTAAACTAGGCTACCAACCTTCTTCAGCCACCACTTTCTCTTCTACCTTCTCCACCAAACCCACCAAACTCACCCCCAAAACCCTTCTCTCCTCTTCCTTTATTACCCCCTTTCTCACCACTACCTCCTCTTCCTCCGCCGTCGTAACCACCCGCCGGACGGCATTTACTGTTCGCGCCGCTCGTGGGAAATTCGAGAGAAAGAAACCCCATGTGAATATTGGCACAATTGGCCACGTGGACCACGGTAAAACCACTCTTACTGCTGCTCTCACCATGGCTTTAGCTGCTCTGGGCAATAGCGCACCCAAGAAGTACGACGAAATCGATGCTGCCCCCGAAGAGCGTGCTCGTGGTATCACCATTAACACCGCCACCGTCGAGTACGAGACCGAGAACCGCCACTATGCCCACGTGGACTGCCCCGGTCACGCCGATTACGTAAAAAACATGATTACCGGCGCTGCCCAGATGGATGGCGCCATTCTCGTCGTCTCCGGTGCAGACGGGCCTATGCCACAGACTAAAGAACACATCTTGTTGGCCAAACAAGTGGGTGTTCCTAATATGGTTGTGTTCTTGAACAAACAGGACCAGGTCGATGACGAGGAACTCTTACAATTGGTAGAATTGGAGGTGCGTGAATTGTTATCTTCTTATGAATTTCCTGGTGATGATATTCCAATTATTTCTGGGTCTGCCCTTTTGGCTTTGGAGGCATTGATGGCTAATCCTGCTATTAAACGTGGAGAAAATCAGTGGGTTGATAAGATTTATGAGCTTATGGATTCTGTTGATAGTTATATTCCAATTCCTCAACGACAGACTGATCTGCCTTTTCTGCTTGCTGTTGAGGATGTTTTCTCTATTACTGGTCGTGGTACTGTTGCCACTGGGAGAGTTGAGAGGGGAACTGTTAGGGTTGGTGAGACTGTTGATATTGTGGGGTTGAGAGAGACTAGGAACACAACTGTGACTGGTGTTGAAATGTTTCAGAAGACTTTGGACGAGGCTCTGGCTGGTGATAATGTTGGGTTGTTGTTGAGAGGTATTCAAAAAGTTGATATTCAGAGAGGGATGGTGTTGGCAAAACCTGGGAGTATTACACCTCATACCAAGTTTACTGCTATTGTGTATGTTTTGAAGAAGGAAGAGGGTGGTAGGCATTCGCCTTTCTTTGCCGGTTATAGGCCTCAGTTTTACATGAGGACCACTGATGTTACTGGGAGAGTAGCTTCGATTATGAATGACAAGGATGAGGAGTCAAAGATGGTTATGCCTGGTGATCGTGTTAATATGGTTGTGGAGCTTATTATGCCTGTAGCTTGTGAACAAGGAATGAGGTTTGCTATCAGAGAAGGTGGGAAGACTGTTGGAGCCGGTGTCATTCAATCCATCATCGAGTAGATAATGTAGAAGGAAAATTTTCTCGTCTCTCTGTTTTTGGGTGTCACTTTATATTCTCAAACTTGTGCAATTAGATTCACAATTAAGCAAAACTATTTGCACACAATGTCGTATAATTTGTAGTTTTGTTCTTCTTGTTCAATTTCTGTGTTTAGTTGGATCATATCGTTGTGATAATTCATTGTGACTTTTTTAAGTCTCTCTTGTTGGAATTCTAATTACCAAATACAACTATATGGAATCTTTTTCTTTTAGTTTCTTTAATGATAGATCGAGGTCATCCCCGTTCAAGTGACGATCTTATGCTTTTTTTTGTATCCTTCTTGCACTAGGTTGGTGTAATGGAGGTGCTTCTGGTTTGTAACACCAACATGCATGGCCTGGTTACATCATAGACAGTCTTTTTCTGTGTATATTCTTGTATATGCCTTATGGTCTTGTTTGTGTAGCTTTAATCTTCTCAACATCAGGAAGTTGCCCATCCAGTATGATGGTTCTTTGTTCATGTGTACTGTTCTTGGGACCCTCTTTTCATATCTTCTGTTGCACAATATATTTTTTTCACTCCCTTTGCAATTTAAAGCGTTGAATGACTGCCAACTGGGTGTTGAGTTTATGTTGTCCTACACTTTTTGGTGTTGTGGCATGTATGTGCGTCAATACTATCCATTCAATTGGCCTACAGATTTCACTCTTCTTGGCATGAGCTGGGAATGAGTTATCCTTTCTTCTTTCTCCTGTATCAATACCATGACTGATGTAGCGGAGTTAGAGTTGCAACTATGCTTAACAACGTCAGCATTCTTGTTGGCAATGAACGTTGAATTTAAGTTACCTCTACATGCATACTGTTCTGTAACAAATGTCTATTTACGTGTAATGTTAATTAGTCTCCGCCCCCTCACTTGTTGAAAACAAGCTGCAAATTCTGTCACATAAATGGCCAAATAGCAAAGTTTTGTGTCCATATATTGTCTCATCCCACAGGTTTTTATAGTGATGCTTGATGAGATTCTGATTCCAGATAAGCTACCATTTTGTTGGAGCAGGGACAGGTTTTGGACGAGTAATCAAATCAAGACTTCATCATGCTCAATTCTTGAACTTAACCTATATTAAAGGATTACTAGTTCCAATCAAAGTTTTTTCAGCTTCGTGATAGTGTTTCGGACTTTCACTTGATTCTCTTGAAACATTTACTTTCTTTGCGGTGAGGGAGGAGCTAGGAGGAACGGAGGATCCAAAGAGGGGAGAAGGTTACCAAGTAACAAGAGAACAAGTGAATTTACCTTCCATGATCTCTAACACCAGTCGTCATGACACTGCAAATCTTGTGTGCTTTATGGGAATACTGGATCAAGGAAGGAGTGGTTGGGATTTTAACCAGACCAGCGTTCATTACACATTGTAGTTATGTCGATTACATTTCCTATGGCTATAAAATTAAAAACAAAAGAATGAATTGATTCAATGTTAATAGCAATATAATTGTCAGGCTCTCGGTGCATAAACCATAAGCATAAGTCATAATAGCACGGGCATAGTGTGTAGTAAATAAGGGAGATATAAACATAAAGGAAAATACTCAAACAATCTAAATAATTCACTTGATTTGGATTTTTTGTCCCATTTTAGAAATGAACGAGTACATGGTATTTATAGGTACATAAAACATCTCTTTAAAACAATACAACTCTTAGAAAATGTAAAGATAGTAAATGCAAGATACATGCATAAGCAAAATACAATGAATCTTAAAATACATAAACCAAATAATGAATCAAGTATAATTAAATGCTCCACTAATATAACTGCATTTTTTAACATTTTCCCTTAAACTTAATTCTTCTTGGTAACTCCAATCTACGCATACAGCTTAGCAAAACTTTCAAACTCCAATCCTTTGGTAAAAATATCAACTGCTTGAATATCACTTCTCATATAAGAAAGCTCAACTTCTTTGTCCTCAACACACTCCCTTATGAAATGAAACTTTGTATCTATAATGAAACTTTGTGTCTATGTGCTTACTTCGATCATGGAACATAGGATTCTTCCCCAATGCTATAGCAAATTTGTTATCCATAAAAATAGAGGTAGCTCCATCTTGAGTCATATGTAGCATCTTCAACAACCTTCTTAACAAAATTGCATGTGTGATGCAAGAAGTAGTTGCAACATATTCTGCTTCATATGTAGATAAAGTCACAATGGATAAAGTCACAATGAGTTGTGACTTTATCTATATATGAATTGTTACTCGTGAAGATGAAGTCATCAACATATATGCATACAAGAAGAATGCTTCCATTTCCACCTTCTTTGACATAAAGAGAATGTTTTTTAGGACAATTGATGAATCCATAAATTTGGAAATACTTATCAATGCGGCGATATCACGCTCTTGGAGCTTATTTCAAGCCATATAATGTCTTCTTTAACTTCAACACTTTATCTTCATGTGATTTCACCAAGTACCCCAATGGTTGTTGGATAAACACCTCTTTCTCAAGGTAGCCATTCAAGAATGCCGATTTGGCATCCATTTGATAAATCTTCCATTTCTTTTATGCTGCCAAGGAAACAATTAATCGAATGGTCTCTAGTCGAGCCACAGGAGCAAACACCTTATCATATTCTACTCCATATTGTTGACTATAGCTTTTAGCGACAAGTCTTGCTTTGTACCTCTCCACTTCTCCTTGAGCATTTATTTTGACTTTCTATACCTATTTCACAACAATCCCCTTTTGCTCCTTTGGAAGAGTAGAAAGCTCCCATGTGTCATTCTTTTAAATTGCTTAAATCTCTTCATCCATTGGACATCTCCATTTCTTTTCTTGTATAACTTCTTCAAAGTGTAGCAGCTAGAAATTGGCAAAGAGACAAAATAGTGTTGTATTTTCTACCATCTCTGTGGACTAATAAAGATCTCATATACTCCTTTTTCCTTTAGGACCCTCGGATAAGCTTTGAGGAGGACTTGCATTTCTTCCAGGATTAGGTGATTGAGGAGGAGTATGAATATCTTCATGCCTATCATGATCAAAATCTCCTATAATAGCAAATGAAACACTTTCTTCATTTTTAGAAACATTCCACTTCCACGAACTTTCTTCATCAAAATCAACATCTCTATTAATTACAATCTTCCTATTGGTAGGATTAAACAACTTATAGTGCTTAGAATTAGAGCTATAGCTAATGAAGACATGTTTTTCACTTTTGTCATCTAACTTCGATCTCATCTCTTTAGGAATATGAGCATATGCTATGCTTCCAAAAATTTTCAATTGAGAAACACTTGGCTTCTTACCACTCTAAGCTTCTTAAGGAGTCATCCATGAATACTTCTAGTAGGGGATAAGTTGGACAAGTATACAACGCAAGTGATAGCTTCGACCCAAAACTCATTAGGCATATTCTTGCTCTTTAGCATGCTCCTTGCCATGTTGAGAATATACTTATTCTTACGTTCCACAACTGCATTTTGTTGCGAAGAGTATAGAATCGTAAGAAAATGATGAATGCCTTTAGCTTCGCAAAATTTATTGAACTTTAAGGAAGTAAACTCTCTCCCTCTATCTGTCCCTAAAGATTTGATGACAAATCCACTCTCATTTTCAACTTGGGCTTTGAAATTTTGGAAAAATCCAAAAGCTTCATCCTTCCTATTCAAAAAATAAACCCAAGTTTTGCGAGAAAAATCATCAATGAAAAGTAAGAAATAGTTTGCTTTACCATAAGAAGATGGCTTGATTGGGCCATAAATATCGACATGAACAAGTTGAAGTGGCTTGATGGTTCTCGTGGTGGAATCTTATGGAAAAAGCTTTCTCACTTGCTTTCCCATGACACACCCTTCACATAATTGATTGGGTAGGGTAATCAAAGTTAAACCATTCACCATATTCTCCTTTACTAATAAATTTAATCCTCTAAAATTTAGATGACCAAATCTCATATGCCAAAGCTAGGAGAAGTCTTTGACACATGTCTTCAAGCATCTTGGGTGATCAACATTGACATTAAGCTTGAACATTCTATTCTTTGACATAGGTACCCTTACTATTAAGCTATGTGCTTCATCTCTCAAAGTGCAACAAGCATCTTTTAAATAGATATCATATCCATTTTCTAGCAATTGTCCCATAATTAACATATTTGCTTTCAAAGAAGGAACATAAAAGACTTGTGAAATAAGTCTACGACTACCATTTTTTGTAAAGACAATAATATCACCTGTGCCTTCAATTGAAACTTTTGAATCGTTGTTAAAAACAATTTCTCCTTTTTTCTTCTCACCAAGTTCCATGAATAGCTCCTTATTGCCATTCGTATGGTTGTTAGTACCAGTGTCAAGATACCATAAGAATTTATTTTCTTCTCCTTTGTTAGCCAATAACAAAAGTAGTTCTTATTCTTCTTCTTCATTCATCTCCACAAGATGAGTCTCTCCTTGGTTGTTAGTAGCGCTCCAACATTCATAGGAATAATGACCATATTTGTGACAATTATGACATTGAATATTATATTTGTCATAGCTTCTTCCTCCTCCTCTCCTATAGTAATGGCTTCCATAACTGCTCGAATTTTGAGATGGTTGGCTTGACTCTTCACTATTAAAGTGATTTATGCCTCTTTCACCACTATGACCACGACTATAACCATGACGATGATTTCTACCTCTTTCATAGCCTTAACTACGACCCCTTCCTCTTCTCTTCCTTATGAGCTAGTGGATTTTTGCTTCTTGTCTTTCAAAGATACCTTTTCTTGAAAGGCTTGAACTAGTGACTCCTTCTTCTTAAATCTTTCTTTATAAGCTTGCAAGTATCCTTGTAGTACACCAATGGTCATGGCTTCTAAATCTTGAGATTGTTCAATAGCCACGACAACAAGGCCAAATTTTGAATGAAGAGTACAAATAATTTTCTCCACAACACGAACATCTTCCAAATTCCATATCTCCTCATTTGATTGGTAGTTGCCAAGACTCTTGTGAAATAGTCATGTATGGATTCGATCTCTTTCATGTGTAAGGATGCAAATTATCCTCTCAATGTTTAAAGATGTTCCTTCTTCACCTTGTCGACTCCTCTATGGACCTTTTGAATAATCAACCAGGGTTCCTTTAATTTTGTTGCATTTGTGACTTTTTCAAACATTTCATCATCCAATGTCGCATGAATGATGCTAAGAGCATGTTGATCCAACCTACGATTCTTTTGTAACGTGTTCTTTTGTTGTTGATTCAAAGCACCTTAATTTTTTGGTTCATAATATCCTTGTTCTACTATCTCCTATACATCTTGAGAGCCGATAATTGCCTTCATACACATACACCACTTATCATGATTTTCTTTTGTGAGTTTAGGGATTGAAACAATAGAATTAGACATCTTCAAAATAATATGGCTTTGATACCACTTTGTAGCAAATAAAGGAGAGAGAAAGATAAAGGAAAACATTCAAACAATCTAAATAACTCACTTGATTTGGATTTCATGTCCCATATTGGAAATGAACTAGCACGTGGTATTTATAGATACATAAGACACCTCTTTGAAACAATACAACTATTGGAAAATATAAGATAATAAATGTAAGATACATGTATAAGAAAAATACAATAAATCTCAAAATACGTGAACCAAAATAATGAATCAAGTTTAATTAAATGCTCCACTAATATAATTGAATTTTTTAACATAGTGTTGAGAGTAACAGATTAATCATAAACTTCAAAACGCAAGAAGGTGGAAATGGCATGAAGAACTGCAGAACGCGTTTGAGAAATTAAAGGAAGTATTGGTGTCTGCTCCAGTTCTCGCGTTACTTGATTTCTCAAAATATTTTACAACGGAGGTGGAAGTTGGCGATAGAGGGATTGGAGCAGTTCTTCAACAAGAGGGACATCCTATTGCGTTCCTTAGTAAGGCTCTAGCTCCCAAGCACCAAGCTCTATCGATGTACAAGAAGAAATTCTTGGCCATCATCAAGGTTGTGTTGTTGGATATTTTTTACTTTTCCCATAAAGTTGGACAATATTTAATTGCATTTTTTTGTTTTCAAATAACTTATTAGTTAAGTTACGTAATTTGATCCGAATAAAGATAATAAAGTAGCCTAATAAATGATCTAAATCAATAGGTCAAAGTTTGGTAAAAAATAGATCTCAATCAGTGTGGACCGGACTCATATCGAGCTTATGATAGGGAAGCCAGAAATGGAAGCTATAAATAAAGGTTAAGGTCTCCTGTAGTTGCTCATGTTATTCATAAGTATAAGGATTTTCTAACCCATTAGGAGAGCTTACATTTTGAGAAAACTTTAGCAAGACGTTGATCGCATCTTGATGAGCAGTTCCCTTAAAGACGACGGTGGATTCGTTCTCCTTTCAGCTTCAAAAAGCTCGTTTGAAGTTACCAAACTGAAATCAAGTATTTTTCACAATTTTCATTTATTTCCCTTTCACATTTGATTTAGAATACGTAATTAAGGTATCGTTACGTGTTACACGTGGTATCAGAGCGGTGACGTGTTCGGGTGGATAAAAATGAAGATTTTTTTATTTTTTCTCCATAAGGTTTTTAGAGAGTTAATTTCTATTTCTTAGTTTATTCTTGCTCATGAAAGTAGTATACATATATTTAGCCTTGAGAAACGAGTTAAAAACGAGCTCGGAAGCCTCAAAATCAGCCCGAAATGTGCCAGAAATTGCCATTTTTGACTCGACAACAGAGATCATCGGGGCGTGTAAGACACGCGCTCGACAGGTGAACATTACTACCTGTAGGATGGTACTTTTGGTGCATGCCTGTCAGCCTTTTAAAAATACAATTTGTAATATCCCAGTCCCCCTTACTTCGGGTTAGAACCCTAAACTTGGTACATGTGAGCTATGAGGCTTGGTTTAAATGGAATTCGAGGAAATGGTTATGATTGTGTTTCCTTTGAAGTGTTTGATGATTAAATAAGGGTTGGAAATTTGGAAAAAAATCTTTGAGAATGTTGGTATTTAGCATGTGTCCGTTAAACGGACACGGAAGTCCGCTTAACGGACAGCCTCGGATGTCAGATTACCCTAAGGACAGGGTGTGTCCGCTAAACGGACACGAGAGTCCGTTTAACGGACTGGTTGGAAGGCTCATGTCCGTCAAACGGACATGCAGG
>JAOTAZ010000007.1:20555661-20574203 GCA_025629785.1 Erythroxylum oxycarpum | reverse complement strand
CCAATAATACCCCAAAAATGTTGGTAAAAACCTGGATTAAATCCATCTAACCCAGGCGATTTGTCCACTTTCATACTAAATACTGCAGACCGCACCTCATCAACAGTATATGGAGCAAGCAAAAAACGATTATCATCAGCCGACACTAACTGAGGTAAAATGTTGATAACAGAAGCAGGATCAACCGCACTCGATTTGTAAAGATTAGCGAAATAAGAAAACATAAGATCCGACAAACCTGAGTTCCAATCATACTGATTACCTTCGTCATCAGAGAGAGATTCAATTCGGTTCTTCCTTTGCCTAGCAGTAGCAACCGAATGAAAATAGCGGGTATTCCGGTCTCCTTCTTGAAGCCAAAGGGCTTTTGCCCTTTGCTTCCAAAATTTCTCCTTCAAATCCAAGAGCTCGAAAAGCCGAGCGTTAGCCTTGGCAAACCGTTCTCTACTAGTCACGTCCCTTCGACCCCGACTCTTCTTAATCTCCTTCTTACAGTAATCAATTTCCACTCTGTATTCCTTCAAAAAAGCTTGCCCCCAAGAATTAATCTTTAACCCACACTGCTCAAGCTTGTCCATAAGATTTTCTCGATTCACACCTACCCAACTTTCCGTCACTAACCGACAACATTCTGGTTCCTTTGCTCATCCGTTTTCAAAAAGAAAAAGAGAAGCCCTATCTCTTGAAAGGAAAAGCTTTACCTCAAGAATAATGGGTAAGTGGTCGGAAGAAGAGAAATCCAATATGCGTGCTGTAGAGAATCGGAACCAATGTTGCCAAAGGTTTGAGACTAGAATTCGATCCAGTTTGGCTTCTGTCCAATCCTCTCCTGATCGACCATTATCCCAAGTGAATTGATAACCCGACATCTTGAACTCATGTAACCCCGCATCCTCCAATGCTGCCCTAAATCCATTAATGAGCCTAGTCGGTTGGGCTCTACCTCCCCTCTTTTCATGTTAGGCCAACACATCATTAAAGTCACCTATGTATACCCAGGGTAAGTCACTCTCACGAGACAGCCTTCGTAAAAGCTGCCAGGACTCATGCCTATAGTTTCTTTGTGGACTGCCATAAACACCGGTGAGTCTCCAAGACCCAAGTCCAGACAATTCAACAGCCAAGTCAATATGAGAAGAGGATGAAGAAAGAAAAGAAATGGAAATAATGTCTTTCTAAAGAAAAGCAATACCACCACTACGACCAATTGAGTCAACATTCACACAACCATCGTACCCCAAAATGTCCTTTATTTCATTAAAACGAGCAGAAGAACAACGAGTTTCAATAAGAAAAATAAAACAAGGGCGTTTGTCCCTAACAATTTCCTAAAGCACTTGTACTGCCCGTGGGTTACTGATGGCACGGCAGTTCCAACTGAGCCAACTCATGTCGTTCGGCGGGACTGGTTCACGAGTCCCATCGCTGGTCCATTTTTTGGAGGCTCTGACTTATCTATTGAATTGTCATGCTCCATTGGTTGAGAAGAATCAATTTCCTGGCCCATTCTACGCCGTTTTGGATCAGTGAAGACAAATTCTGGGGTCTTTCCGTTATTAGGCCCATTGGCCCTATTAGAAGATTCTCCTTCTGCATTTGGAATGCCTTTATCCCCGTTGTAATCTCCTCCCTTCTCTCCATTCAAATCTGGATTTGATGGCAAATTATCCGCCTGAATTTTAGGAGAAACATTCGGGTTTCCTAGATTGGTACTCCTTCTCACAACCGCAACAATCTCCTCAGCCGTCGGCGATGTATCACGCAACCACTGAGCTCCAATATTTCATACTTTCCGACGAGGATCAGCTCGCAATTCTGGTCCAAATTTCCTTTCCACCGGTTTCCCATTACTCCCAATCAGTTTGGGACAAAAACGCTCCCTATGATCCAGCAATCCACAGAGAAAACAGAAGTTTGGAAGTTTTTCAAACTGGAAATTGACAAAAAAACCTTGATCTCCCTTACGCCTGAGATACATACCATTACTGAGTGGATTTCGGACATCGAACTTCACCCTTAATCGCATAAAGGTCTTCACCTGATTCCTAAAATTGGTCGAATCAACCTCCACATACTCCCCAACTTCATTATCAATACGTTCAGCTACCCTCTCAAACCAATACCCATCCCGTAGACTATGCACCTGCATCCACATATACACATGAAAGAGGGGCACCAGGGAAGGATGCTTATGCGCTCCTATCTTCTCAAGCAAAAGAACTTGGCCATTAAACGTCCAAGGACTCATGTTCATAACCCGATCCATGTCAACCACATGGTAAAAACGAAACACATACAGTTTCTCATCCTCTATTTACTGGACAGACATGCCAAGTGAAGGTCGCCGTAACGCAGCTAACGTTTATTTCATAGCCATAAAGTTAATGACCTTCTCCGTCAAGAATCGCCCAACCAAACAAAGCTGGTAGGACTGCGACTCTCCTTGAATCTCCTCCTCCCCAAAAACAATCTCATTTGCCATCTCATCCTCCATTGATAACTGAGCCATATCAACTGAAATATTATCCTCTGCCATGACAAGGACAAGGAATAGGACAAACAACAGTGATGCCAAACAGCGGTGTTCAAGAAAAAACCTTTAAAAAACCAACTCTTAAAAAAGAGAGAAAACTCTCATGACGAGAGACTTGAATTCACCTTGTGGTTTTATTCTAAACGTTGTGTATAATACTAGGTAATATATTCCAGAATCTTCCATTATTCTTGCTCACGCTTCTTCATCTTCGACAATCTCTACAACAATTTCCTTCCCTTTAATTTCTTTGTCTACCAAATTAACTTCTGGTCAAAAACATATTCCCATCTTGCACTAGTGCTCTCGCCATCTGACCATTGAATCAACCATTGTGTAACTGCTCGATTGTTCCTTTTGGTCATTCTTTTGACTAGTATCGCTATTGGCACTAGTCAACATGAATAATCAACACAAAAGAAATTTAATACAAAATTTTCGGATTAATTGCATAATTAATCAACACAAATAATTAACCACAGAATTGCAACATACTATATTCAATAATTGAAAAGATAGATACCTAGAAATTGGGAAAACATGGAATCCATTGTTATTTTCCGTGAAACGACGTGATTGAGGCGCAGAGGATTTACTACTGCTATTCCGAACCTTAATCAGCAAAAGAACACATATATTTTTTAATGGGGCGACTGTATATAAAGGTTGGCTAACAGTAGGGCCTCCTGTTCTTTGCAATACATGGGCCAAGCTTACCCATCATAGCAGGCCCATGAACACAGGCCCAATGACACATTAAAGAGAGAATTACCATTGACATCTAATTAATCGGGGTTTGTACACAATTATGTTTATTATGCTAGTCCACAATAATGATAAAATTCTATCAGTTCCACCAGTGTGAGAAACTCTGGTAATGAAGAAGAAGTTCGGTCCTGCCCCTTGTGTGCCTTCTTAAGCTGAGATACATGAAACACTGTGTGTATTATTGCCTTGGTTGGAAGATCTAACTTATAAGCCACATCACTGATGCATTGAACCACCCTATTTGGCCCGTAATACAGTAGAGACAACTTCTGATTACTTCTCCTTTATAAAGAAAATTGCTTGTATGGTTGTAATTTTAACAATACCATATTTCCCACCTTGAATTCTCTTTCGGAACGCCTAGAATCAGCGTACTGCTTCATGCAATTTTGGGCCCTCTATAAATGGAATTTAGTGACATTAATCATAGCTTCTTTGTTCTGTAAAACCTTATCAACTTCTAAAACTTTCGAATCCCTTGCTATATAAGGAATGTAAACTGGTGGCGAGTAGCCATATAGAGCTTTAAATAGAGTGGAGTTGATGATGGCTCGGTAAATGGTATTATACCACCATTCCACCAACGTTATCCACTTATCCCATTTCTGAGGTGTTTCTCCACAGAAACTGTTGGATCTCGTTTCTAAAGCCCAACATCGAACATGGGATCATGAAGCTTGAGCTTGGAGGAAGGCTTAGAATTTGGAAATTTAAAAGAAAAATCCTTTGGAAGCAAAGTCAGGCTTCACCGCGACGAACATATGTGAGAAAATTTCAATGACCCTTCGGATCAATTTCGCTGAGACAATAAGTATAATTTCGTTGCGGCGAAGTCACCATGCGAAAAACAGAATTTCCTTCAGGTGAATTAGCATCGTCCAGGGACGGAGCCAGACTCAACTCTAAGGGAGGGCCACTTATATTTGTAATTTAAAAAAAAATTTAAGGGGGCCACTTATATTTGTAATTTTAAAAATTTTAATTATATAAGTAATTTTAAAAAAAAATTAGCCCCCCTCTCCTTTAACATGGCTCCGTCCCTGGCATCGTCGTGGTGAAAATCCCCTATAGCAGAACCCATAACCCAAAACTACTTATCTTACTAAAATGCAAACTTGAAAAAATCCTTCAACCACATTCATCAACCCAAAAACAAAATGGATAAGAACTTAATCACAAACAAGTTCTCAAAATCTTAATCTCATTTCTATAATTGGATACTTTGCGAAAATATGAAAAATTGTAGACAAATCCAAACACATATATCATTACTATCAAAAGGTAAGAGTTTTACAAAGCTTTACTGGCATTTCGAGCCACGATACATCAGTTGAGTTTGAGAACCAAAAATACAAATACACTCTTGAGCTAGTAAAACTTGAAATGCAGCTAAAGCCTTGTGATTACAAAAACTAATAACTTAAAATCCAAAAATCTTCCTAATTGGAGTGATGCTTTGACTCGCTTAACTACTCGATCGCTTACTCTTCACCTGAAGATGGGACGGATAATGGGGTGAGCTTAAAACTCGTGGGTAATAGATTTATAATTGAGAAATAAGCAAAAACTATTTTCAAAACTCATTGCCATTATACATTTTTGAAACCATAGTAATTTCGCATGTAAAAATCACCAAACACTTATTTCTTAAAATTCTCAATTATCAAACAAATCATGAGCAATTATAAATCATGTATGCATCAAACTTGTAACATATTATAAGCATATAAGCACATCAGAATGGTTTGGGTAGATTCATGAATATGATAAACTACTCATTTCCACATAATGGTCCTGTGTAGTCGTTAACTTAACGTACTATTGCAATCCCACATAGTAGTTTTGCGTAGACGTAAACATGAGGGAGTCCATGAAGGAGGTCCGTTCCTTTAACTTGGTCAACGTGCACGTGACATTCTTGAATGAATTACACCAAACCCACATAACATGTAATTCATGAATTGAAAACAGTTTGCCTATATGGCACATTTTGGAAACTTGTTTTTCATGAACATGAGATATTTCGAAAACTATTTCCGAAAACCTGATTTCATAAACATGTATCTTTTAAAAAAGAATCATTTTCGAAGCCTTTTCATAAATCATCAACACAATTCATGTAGCAAACATATAACAATTTCACAACCTAATCAAGAAGCAAATAAATGCATCATGTATGATGCAATTGAAACCATTAAGCTTCCTTGATTCAAAGAAAACAATGAGTGGCTTATTTACTCTATTATAAACATGCACCCACCTTGAATTCCTTGCTTATAAACTTGCTTAGGGATGTCTTTCCTCTTGCTCCTCTTGCCCCTTTTGCCTCACTTGATTTCCTTAAACAATAAGCAAAATTCCATTCAATTTGGTTTAGAATCGGAAAGTCATACCTCAACATTTTGGACTATTTCTTATGCTGAAATAAAAATTTTATACTCAAATTCCATCCCGAAATTTAAATTCTTAGAAACTGAATTTAGACTCTATTCCTTCATAAAATTTGTATCCCTATGTCTCTAGTTTACATCAAATTAAAAATCAGTCCATTTAGACATCTACAGAAAAAGTTATGTTCAAAATACCAAAACATGTCTGTGTAGGAAAAATGGACTTTGTCGTGGCTAAGTCGGAAGTTCGCCGCAACAAACTTGTCCAGAAACCTACTCCAAGGGCATATTTTGCTACATTTTTCATCTTTTCACTTCCCACCTTTCATATATAACCCATCTAAACCTAACCCATCTCTTCTACTTCATTTTTAACCTCATTTTAACCCAATATCATTCACAAACCAAGTCTTAATCTACATTTGTTCATCAACCAAAAATTAAAAGCCCTAACTCATACCATTCATCAACAACTTCCTACCCATATTCAACCCTGTTTTTCACTTTTAACTAACACTAAATATGCTTCACCCAACAATCAAGAAGGGTTAATGCTTATACTTACTTGATTTAGCTTCAGATTCTTTAAACTCTTCAAGATCTCCCCAAAACCCTAGCTTTTCTCTTCTTTTCCTCTCTTCCACGGTTTCTTCTTCAATTTAGAACAAGACAACAACTTATTCTTCTTTTATTACCCTTAATGATTATAAGATGACCCTTTTTCCCTTCCATTTATGCCTTATAATCCTTATCCTTAAGTGACTTGCCAATTTTGCCCTTTAGGTTATACACTCTTAACACTTTAATTTAACCAACCCAAGCAATAAAATCCTACTAAAATTGACATGCAAATTCCTCCAAAAATAATTACTCTATCAAGACCTCAAACTTAATTTAAATCATGCTTATTCATTAAGAAAAAAATTCGGGGGCCAACAGAAATATCATAGATATGTCTCAAGAATTTTGTTCACTACCTCCGTCTGTCCATTCGTCTGTGGATGGTGGGCAGTCGAACACTTCAACTTAACCCCCTACAATCGAAGAAATTCCTGCCAAAATTTGCTCAAGAGGACCGGGTCTTTGTCACTAACAATGGACTCAGGCATTCCATATAATTTAAACACATTGTTAAGGAATACTTCAGCTATGTCACAAGCGGAGTAAAGGTGTTTAATAGGAATAGAGTCAGAATAGTTAGTGAATTGATCCACCACCATTAGGATAATTGATTTCCCTTTTGAAATAGATAAACCTTCCACAAAATCAATACTTACCTCCTTCCAGCTACCTTCTGGTATCTTGAGAGGTTGCAGTAACCCAAGATAAGTAGAGCTATCATATTTATTTCTCTGACAACTCATGCAGATATGTACGTAAACTCGCACGTCCCAAGCCATGCCCTTCTAGAAGAACATTTTATGTAATTTCTTCGTAGTGGCTACTGCCCCCGCATGCCCTCCTATAGCATCGTCATGACTAATGCCAATGATTTGTTGAAGAATTCTTTGGTTAGCGCCCACTACTAAGCATCCCTTCCACCTTAATAACCCATCCTTCCATTCGTAAGCATTGAGCTTAATGTTGTTGGATTCCAGTGTTCAGATTAAATTCCGAATAGCTCCATCCTCCTGCCAACTAGTTTTTATTTCTTCTAACAACTCACCCTACATTTTTGTTACAAATATCATCTACATTTCGCCATTTGTGATTCTTGAGAGAGTCCACGAAGACATTCTCTTTACCACTTCAGTATTGCACTTCAAAGTCATAGCCCAGGAGCTTCAGTAGCCATGACTATTGAAATGGGGTTGACAGATGTTGTTCCAGCAAATACTTTAGGCTCTGATGATCTATTCTGACCATAAAAGATCTAACACTCAAGTAGTGATGCCAATGTTTGATTGTTGAACCTCAAACTTTTCTTGGAAGTTAGAACTCTTATATGTGAAATGTTAGAAGTTAAAAGTTGGAAAATGTAGATGAAACATGTTCACTGAGTATGCTTCGATGTTTCATCCATAACTTTTTCTCTAGTTATTGAAATGAGATGATTCTTGATTTGGATTAAACTAGAGAAATAGGACTACAAATTATTTGATGAAATTAAACTCTAATGCAGACTCTAAAAATTTCAATTTTTAGATGAAAGTTGAGAATAGAATATCATTTTCGTATAAGAATAGTTCGGAAATGTTTGGGATATAACTTTCAGATTTTTGAACCAAATTGAATGATTTTGGTGTCATTAGGAAATTAAGACAATGAGGAGAATTTTTTCTCGAAGGAAGTGTTATCAAATTCCTTCAATTTTTCCATAATCATTAGTTAAGAAGTTAGAAGTATAAGATGTTAGTTGTAAAGACAAAAGGAGGGCATAATGGGAAGGACAAGATAAATGAAGGGCAAAATGTGAAAAGACAATTAAATTGTGGTCTTGAAATAAGAAAGAAGAAGGCAAAAATGTGGAGAGAAGACAGAAGTCGTGAGAGGCCAAAAGAAAGAAGAAAAAAGGTGGAAGAAGAGAGGAGAAGAGAGAGAGAGTTCGTGAGAGTGTGCAAGAGAAGCTTGGAAGGAAGAAGAAAGGAGGAGAAATCAAGCTTGACAAGATAAGTTCATCATCTTCTTTTTGCTTTAGTAAAGAAATGGGTTGTTGTGTTGAGAATGAAGAAGTTTTAAAGAGAAAGAAGATGGTTTAAGGAAATCCATTTGATTTTAAGGTTCCTAAGCTAGGTTTTGGGTTTTCTAACCTAGATGGACTATGGGTAGGTTAAGATTAAGCTTGATTTGTGTTGGTATCATTTGTTGTATTTTTGAAGTTTTAGGGATTTTTATGGAGTTGGAATTGAATGGAAAATTGGGTTGTTTTAGGAAAATCAAGAACAACTTACCCAAGGGCAAGAGGAAAGGCACAAATTGAGTTTGGATTTTCAAGAGTTATAAGGTGGGTAACATCGGTTGTTGTGTGATGGGCAAATGCTCTATTTGTATGTTTATATGCTTCGATTTCGTGAATTTGAATTGTTGTGATTATATGAAAAATGCATGATGATTCATTATCATGTCATGCCATGAAAGACAAATGGCTTTTTGTATGATGAATTGTGTTTGGGTGAGAGAGGAATTGTTTCGTAGTCACGTGCACGTTGACATAAAGCCTTCTCCCGGCTGCCCGCTTGTGGCCCACGAGATCTGAAAAGTGGACTCATTTCATTCACAGAGTTAACTTAGGTTTCTCTGTTTTGTTCCATGAAACCCTCGAGTCATTTGGTTATGCATTTGCATTTTGACATGCTTAGTTATGATGCAAATTGTGTGTATGCTGGGATGATATTTTGAATTGTGAAATGTGAATTGAAATTGTAAATGTTGAGTTTTCATTGCGATGTGTATGCCTATATGAATGTGTGTATATATGGTTGATTGTGTGGCTCATCGCCAATAGCTATAAATATATTAGCCACTGAGCTGTGTAGCTTAACCCATCATTTTTCCCTCCTCAGGTGCAGAACGAGAAGATTAGCGATCCTTGTAAGGTAATTGGACAACTTTGAGATAGTTAACTTTTGTACTGAGCTAGTTCGAACGCTTTGTAAAGCTTTTTAAGCATGCCAAACATTGAGCATCCATTTGTAATTGTTCTAAGTTTGTGATGTGTATATTGATATGTAAATAAAGTTTGTTTAAATATTTACTTTGCTTAGTAATGAGAATGTTAAATTGAGGATTTTCTTTTTGTATATGAATATGTCTTTTTAAAGGTTAAGTATGATGATTGCGGAAGTGGATTTTGTGTATGCATATGCTTCTTCGTTAAGATTGCGAATTGTTGTTTGTTTTAGAATAGGATATTAGAAATTGGAAAGGTTTTATGAGATGAATTATTTGAGGTGGGGTTCAAGAGTTTAGCGAAAAGTATTTAGTAGTTGAATTGATACGAAGAGATATTGCATTTTGCAACACTACAAGAAAAATATGGATTAGCAACGAAAATTTAGTGACGGAAAATATACCGTTAGAAATTAGCGACGGAAAGCATATTTTCGTTGCTAAAATTGATTAATTTAGCGACGGTACTAATACTCATTGCTAAATTTGGAGGGAGTTCGTCGCGGCAAAAATTGTGACGGACATTAGCGACGAAAAAATACAGCCGTCGGTAATCACTATAAGTTAGCGACGAACAATTACCGATGGAACATATACCGTCACTAAATTTGGAGGGAATTCATCGCGACAATATTTGTAACGGACCTTAGCGACGGAAAATATACCGTCGCTAAATTTGGGGGGAATTATTGACCTAATAAAATAAGTTTGAGTTTACCTACAGAAATTTTGTCTGTAAATTCAATCGGTAAATGGATGTAGCGATGGAAATTTTCGTTCCGTCAGTAAAAAAGCGGGAATTATTGGCAGAATAAAAAAATTTTGAATTTACCTACGGAAGTTTCCGTTGATAATTTCGTCGGTAAATTCTTTTTAAATATCAGCCCATCCGACATCTCCCCCCTCTGTGTTTTCTTCTTCCTTTTTCCTGCATCTCCTTTTCGGTTTTCTTCTCTTCGGTTTCGCTGTTGTGGGCTGCTTTTCTACTCATTAGAGTTGTTTTCTCTGGCCATTATTATCGTGTCCTTTGGTGGAGGTATTTATGCAACTATTGTCATGTGTTTTTTCGTATATTGGATAAAAATTAATTTAGGTATTTAATTACTTTCATTTATTTGTGTATTTTGTGATTGGAAAACAACTTTAAGGTATAAATGGTAGTAATAAATTTTTGATTCTAGTAGTGCGAGGTGGGTTGTGGTTCACAAAGATTTTTTCTTGGGCTCGAGCAATTTCTCTGACCAAGTTCAAGGAGCTAACCACAAGACACAGTTTATTACCGAGGCAAAGCTTAGATGGGTCCATAAATACTATCTAAACTTCCCTTATCTTGATGAATGTCTTGACCAAGAAATATAAGGCAACCAGAGAAACTGAACACTTTACAGGTAAATTTTAAAAAATAATTTTTAGCAAATTTACCGATGGAAAAAATATTACCGACGGAAAAAAAACCATTGGCAATTTTCTGGCAGAGATTTATCGACCGAACGAAATATATGCACAATTTTTGTCGGTAAATTTACCGACAGCTATATTTCTGACGCTTTTTTCTGTCAGTAAATTCCATCGCTAAATAAGCTTACCGACGAAATTTGTACACATTCCGTCGGTAATTTCCGTTGCTAATCTCTATTTTCTTGTAGTGCAAGCTTTCATAGTTATGGAAATTGTGTTACCGACTTCAAGGGAAAAACTGGATTAATATAGGCTAAATTGGACAAAGCGATCTTCAAGAAAGTTATAGATTATCCTCTTAGCTTTCCAAGCTATAAAGTATGCAAATTTTGCGTATTGGAGTTGAGAGATATGAGCATTAGAAGAGATGATGCTGCATAGATGATATGAACATGACAACTATGAAAAATGATGAGAGTTTGTGTATGTCATGTGTAATTGGAGCTGAGTTCTAGGAGATTTATGAAATCATTTTGATAATTGAATGCTTATGGAATGATATTACATTAGAATAAGTGAATTTGGGAAGATTATGAGTGATTATGATGTTAGAATGGACGTAGGAATCATTGGAGAGGCTTTGAAGGAAGCTTTGGGAGACATAAGTCCGTTAAACGGACCTTCTCGGGTATAAAAACACCCACAAGCTTGTCTATGTCCATTAAACGAACATCCATGTCAGTTTAACAGATCTTCTCGGGCCAAATTGGCTCTTAAACTCGATTGGATGCCCGTTAAACAGACATCCATGGGTCAGCTTCATGAAATTGTGAAGTTTGACTCTTTTAGAGGCAGAATCTCACTTTGTGGTCTTCATGAAAGTTTTAGATCTTGAAGTTTTCTTTCAAATGGTCTAAAAACGAACTCGATCCGACATTTATATTGAAAGTTATGGAAATCGCGCCATGACATGTCACTGTAGGATTGAGGACTTAAACATGTTGGATTCTTTTGGTTATAACTTCCTCATCCGACCTCCAAATGAGGTGATTCTTGAAGCAATAGATTACACGTATCTATCTACCCAAAAAAATTGGAATCTATTGAAGTTTATTTGAAAAATTTTGATGGAAAGAAAATTAGGGATTGGTTGTAAGAGCATAATTGGGGTATGAACATCCTTTAGCTTTTTAAGCATATCTTGATCTATAGGGCTCCGATTAAGATGGTTCTTAATTCAAAACAAACTAGAGACTTATAGCTATGATTTCTTTCAAGAAGTTAAATTGAAATTCTGATTTGAAGATTTCCAAATTATGTTCAAAAATAGGAAAAATGAGTTCGAGTATGGTGATTAATTGGTATGGGCACGCCATTGAACAAATTGTGAGAAAATTTTTGGAATGTTATGAGAATGAAGATGAACTCATGATGGCTAATAATGGTTAATTGAAATAACCCTATAGGGTGATATGTTCACATTTTATGACTTCGGATCAATTGTTGGGCTTCGAAAACGGGGCCCAACATTGATGGCCTTAATTACCGCCAAAAATTCCTTTTCATGTGTGGATAAACCGTGATGCCTCCTCGCCAATGACTTACTTAGGAAAGTGATGGGATGACCCTCCTGTTTGCATCAGCTTCTATTACAAATGTTTTAGAAAAGTTTGGTGGTGCTAACACCGGAGCTGACATAATTTCTTCTTTCGATCTCTCAAACGTCGTATATTCATCCTACTGCCAATTCCAATTGGATAATCTTTCCTTCTTGACAAATTATGTCAGTCGTTTTGCCAACACCCCATACCTCTTAATGAACCTCCTATAGTACCCTATGACTCTCAAAAATCCCTGTAAATCCTTCACACATTTCAGTTCAGGCCACTCTTCAATTATTCTGACCTTCTGAAGATCAGTTGCCACCCCCTGTTCTAAGATTGTATACCCCAGATAATCCACCTGTCGAGCTCAAAAAACACATTTGCTTCCCCGTAAAAATAATTGATTGTCCCATAATGTTCGCAGAGATGTGTTCTACATGCAATACCAACGATGGACTATATATTAGTATATCATCAAAAAATACTAATAAGAAATGGCGTAGATAAGGCTTAAACAACTCATTCATTAATCTTTGAAATGTGGATGACACGTTCGTCAACCGAAAGGCATCAGCAAGAACTCATAATGTCCCTTATGTGTTTTGAAGGCGGTCTTCGAAATATCTTTTGGTTGCATCCGGATTTGGTGATAACCCGAACGCAAATCCAGCTTAGAGAACTAGCTGGCTCTATATAGTTCATCCAGCATTTCTTCGATAAGGGGTATCAAGAATTTGTCTTTCACTGTGTATTTGTTCAGCTCCTGATAGTCCATGCACATTCACCACGAATTGTCCTTCTTCTTGAAGAGAACTATTGGCAACGCGTATGGACCGTAGTTGTGGTGAATGAATCCTTGCTTCATGAGTTCCTTGACGGAATGTTCTTTTACATCCTTATGGGTCCCTGAATAGCAGTATGGTCGCACATTGATTGCGTTAACTCCTTCCTTTAGCACAATTTGGTGGTTATACTTGCGATTCGGGGGAATATGAGATGGTTCTTGGAGCACTTCTTCAAAATCAGACAGCACTACATTAATTTCGTCGAACACACTCCCCTGCTCCTCTGACATTCGCATCTATTGTAGTTGATATTCCATTGGAGTGGAAAGTTGCATCATGAGCAACTGACCACTCGAAGAGCATTGTAGAGTCTTCTAGAACCCTTTGCTTGAAATGACTCTTGATTTGCCTTCTAGATTTCCCCGCAAGGTCACCATTTCCCCTTCCCAACAAAATGTCATTGCCTTATTTATGAAGTTGCATAAGACGTTGTTTAATCCCACCAACCATTGAACACCCAAAACGACGTCACAACTTCCTAACGATAGTACCAGAGCATCCATACTAAATTGCATGCCCCGCATGGACCATACAAAATTCCTACATCACTGTCAACACTCCAGTTGTAAACTTTCACCCACAGTAATTGAGATAGGATCAATATCTTTGAGGTCACACTTTCGTTTCCTTATCACCGCAATATCCACAAAATTGTGTGTACTACCATTATCAATAAATCTATGAATTTGCCTTTGTTGATGCATTCTCATTAGTCGCATTTACTTAAATTTTTTCCCCTAAAAATCCTAACATCGCTTGCATGAAAACTATGGGGTAGTCTTCGTCTTCGCACCCTTCCTCCAAATCCTCCTCCTCCTAGTTTGGTGACACTTTCCCACTCTCATTTTCGAGAAACTACGTAAAATTGTAGTTGTCTCTTCTTACATTTATGGCCCAACGTATACTTCTCATCACACCAAAAGCAAAGCCCCTTCGCCCTTTTTTCATCAAAATCTCTACTACTTATGGATTTTGAAGATTTATAAGATCTCACCGATGATGATCGTAATGTTAAAGGCAGTGTAGGTAGTATACCTTCTATGCTAGGGCTACGAGCAATTGTTGTTGAATGAGGTGATCTTAAGGTTGAATTGAAATTACTTCCATTAGTCTCACTTTTGGTTGCATGGGTTCTGTTCAACGTCGTACTCCCCGTCGATGTAACGAGTGAGGCCTGATGTAACGAGTGAGGTTCGTGTAATTTCACCATGACTCCAATCTCCGGTTTAAGCCCTTTAACAAAAAACGCGACTAAGTATTCCTCTGGAAGTGAAAGCCTATTGGAGTGATGATCGAACTAAGCATAATATTCCAGTACTGTTCTGTGTTGCTTCAACTCCTTAAAATCCCCCACTAGATCATCAAAGATTTTTGCATCAAATCCCTGTTTAAGGGCCTTCGTGAATTCTACCCACTCCACCACCTCTGTCTGATTGCGATTTCTGATGAATAAACGATACCATTCCTGTGCTTTTTCATCTATATGAAGAATGGCTACGTTCACCTTCATTTTCTCTGGAGTCTGGTCTAACTGGAAGAACTGTTTACAATGTACAACCATAGCTTAACGTTTTCCCCATCAAACGAAGGGAACGCAATCCTTCTCAATCTTGTTGTTGTAACGTTTCCTTCCTTTTCATGTTGTGTCTAACTATTTTAGGGTGTGTGTTCTGCTATACCACTTACTTCCCCCTGTTTCGACCATCCTGGTAAAAGCACAATTCGTAAGTCTAACATTTCCTTTTCTAATTTTTCCGTTCTATTTCAAACATTTGATAGCAGTCGCTCACTCCTATCCTGCATTGCCAAGAGCATTCGTTCGTGTCGACTTTGTGTTTCGGCGTGTTAGTAAATATATAAAACCAATCAAGTTGGCCTAACACAACAGCTTAAGCTATTGTGGTAAAATGGTCGCTTAATATGATATAAGAGCCTTTATGACCAAGTGGTCGTGAGTTCAAGTCCTACCACCCACCTATTATTCAGCACAAGGTAAAGTGGGCCTGTGTAAGTTTCAAGCCCAAAGGGCTTTCACTTGAGGAAGTGTGTTAGTAAATATATAAAACCAATCAAATTGACTTCACACAACAGCTTAAGCTATTGTAGTGAAATGGTCGCTTAATACGGCGAACATCTCGCTCCGACCATGTGCTTCCATGAATCCTTTCAAATTATCTTCCAACCTTCGGAACTCTGCCCCTCTAGTCACAATCACAAGCGATCTCTCGAATAAAAGAAATTCATTTGAGAGAGAGAGAGAGATACCAGAAGACATATAACAGAGAGAAAGATTTCATTCCATTGTAACAAAACGTCTGTATAATTTTGTTGGAGTTCGCTTTAATACATTCGCGAGTTATCCACTATGGAACGTCACCCTATGGACTCCTAGTTTCTCACGCTTTCTTCCTGGATAAGGCAGAGCACTTCTAATTTCTTGTTGGCCAATACATAAACGCCTGCTTTCCCGTTCGTATAGTTAAGGAATTTGTATCTTACGTGGACTTTGATTGAATCACATTATTATTTTAAGACATTAAAGTAATTATTAAAGATTTTTATTTGTTAAAAATATTAAATTTTTTGAGTTTAAATATTAAAATGATGGTTTAAAATACTGCAACAAAATTTAAGAAACTTCCATCTCACATACATGTACATGCCATCAAAAGGAAAAACTGAAAAAGCGTGCATGCTTAATGTATCAAATTTATCAACTATAAGTCTATAATGTCATAGCTGCTGGTCCAGATACGGGTCTCTTGGAGTTTTTGGACTTAAATATCCTGTAACCGTGCTTGAAACATCTGCAACATAATTTTTCAACCATGAGGTACTACGTGTCAACCACCCAGATTGAGCTTCTTCCTGTACTTCAAGCATGCTCTTTCTTTCTTCCTCCACCAGAATCTCAAGCCACCTCTTAGCCATGTACAGCTTAACAGCTTCCACCCCTTCCTTCACAACTTCGGTTGGTGGAATCACAAGAGGATTCGAATCCAAGTTGAGTTTGATTAAGTTGTCTAACCTTCCAAATGTGTCTGGTAGTGCATGAAGCTGGTTGTTACTAAGATCGAGTTCCTTGAGGTTTGTTAAATCGCCAAACGTCTCTGCAAGCTCCGTCAGGTCACTGAAATTATTGCTCAAATTAAGGCTCTCAAGATTTGATAAATTCCCAAATGACAAGGGAAGACCATTAAGCTCATTGAAGTGAGCATCCAGCCGCCGAAGACTTCTCATCTCGCCGATAGAAGTCGGGAGTGAACGAAGCTTGTTCAACTGGACAAAAAGCCTCTGCAGCTTCACCATCTCATGGCCAATATTAGTTGGCAAGTATGTCAGGCGATTGAAGCTCACATTTAACTCCAGCAGTGACCTGAATATTATAAAGTAAAACATGAGTAGGGTTTGGTTTATCAGAAAGTGAAAAAAGAGTTTACAAACTAGAGTTACCTGCAATGGCAAATAGAATCAGGCAAGGCTTCTAGCTTGTTGCCCGACACATCTAGTATTTTCAAGTTCAGTAGCAAACCAATTGAATCTGGCAGTCTTTCCAATAGATTGGAAGCTAGATTAAGCTCCTCAAGATTCTCTAAACCAGCAATTGAATCAGGAATCATCTGTTTCCTCAGAAAATTTGAAAAAATACATTTACACAATGTCCATACTTTCACGAGCTCAATCCTATGCAGAAATCCGGTAACCACAAAAGGATGTAAGATAACATTATACATTGCAACCTATCATGGGGAACGAGTGCAGCCTATAACATTAAACTAGATTACTGCAAAGGAGGAACTATTATATAGCGAGCACCCACCGTAAATACATGATGAATAGTTGCATCTTCTTGCACAGAAAATCAAGTGTTTAAGACTAACCAAATGGATTTCACTCTGGTAGGGTTGGCATTTTAACGGGAGGGCTGGGTTGGACAGGTTTGGGTCAAAATAAGCTCAGGCCACTCGTTGCCTGTTAGAGTGTCCCATATTGCCTAGACATGAAAATGTTAAAGGATTTATAAGTGGTAAAGGTCAACTATCCAAGCCCAATTCTTGATAGGGACTCTACACTTTGCCCATATTAAAAATTCAATATTGCCAACCCTATTGATGACTCTGGTTTCCAATCTTTTTTCAACACAGAGATTCAAGTTCTGAACCTGTTATGGTGTAACCAGGTTGTTGGTTGATACAAGCAGCTACCCATGCCGATACAAAAATCATTCACCAAATGTTGCTCATAGGGAAGCATTCATTGTTATAAAATAGGATTTTGATTTCATTTAGAAAAACTTCTCCAATCTCTTTTTCTTACTTACTGATTCATTCATAGCCAATCCAAAAAAACAAGTTGGAAAGCACCGGATTGTATTATCACAAGCCATTTATGTATTCTAAAAATTGACCTAAAATTAGTGAATTAGGCCACATCAAAGATTAAATGAGCAAAAAGGAAAGGACTAGTAGAATTTAGAACCAAGAAATGTGTAAGCAAACAAACCTCGAGTTGGTTACTAGAGAGCTGAAGCACTGTGAGTCCATGAATCTTTCCAAACGCCTCCGGCAAAAATCTCAACTGCCGGTTTGACAAATCAACTCTCTCCAACCCCGTTCCACTCGCCAGCTGAAGGATTCCCACCACCTCCTCATTCACAGCCTCCTTCTCCTCCGCCTCCGCAATATCGTCCACCGTGTCCTCTTTCTTCGAATTCTCGTAAATCTCAACCAAGCGATTCTCCGCATCCTTCAGAAGCTTCTCGTAAGCGCCGTGCATCTCCTCCAATTGCAGTATCGTCTTATACAAGCTCACCTCCTTCTCCGCCACTTTGCGGCACTGTTGCTCCTTGTCGGCTAAGTGCGCTCTCCACTCGAGGCGGTCGACTTCGGCTGGTCGTGGGGAGAGAACGAGCTCTTCGAGCTGTTTGGAAAGCGCGGATTCGATTTCGGCAAGTTTTTGCTTCGCGGAGTCGACAGTTTCATGGTCTGGTCGCGGACCGAGGGTCTGAAGAACGGATCGGGTCTGGGACACGTCCGAGATAGCTCGAGTCATTGAGGCCAGGAGCTTCGGGTCAGATAAATGGGGCAATTCGGAAAGGATTGGGGATTGTGAGCCGGAAGGAGAGGTCAGCGGTGGCTGCTCGACGTCGAAGGCTTGGTCGACCGTGGTGGGAGAAGGTTTGGGTCCGAATGAAGGGAGTCGGGCCATGACGTAAGATAGGATTGGGAAGGATTTCGGGTTAGGCTCCATTATTCGGAGCGTGTTAGTGAGACAGGGTAAGCGTTGAAGAGCTCTGTACTTGCGGCGTGTGTTATATATATATATATGTGTGTACACGCAATCGTTAAGACCTAAGCGAGAGGGTTTTGCTATTCTAACCTGCTCTTTTCGCTGG
>JAOTAZ010000007.1:20514910-20526013 GCA_025629785.1 Erythroxylum oxycarpum | reverse complement strand
ATCAAGTGCACACAATCCATCAACTTAGGCTAGCAAGATCCAATTTGCAACACACATCATAATTGCTTTTCACTAATACAAATAAACAAAGTCAAAATTAAGCATCTTTGTTCAAAAGCAAACATGAAATTAAATGAATTCTTCTCACGGGTTTCGCTCTTACGCTCAAGTGTTTGCGGGTAGGTGTTTCACTCAAATCTCACTCTATCATATTGCACTACCATAGGCTTGCAGTTTCACCAATTCTCATTCATTCAAATCACATAGCCGATAGATCATGAGGACTTTATCAAGGATTGTAATGGGGCTAGGTTCATAAGTGAGGTAAAAACATAGTAAAAAGGTTAGGCATAAGTTTTCACAAAACATTAAGTAAAAGGGACACAATTAAAATTCTGAGATAAACATGAGGAGGAACTACAACTATTCATTCTAACTCAAACCACTACACTTTATTCCTTTTTTATGATTTTTTCTTTTCTTTTCTTTTTTCTTTTTTTTCTTTTCTTTTTCTGATTTTTTTGAATTTTTTTCTTTTTTTTCTTTTTGTTCTTTTTTTATTTTTTGATTTTTTTCTCAATTAATGCTAAGAACACGGGAAAATAATGACAACAATAGAAACATGAGTACCTATGAAAGTATCTTAGAACACAATATAGAACAAAAGTCCTAATTTACTTAATGTTTCATTCAACTTGTAATAGGGTAAGGCTGATGGGGTTTTCGGGTTCTAATGTGAGGTGATAAATTGAAGAACAAGGATGGCTCAAACGTGTTTTTGAAAGGGAATAATAGGTAGGTCAATTTTTTAAGCCAAAGGGTTTTTAAAACAAGGACGACCTTAATCACTTCTATAGCCCATGTGACCAAACAAACTCAAACCGGTTCCATGCAAGTTCTAGAGACAACACAACTAGAGAAGCATCACTCAATTCAAGAAAATATCATGACATGAAGATGATGACATTTAGGCTCAATGTCACTCACCGGTTTAATTCAAGTTAAGACTTCACTTTCGTTTCACAATTTACTCCATCACTCCAATGTCAAAATTGTTGACTAAGTCTATGAGATCGGTTAGAGCAATCAATCAACATGTTCCATCTTAAAACTTACTTAGCCCAAATTAATTTCATGCATGTCCTCAATCTCATCCAAACTAATATGACCAAGTGTCATGGCTTAACATGCAAAAGCGGACACAATATTCAATAAAGCCACAGAAAAATTGAAAATTTTCACATCAAAAGTCCAAATCTTTCCCCCACATCTAGACCAACATTGTCCTCAATGTTAAAGAAGCATAAATATAAAAGAAAAGGTGAAAGAAAGCTTCTCTATTGGCAAAGTGCCCAATCAAGGAGTCGCAAATTTGTGGTGGAGAAAAGTCAGCCTCAAATTGGATGGGTGTGGGAAGCCTTTAGGAGTGACTTTTCTTCTTGGGCATTGTTCCAATTTTGTAGAAGACAACCTACAAAAATTGAGATAGACGAAGCACCGGAATAACAAAAGAGAGTTTGAATGGCATATGAGAGATGCGCAAGTCTCGTTGAGAAGCACATTAAAAAAATCAAGAGGAACAAGCAGCATGTTTTGGGGGCGTTGAATAAAAACGCAAATAGAAGCAGCCACGCATGACCTAGAGAGAAAGCAAATTAAAATGATATTATGGTGAAATCAACGAAGGCAGCAACGATCCACGACAGCGAGAGGGTTTTATTGTGAGTGGCAGTGCTTGCACAAGGGGAATCAACAGGTAAGCAAATTAATGGAGGGTCCATCCACGCCAATGCACAATAGACACGCAAGAGGCTCATTAAATGTCTCATAAATTGTCAACAAATATAAGAGAGGCACGTTGACAACAGAAAGGGAAAAATAAGAGAGTTGCAAATTAAATAACGGAGAGGCATTTTGGTCAGCGCAACATAGGAAGGAGTCAGCTAGGAGAACTAAAGAGGGAAAAGAGGGGAGGCGGTAACTTAAATAAATTTCATATTTTTCAAAATTAAAATTGCAGAATAAAAATATTAAATCAAATTCCTAACTAAACTGAATTAAATAAAAAATAAAATTAAAAGAAAATTGCTAAAAATATAAAAGAAAGGATACGAATAAAAGAAATTATCTCCATAACTAGTCTTTAAGGAAATTAACAAAATAACAATTGAAATTGTGCAACAATTGAAAAGCAAGAACCTAGAAATTGAATCAGTCACAAGCCTACAATTAAACTACTAGGAAAGTGCAAAAGAATTAAATCATAAAACCCATGAGAATCAGTATGCGGCGGCCTTGGAGAAAATAGTACGAAGATAGAGAGGTGCGGCAATCCAAGAAAAGAGAAAATACGATGGATGCTTGTAAACTAGAGAAAATAAATAACGTGTGGCAACTTCTGGAAAAAAGAAAAAGAGAATATGCGATCATCTACTTTGAAGGATAAGAAATCAGAAACAGAGGAGGTGCGACAATCTTAAATCAAGAACCTATCAAACCTACTGGAATTTTCGACAGAAAACAAAAAGGGTCCAAGTTGCGGCAGCTAACAAGAGAAGAATAGAAAACCTAACCTAACCTATGATAAAACCTAATTTAATCTATGACTACTCTTAGCTAATCTCCCAGCCTCCTCCCCCAATACATGAATATATATGCGGTAATCCACCTTACTTCCTATTTGAATTGAATCTCTAATAATCTTGATTGGATTTCGTCCCAATTAGATAATCTTCTAATTTAGGTAGGAAACTTCTTGAAAAGGACTAAAGAAGATCTTGGGTAATTGTGTTCTAATTGGAGACAAATTCTGGAAATCTGCAGATTTGGATTATAACCTTAGGCGTGCCCACGCCTAATCTTTGAATTTCGACCAATCTGGAAATTTCGAATTTCTTGCCATATTTTTTCCTCTTTTTGATCCTTTTTCATATTTATGGTATTGAAAACCATCTGTGAACATTTAACAAAAAATCCCATCAATATTTGAGTATCAATTTCGCAAATCAATAAATATTAAGTCAAAATATATGCATTTTAATTGACTTAACAGCCAACCATTATACGCCAACTAAGTTTGACAAGTCTCCCACTTGAAGATTTGATTGAGAATAATCATATCTTCACACAATTCTTTCTACCTTGCCGCTTCATGATGCTTACATCTCTGTCAGGCCACACGAGAATCGAAACCATATAAACTTGCCAACATTAGTTGATTTTGTCATAAAATCTATCAAGTTATCTATTGTATGAATTTTCTGCACGTCCACCATTCCTTCTACCATTTTCTCACAAACGAAGTGATGAATGAAATTTTGGATTCTTTGCAAGATGCAAATCACTCTAACTGTCACAATACAAAGTAATATTCTCTTATTTATACCCAAGTTCTTCCAACAACATCTTCAACCACATTGCTTCTTTATTGGCTTATGTAGTTGCTACGTATTTTGCTTCTGTTGTTGACATAGCCATAATTGATTGCAGTTTTGAAACCCAGTTCATAGCCCCTTCAACTAATGTGAACATATATCCAGTAATGGATTTACTTTTGTCAAAATCACCTGCATAATCAACATCAACATATCCTCTGACAGTAAAATCTAATCCTTCATAATATAATGCAAAATATGAGGTTCCCTTAATATATCTGAGAATCCTCTTAACTGTATTTCAATGCTCTCGACCAGGATTCGCTATGTATCGACTAATCACTCCTACTGTATGTGCAATATTTGGCCTTGTACAAATCATAGCATATATCAGACTCCCCCTGCTAATGCATACTATACGCGAGACATCTCCATCGTCTCTTCTTCATTGTTAGCTTCATTGTTAGGACTCTTACTTGAGGATAACTTGAAATTAAGGAAAAAAGGGATATAAATTGACTTACAATCTTGTATGTTGAATCACCGCAAGATCTTCTTCAAATAATTCTTCTAAGAAAGCCAAACCTTCCTATTATTTCTATCTCGTTGAATTCACATTCCTAGGATCTTGATTGTTAGTCTCAAGTCCTTCATTTCAAATTCCCTAGTCAACTGTACCTTCAATTCTTTGATACGATCATTGTTGGAGCTTGCTATCAACATGTTATCTACATACAATAGCAAGACTATAAAATCATCTTTTTCAAACCTCTTGAAATATGCACAAGGGTCTGCATTCAGTTTGCTGTATCCAAGGCTCATGATGAAGGAATCAAATCTTTTATACTAACACCTTGATGCCTGCTTTAAACCATACAAAGATTTGTTTAACCTGCAAACCAAGTTCTCTTTCCTTTTTTATTTAAAACCTTTTAGTTGGAGCCTATAAATTTCTTCTTCAAGATCTCCATGAAGAAATGTAGCATTCACATCTAACTGCTCAAGATGTAAGTAAATATAGCACACGTTGCCAGAACTACTTGAACTGTAGTAAGTCGAATCACAGGATAAAATATTTCGTTAAAATCAATACCTTTCTTTTTAACATATCCTTTTACCACCAATCTAGTACAATATCGCCCCAATTGATCATCATCACTTCGCTTGATCTTGTAAACCCATTTATTGCCAATAGACTTTCTTACTTGCGGTAATGACACCAACTCCTATGTCTTATTCTTATGAAGTGCTTCAATTTCTTCTTGCATTGCTATTACCTACTGAGATGCGTCTAAACTATTTATTGCTTCTTGAAGAGTTGATGGCTCCTCGTCCTCAGCTAAAGGACAGTATGCAATATTGCCCTCCATAATATATTCTAAGGGTTAGCTCGGTGCTCTTCCTATGTGAATTAATCTTCGAGTATCTAGAATATCATATTCAATTGGTTCTTATTCCTCATACTCTGATGCAGCTTTAGAAGAATCATTTTGATCAACTTCCCAATCCACTTGCATTGTTGTAGTTTCTAGATTCTCTTTTACAGTGCCAACATTTTCTGCTTGCTCTTGATCCTTATCTTCCATGAAGATAATATCCTTGCTGATAACAATCTTGTGGGCAGTAAGATCCCACAGAAAATATCCTTTCACACCTCCAGTATACCCTAAGAAAATGCATCTTCTAGATTTTGGATCCAACTTTGTAGTTTCTTAGGCATTGAACATCATATAGGCAGGACTTCCAAATATATAGAGGTTAGAATAATCCATTGTTTACCAATCCACATCTCCATTGGTGTCTTCAACTCAATTGCAGTTAATGGAGCTTGATTCACCATATAACAAGCGGTATTGACTGCTTCTGCCTAGAATTTCTTATCTAAGCTTGCAGTTCTCAACATCGCTCTTGTTCTTTCCAACAGAGTTCTATTCATTTGCTTTGCTACTCCATTTTATTGAGGATTGTATGGCATCGTGAAATGCCTTTTGATGCCTTCTTTCTTGCAAAATTCATTAAATTCTTTACCAGTATATTTTCCTTCATTATCTGACAGCAAACATTTGATCTTCTTATCATATTTGAGTTCCACCTACGCTTTATCAAATTTGAAGACTGAAAACACACTTGCTTTCCTCTTGATAGGAAATATCTAACATTTCCATGAATAATCATCTATGAATGATACAAAGAAACTTGCTCCTCCTAGGGAGGTAATTGGTGCTTGCCATACATCAGAGTGAATCAATTCTAGAATTTCTTTGCTTCTGAACTTTGATGTGTTGAATTTCAATCAATGCTGCTTACTCACAATACAATGCTCACAGAAGGGTAGTGAAACCTTTATAAGACCTAGAAGTATATTCTTCTCTGCAAGTATCTTCATTCCTTGTTCTGACATATGTCTAAGCTTTTTATGCCATGTCATTGCAGATTTGTCATCTGAACTAATCACCGCAACAGATGCCTTTCCTTTTTGCAAAGTTACTCCCTTCAGCATGTATATATTTGCAACAATCTTCTCTACTTTCATAAATATTAATACTCCTTTAATCACTTTTATGATTATGTTTTAAATCTCAAATCTGAAACTGAGATCATCTAGTTATTATACAGACAACAATTCTTCTTTAGGCTCTCCACATGTCACACTTTTTCAATAGTCTGAATTGTACCATCATACAACTTTAACTTAATGGTGCCAATACCAACGATCTTAAGAGCTTGATCATTACAGCTGTACACAGATCTTTTAGAGACAGATTCATAATGATAGAACCATTCTCTTTGAGAGGTCCTATGAAAACTAGCTGCTGAACCAAACAATCATTGATTAAATTGAATCAGGGTGCCCAAGGCATGCGTTATAACTTTGATAGTTGCACGAAAAGGGGTAAAGTCCGACTCCAACTTAATGAAAGGGCTCGTTATAGACGTCAACAAATCTTCTCTTTCCTCCAATAGTTGTTTCTGCTTCACAAACCATTACGCTTCCATCATCTGAAGTGCTTGAAACGTTTCCTTGAGAATCAAAATCTTTCTTGTTTAGATTCCAGCAATCCTTCTTTAAGTGACCTTTCTTGCCACAATTGTAGCATTTATAGTTCTTCTTACTCCTGGATTTTGATCTATCATGATTATGACTCCCACTTGGACCACGTTCCATTGATCTACCTCTCATCACCGCCAAGGATTCCGTTTATTACGAACTTACCAACCTATCTTCCTTGCTCTTGCACCGGCTCTCTTCTTTTAGAATAGTAGGTGCAATGTCATCGAAGACTAAAGTGTCTATATTGGTTGTTAAATTTACGACGAGTTGATCATATGAATCTAGTAGAATTTTAAGTAGAAGTTCCACACGTTCACTTATTACTATTATGTGCCCCAATGATGTGAGTTGCGAAAATAGAGTATTTAAAGTATTTAAGTGTTTGTCATCGAAGTGGATTCCATCATACGTAAAGTGTATAGTTTCCTCTTTAGGAAAATTTTATTGTGGAGTGATTTGGCCTCGTATAATTTTGTGAGGTGATCTCATATTTCCTTTACATTCTTATTTTCCTCTATGCTAGATAATACTCCATCAGCTAAAGCTAGGTGAAGATTAGCTACAACATTCCCATCCATCTCATTCCACTTTTCATCTATGACTCCAACTGACCGTTCACTAATGGCCGCCAGATAATTATCCTTCCTCAAGATTACCTTATCTTCAGCTTACATGGTGAGAAATTGCTCCCTTTGAATTTTTCAATATTATACTTTGCCGCCATTACTTCTATCACAATCGTTTTATGAATATGGTCCTTGATAGGGTGAATAATATTCTAACTTATCTTTTGATGTGGAGCATCCACTCTTGGTGGCAACCAAAGAGCATACAATAAGTAGATATATACACCCAAAGCTGGCTCTGATACCGTTAGGACTTGGACAGAGTAAGGTCATAGCTAAAACAAAATTAAAAATATTGAAAATAAAATAGACACACATATTTTACATGAAAAACTCTTAAATCAGGGTAAAAACTATGGGCAATAATCGACGAATTTTACTACTGAAAATTGGAGAATTACAAGGAGAAAAAAACTAGACTTATAAAGAAAGACATAATATTTTTTCTCTCTCCTCTTTTATTTTTTTTTCCTCACCCCACTTCTCTTTCTTTTTATTTTTGTTCTGCCTATATGGATCTTTCTCTTTGTTTATCTGATTCAAGGTATGGTTAGCCAAATTGGGCAACCTTTATTTGTTTTATTAGGCATGTTAGGTATTGAACGCGCCAACTAAGTTTGACAAGAACACCACAAGCGATAACCTTTAACACCAATCTATAACCCAAGAAGATGCACTTTTTATCATGAGAAAGTTGTTTTCCTTTATTGATATGAACATAAACAAGACATCCAAAAAATTTTAAATTAAAATAATCACTAAAATTACCAGTCCGAACTTTCTTTGGAATTTTTCAATCAAGTGATCTATATGGCGAACAATTCACTAAATAAGTTATAGTAGTAACAACTTCATCCTATAGATCATGTCGGTGCCACACCTTAGCAATGGAGAGCATACATTGAGCTTTTTCTATTAGTGTATGATTCATCCTTTTTGCAACGTCATTCTTCTAAGGCTTGCCGACTAGATTCTTATATCTAGTAATGTCCCCTTGCCTACAAAAAGCTTCCAACTTATGTTCACAAAATTCGAGACCATTATCATTGCATACCTTTTCACCTTTTTACCATTTTGGTTCTCTATTAAGATCTTCCACTCCTTAAAAGTGATGAAAGCTTCATTCTTATGTTTGAAGAAACAAACTCAAACTTTGTGCGAAAAATCATCAATTATGGTCATGCGATATCTTTTTCCTCCCAAGGAAGGAATCCTAGAACGACCCCAAAGATCGGAATGAATGTAATCAAGTATGCCCTTGGTCCAATGAAGACCTATAGAAAAACTAATTTTCTTTGTTTTCCAAAAACACAATGTTCACAAAAATCAACATTAGTAGTGTTTTGACCATCCAACAAACCACGCTTGCTTAAAATTGACATGTATTTGTCACATATATGTCCCAAACATATGTGTCAAAGTTTGGTTACATCAAAGTGGAGAGTAGAGGATGCAACTACTGTCGAGCCTGTAACGTGAAAACTGTAAAAAAACGTATGGACTACCACAACGAGTACCTTTCAGTAACACAACAGCTCCTTTAATTACCTTTAAAACTCCACCCCAAGGAAAGTACTTACAAACAAGAGATTCTAGTGTACCGAGCAAGATGAAATTCCTTTTTAAATTGGGGATGTGTTTAACTTTAGTCAAGGTATGAATGACACCATCATGTGTATTAATCTTGACATACCTTTGTGGATTACCCTGCACTGAGAATTGATCCAACAAAATAAAACCATCATCACATGACTCTAAGGTTGAAAACCAATCCTTATGAGGACTCATATGAAATGTATAGCTTGAATCTATTATCCACTCGTTTTTCAACCTTTGCCCAATGTCAGCAAATAAAAGAACATCACCTTAAAATCTGTGTCAATAATGTTGGCTTCAACAGACTTTTCTTGTTGCATACCTTTGGCCTTCTCTTTTCTCTCATTTTTATTTTTCAACTTATAACACTCAAAACTCTCATGCCTTTGCTTCTTACAAGAACAATAGGTTTTACTCAAAACTCTCATGCCTTTGCTATGTAAAGTGATTCCAATTTTAACCACAACCTAGCCATCATAGTTTTGTTAATCACCTAATGTGGAACTTCAAAAGAAAGGCATAATTGGATTGTCATAAGGGCTTTCTCATCGAGATCCTCCCATTGTTCATCACACTCATAGTGTCTAGCTTCTTAGATATTTTGTTCAAGGCTTTCTTCAATCTGTGTTGTGTAAGAACAACTTTCATTTGGACATGCCAAATTGCGAAACTAATATTTCCATCAAATTTCCCAATGTGGAATTAGTGACAGTTGACATAGTGAACTATTCCCTGATTGAGATTAATGAGGCTCTGATACCAATTCTTAGGAACAACTTTGGTAGAGAATAAATGTAGAAACACAATCAAAGGGAGCCATAAATAAGAAAAAGAGAAATCTATATAAACACTAAAAGTATGTGAGAAATGCGAGTGCTAGAAGAAAAATCTATGGAGCAAAGGACCAATTTCACTATGTTCAAAGAGGGGGTTACAAGGTGTTTTAGAAACTCTCACGTAATCTCTCAAGAAAGTTGAAAATTTCACTCACATGTTTAAAACAAGTCTCACATGAAAATATATATAAACCAAGTGGGACAACAACTTCCAAGGCAAAATTGTGTCAGCTAAATAAAAACTTTCTTTTACACAACAAAAAGGACAAATTATGCTAGTTGTATCTTATATTATGCTCCTGATTGTCAGATGAAAAACAAGGCAACAATATAAAGGCACAATTTGTTGTACATTATAGGGAAAATTGAGTCTTACTCCAACATTTATTACTTCATTTATACGAGATGTAGCACTTAACTCTAAAAAGAACGTGTAAAAAGAACTGAGGAAGAATCAAAGGTACAAATTACAACTTATCACTTGGATTTTAGCAAGAAATCCTGAGATTTCCTCTCATAATAATAGTCATTGGCAGAAGAAGCATCAGCAGAAAAGATCATCACCCCTTTAACAGAACATCCAGTTTTCTCCAACAATCTTAAAGCATCAAAGAATTCATCACCTTGAATACCTCTTCCATTGATCTCATAGCTTGGCAACAACTTATTTCGATCAAACTGGCTCGCGCGCAGCTTGAACACTTCCAAGAACTTTGGAGGAACCCTGATCTTGTCGGTATAGAACTGATAGTTAACATAGTCGATAAGCAGTCCAAATTTTCGATAGAGTTCTACGTAGGGTTTAATAGTGTTATGAAATGGAGCAATGGTGGCCACAAAGATAACCATTTGCTTCTTCAAGTTGGTGATGAGCTCACCGATATAGGAAGCAAAGCTGAAGTCGTTCTTAGGAAATGTTTCATAGTCGCGATATCGATACCATCGAGATGGTACTTCTTGAAAATGGAGTTTAGGGACTTGAAAGCATTGGATATCTAGAGTTTAGGGTTCGTTGGGGTTTACCATGTCAGGACATTATCGTTGATGCTCCAACCAGAAAGACTAGCCAAGACCTTGACATTAGCATGACGGCTTTTAATGGTTACGACGGAGGTTGGTGTTAAACTGTCCGCCCAATATGGAGAAAATATGCCATTTTGAGGGTTACCAGAGGAGTCTGCGTCAATGGCGAAGCCAAGTATGAAGTAGAAGTCGATCTTATCTTTCACTGAAACTTCATTAAAGCTTACACGAGACCCCGTTGCTCTTGTTGGATATTGATTCAAAATTATTATTTTTATTAATTATGTGGTTATGTTTATCTAGTTAGTTAATTGTGAAGTTTGTGGGTAGTGGGTCTTTTCTTGATTCCTATGTTATTCTCCTAGTTACTAGTATTTAGAAAGGTTAGTTTATTTCTATGTTTATTTAAGCAAGGGTGTCATTATTTTGAGTTTAACCTGTAGGAAAATTCCGGTGTGCACATCACATGTACCCGGTGCGGAAAACAAAAATTTTTGTCCCGGGACCTTCTCGAAACCTAGGATCGTTGTGTCTATATAACTAAGTCAAACCAGAACGACCAACGTAGCCCGTCTCTAACGGTATCCACGCAGAGG
>JAOTAZ010000007.1:20480470-20498101 GCA_025629785.1 Erythroxylum oxycarpum | reverse complement strand
AAATTTTTATCTTATAAATCTTATTTTAAAATTTAAAATTAAAAGAAAAAAGAAAAACGCGTCAATGTGACTTAAGTGTCACGATTGTGACACAAATCAAATAATTTAAAAAGAATAATGTGTCACAAACTAATTTTTTATTTTTTATCATTTTAATTTTAATTTTTATAAAATTAATAGTAACATAATTAAAATTAAAATTTAATTTAATTTTTTATCAAACTATATAATTAAAATTAAAGTTATAAAAAAATAAAAAAACTTACGGTGAATTTGGTGTCATGACTATGACTTCGGATCACACCCGTCATGGCCGGGCGTGATAGTTATATTTAAACTAGCAGAGTAACTCTGCGCAAATGCGCAGTAAAAATGCTCAGTGCATTTAATTGAAATTGAAATGGGAAACAAAATTTTTTTAATTACATGTCTAGTAGTAACATTTGTAGTATAAAGATAGCTTAATCTATAAGCTTTTTAATTTGTCTCTTATAAAGTTTTCTCATCTGGATGGCTACCTGTTTTAGATTATTGGCGATCTCTATCATTCGAGCAATTTCATATATCTCGATATAGCGATGAGCGTGTGAACTATTATGTGCTATTTTATTTCGTGCATGGTATCTAATAAGTAATTCATCTAGCTCATTTTGACGATCGTATGTCTCTTTGATGGCATATCTCAAATATCTTTTGCGCTCGAAATAGCTAGAATTCATATCTGCCATTAAAATAAACAAATCAGTGTATAAATGTCAAAATTATTTCGCAAATTTATTGACCACAGTTGATATTCCGAAATATGTCTTCTGAGTCAGGAACAATACAGAAAAATAAATATGATCATACCTCAGCAGTGGAAGAATGTACCAGAGAACGAGCAGGGAACCCTAAAAAAGTGCAGTGTAGATATAGTTATAATAATAAGACGAGGAAAAAAATTTAAGGGGACAGTGAATAAAATCAGGAAAAATGTAATAAACAGGAGATAAAAAATGAATTTTTTGAAGTTATAAATATAAAAAATTGGAAAAAAAAGTAACAGACAAAAGAATGGCTCACTAATATGAACGGTTGTTCTTTGTTTGTTGAAGTAGAAGACATAACTTTCACTATTTTTATCTTTGTGGAATGGAGGATCTTATGTGGTTGGGTCGGTCGTGCTAGGCTCAAGCCTAACCCTAAGATGGCATGTGAACTGATCGACCCATTCCCAAGATGATGAGCTAAACCTGGCAGGTATTCACTATATAAGTTCACTATCTCCTCATGACACAGGTATGACACCAGAACCCTAATACTCTCTATTCACAGCCATAGAAACTATTACAAAAGAACTGACTTAAGCATCGGAGGGGCGGGTCGACGATTAACCCTCGGTGTACCTTCTATTATTTTTGCAGGTATTTCCTCGCTAAAGTTAACTGACCTCATCGATCCAAACAACAGCGTCCAGCCTCAGCAAAATCAGAACGAACCAGTTGGCGCCTATCGTGGGTCCGGGCGTCAGGGCACCACATCCAGAAGCACTTAGATAAGTCAGGCGGCGGCAACAAATCTGGATGTAGCCGCTATCGCGGCACTTGCACTATAACGAATGGGCTTGCGATTACCTGCCGCCCTTCCACCAACGCATCATGATCCCCAGATCCGTCCTCCACCCATCACCCAAAACCCTAACACAGACGAGCCACCCCCATTAAACCCAAATAACCAAACACAATCTTCGCATCTGAATGACCAACCACCACCTCAAAACCGAGATCAAGAAAAGCATAGCGTAGCCCTGGAGGATAACGCCGGAAACAATTCACACTCTCACATCCAACACCCCCTAAACACAAACCCTCCAGCTCCACAACAAATCTCCCTTACCCAAAGACAAATAGAGGAAGCGGCCGATCTACTAATTTGCCAAATCTTACAATCTCAAATGGAACAGCAGCAAACCCTCGCTCGGCAGATATGTATGATGGTCGATCGCCATTCTGCTGAAACTCTTGAAAAAATCGGGGAAGATCGAATCAATATGGCCATGAATTCCCGCCCGGATCAGCCATCAACACAATACAACTCTCCTTTCATTCCGGATATCCTGGATAGCCTTCCTTTCTTCCTTCAAGATTTTTCATCAGACTGCCCACAATTTGCTTATAAAGAGTGTTGTCCACCTTTCTTCCTTCAAGATTTTTCACAAGCTTGATACTTGTTTCTACTGGTGTGTTGACAAGATTGCAATATTTCATTTGAAACCTATCTAAAATTTTTTCCACATATTTTTTCTAAGAGATAAAAATTCCAGTAGTAGATTGAACAACCTCCAAACCAAGGAAATAATACATTATCCTAAGATCAGACATGTCAAATTCAACCATCATAGATTCCTTAAATTGATCAAACATAACTTGATCATTTCCAGTGTAGATTAAATCATCTATATATAGGCACACAACAAGAATCTTTCCATCATCTCCCTTTTTTACGAAAATTGTATGTTCATATGGGCATTTAAAATATCCTTCCTTCAAAAAATAAGCCTCAATTCGACTGTACTAAGTAAGCTCTTAGAGCTTGTTTAAGTCCATACAAAGCCTTTTTTAATTTATACACTTTTCTTTCTTGTCCAACCTTAACATATCCAAGAGGTTGATCAATAAATACCTACTCCTCCAAGTCTCCATGTAAGAAGGCTGATTTGACATCTAATTGGAAGATGGACCATGAATTTTGTGCTGCAAATGCAAGGACTAATCTGATTGTGTCAAGTCGAGTGACAGGAGCAAACACTTCTTTGTAGTTAATTCCGAACTCCTGCTTGTAACCTTTAGCCACCAAGCATGCTTTGTATTTATTAACTTCACCATTTTGCTTCAGCTTCGTCTTGGAAATCCATTTTACTCTAATGGTTTTCTGCCTTTCTGGAAGTTCAGTTAACTCCCAGGTGTTGTTTCTTTCATTGGCTAAAATTTTTTATTCATTGATTTCCTCCATTTAGAATGTTTAACAGCTTCATCAAAGGTTACGGGATCACAATCTGCAAACAAAGCAAAATAAATAAGAGGATCTTCAGTTTGGTCCATTCCAGTGACCTCATATTCACTTATCCATGCTGGTCACCTTCTGATTCTTTGTGTCTTTGGTTCAGTTGTTGCTCCAGTTGAATTTGGGACTAACACTTGTTAAGGGACTGTCATTTGTTGATTTTGAGTTGAAGTTTACTGCTGCACATTATCCCCCAAGTTATTGTGATGACTTTGTTTCTTTGCCATCAAAATCTACTGGAATGCTTTGAAGTGATGCACTATCTTCCCATTTCCAAAAGCTTTCCTCGTCAAAAACAATGTCTCGAATGACAAAAATCCTCTTTGTAGTAGGATTATAAAGCTTGTAGGCTTTAGAAAGACTACTAACACCAAGAAAGATGCACTTCTTACCTTTGTCATCTAACTTTTTTCTCTTTTCAACAAGAATATGTGCAAAAGCCACATATCCAAAAATTTGAAAATGATCCACCACTGGTGGTGACCACTCCATGCCTCTTCTAGTGTCATGTTTTGAAAAACTAGTGTTGGGCTTCTGTTTAGAATGTGAACACTCCAATTGACAACTTCTGGCTAAAAGCTCTTTGGTATTTTGCTCATCACCAGCAAGCTTCTCACCATATTTATAATTGTGCGATTTTTCACTCACAAAAGCCATTTTGTTGTCGCGTGTAGGTTTTTGTCAACTACCTTTTGGATGCCATGAGTATCATAAAATTTTACAAATTCACCTGAAGTATACTCCCCTCCATAATCTATACGTAACACTTGTATGAGACAGCTAGCTTCTTTTTCAACAACTGCTTTAAAACTTTTGAAAGCTTGTAAAGCTTCAGACTTCTCTTGTAGGAAGTAAACCCATGTTTTTCGACTTAAGTCATCAATAAAAGTAATAACATATCTTTTACCTCCATTAGAAACAGGATTGTTTGGTCCGCATATGTCAGAGTGGACAAGCTCCAACAGCTTCGTTACTTTGTATGATTTTCCCTTAGGAAATGGATCTCGATGTTGTTTACTAACAACACATTCTTCACAAATCTTGGAAGGAGTTGTGAAACTTGCAAAACCAGTTACCATGTTTTTTTGTTGAAGTGTCCTTAGGCCACCAAAATTAAAATGACCATAACGATAGTGCCAAAGCCAAGCATCATCCTTCAATTCTGCTAAAAAATAGGAATGGTTAATGTTGTTAAGATACAACAGAAACATCCTGTTTGCGATCATCGACACTTGAGCAATTAAATCCATTTTTTCAACATGAATACGACATATTCCATCTTTGATTGAGATCTCATACCCCTTTTCTTGCAGCTAACTAATACTTAAACAAATTGGTCTTCAAATCTAGAACATACAGGACATTAGAAATTGTTTGAATGGCATCATTTTTGGTTTGAATGATTACCTGCCCCTTTCCCATAATAGTGACCTTTGAATTGTCTCTAAATTTCACATTATCTCGAACCGATTCATCTAAGGTGGAGAAAACTGACTTGTCACCGCACATATGATTACTACAACCGGTGTCTAGATACCATAAGTTCTTGTTGGTTTGTTCTCCAGTATGACAAACCATTAGCAAAGAAATCTCCTCCTCTATTTCTGCAAAATTATATTTTTCTCCATCGTTTGTATACAAATTAGTTCGACATTCAGATTTGTAATGTCCATACCTATGGCATCGATAACACTCCACATTCGACTTATTAGGTGTTGATTGTTGGCCTCCAAGTCCTCTTCCTCTGCCTTGAGTGTGTTCATTTTGGTGATGGTTTGAATCCTTGATGTCGTTGTTGCCTCAACCTCGGCCTCCTTTTGAAGACAATACGTGATTTGATGATGCTTTGAGTGCTTGCTCCTCTTTGTCTTCTTGTTGTTTCATTTTTTGCTCATGAACTAGTGGAGAACCTTGTAGTTCTTCAATTGAAAGAAGTTCTAAATCTTTTGACTCTTCAATTGAACACACCACATAGTTGAATGTCGGTGTCATAGACCGAAGAATTTTCTGAACTACAGTCATCTTCCATCTTCTCTCCATAAACCCGCATCTTGTTGACAATTATCATTGTCCTTGAGAAGAAATATGAATCTGATTCTTTAATTTTCATTTGGAGTAGTTCGAATTCTTGTCGAAGTACTTAAAGCTGCTGCCTCTTTGCCTTAGTTGATTCTTGAAACTTCCTCTTCATAGAATCCCAAATATCCTTTGAGGTGTTCTTGGAAAGAATGGTTTCCAAGATTGAATGATCAATTGCTTGGAAGAGGTAATTCTTTACCTTGAGATCCTTTAGTCGTAGCCCATCACGATCTGATTTCTGCCCATCCGTTAATGTTGTGTCTGCTACTAATTCAGCAATTCCTTCAGAGATAACCTGCCAATATTCCTTTGATCTGAAAAAATTTTCCATTAGTATGCTCTAGTGATCATAGTGATCGTCAAAGTGAGGAATCGTCGACTAAACAAATGCTTATGTTGAAATTGCTACTACAATGGAGTTATTTTGTTGTTGCTCACTCTCTTTGAAACTTGATCAGTATCATGGCTCTCTCTTATGTTTTTGTAACCAAGCTCTGATATCACTGATACAAATAATTATGGCCTAAACCACATATTTATTATGAAGAATTGCTTTAAATAGGCAAGATTATAACTGAAAAATCGAAAGATATGCAGAATTGGAGCTTAACTCCTAAAGCCCAGATAAATACAAATGAATGACAAAAACATGATTAAAATTAAACTTAGTCAATCTAACTAAATAACAACCAGAAGTTATTAATAACAGGTATCCTTTCTAACAATCTCTGGTTTCTGTCCTTACTTTTCCTAGCTTGACAATTAAATCTTTTTTGGGACTGGTTCAGTTTATTTTCCTGAAGAAAATAGGTGCAAAACGTCCAGTCTATTAATTATTAATGTGATTTTGTTGATGAACTTATTCTCGTTGTACTTATTTGTTACACTATTGTATCCCTTACAAGGGCTTGCTCGAGATGTTTAAGGAAATCAAAGTTCTTTTTTGAGAGGCAAAAAACAAAGGATACGGGAGTCTCAGTCTGTGGATTACAGCTTGTGCACATGATGAGATGTTTCCTGGAGGAGAATTCCCTGTCAGAACCCACGTGTTGGCGAAGGATTAGCAGTAACTTGCCAGAGAACTCTGTCATTTTCTTCCAAAAACCGATCCTGCTTAACCCATACCAACTTGGATGTCTTTCCATGTGCACAGGAAATAAAATCACTTGATCCCAACGGGCAGTTCAATTAGTAAATTATTGAAAAAAATAACTAATGTTATATCAATGATACATATCACGTTATTATTCTTAATTTTTTGTGCACTTTGGTGGTTGCAATAAAACTTTGTTATCATATATTCCCTCCGATTTATAATAAGTGTTGTTTTAGAAAAATACATATTTATTAAGAAAATTAATGAAATATTTAATATACCCTTATTAATTATATGTTAAAATACTTTGAAAATATAATCTGTGTAATTAAGATGTTAGAGAAATTAAAGGGTAATTTTAGAAGTAAAATTATAAATATGCATAAAAAATCACAAACGATACTTATTTTGAATAATTAAAATCTCTCTAAAATAACACTTATTATAAATCAGAGAGAGAGAGTACTTTATCTAAATGTCTGAATTTCAGGTACGTGTTTGGAATTACACATGTTCCTCGGCTGGAGAACTCGTTCCATGCTAATGGTCACTTTGCTTGTTTTGAAGCTCATATTGTTGGAATGATTAACATTGAAGTTGAAGTCTTGGTCAACTAGTGGGTTCAACTCAAGGAAACGTGTAGCTCGATCTCGTCGGCATCAGCCGTTCTGTGTGTGTGTGTGTGTGTTAAACACGGAATAACTTTGACTAAAGAAGAAAGAACACAGAAGGTGCATAATATGACTATAATCTTGGAGGTACGTGTATTTAAAAGTTAATGTAACCTTCTCAGCACAATCTCTCAATTCCTGTTCATCGATTTTTTTATGTCCAACCAAATTATTTCTCAGCATCATCTTCTGGATTGTTCGAAACATTTAAAACGACATAAGTTTGTGTCTAACTTCTAAGCCAAGTTCAGAGTTAGCAAGATCAGGTTGAGGACTCCACTTTTGACTCTTCTCCTCCCAAGAGCAAGCCCTTGCCCTTGTATTCTCAACAACCTCATCAGAACAACACACACAATCCCCAAAAATGAAAATGAAAACGAAGGCGAAAGCAACATTCGCCGCCGTCGCTAGCACTCCGATCTCCCCGGGAAGAGTAGCCGTCGCGCCCCGAGAAGAAGAGAAAACCCTCCAAAATGAACTCTCTCCTCCAATTCTACTCGCCGACCAAGTCATCAAGTACGCAAACGGCGTCGGCCCCTCCAAGCAAGTGCTTTTCTCCGACCTCGTCAACCAAGTCGACCACCTCTCTCAAATGCTCCGTGCCGCCGTCCGTCTGGCCATCGCCACTCCCTCCCTCTACGACCGCCCTCTCCGCCGTATAGTCGCTGACATCACCAAAAACCTCGAGCGAACCCTGACCCTCGTACGGAAATGCAAACACACCGGCGTTCTCCGACAAATGTTCTCGATCACCACCAGCAACGATTTCCGGAAGGTCTCCAACCTTCTGGAGTCATCCACTGCGGACATGAAGTGGCTGTTATCGATTTTTGAGTCCGACGGAGGTACCAATCTCTCTCTCCCGCCAATTGCTAGTAATGATCCGATTCTAGCTTGGGTTTGGTCTTATATGTCGACTATGCACATGGGTCAGCTTAAGGATCGTGTTGATGCAGCTAATGAGCTTGCTTCTTTAGCTAGGGATAATGATAGGAACAAGAAGATGATTGTTGAGGAAGGTGGTGTTTTGCCATTGTTGAAGTTGCTTAAAGAGGCTGCTTCTCCGGACGCACAAATTGCGGCTGCAACTGCACTTTATATCATAGGTAATGACCAGGAGAGAGTTAGGTTGATTGTGGACGCTCATGGGGTTCCAATGATTGTTGGGGTTTTGGGGGATTCTCCTGTGAAAGTGCAAGTTCAGGTGGCTAAATTGGTGTCAAGAATGGCTGAATTGGATCCAGTTGCCCAGGAGGAGTTTGCGAGGGAGAACGTTACTAGGCCATTGGTGTCATCGTTATGTGCTGACTTAGTTTTTGATGTTGGCAATAATCATTCTGGTAAAACAAGTATTCATTCGATTGTTGAGTTGAATAAAGAGTTAGCTTATAAGAATTATGGAAGCAACAATAGTCATTCTGATAGTAGTAGTCATGGGAGTTCACATTATAGGAAAGAGAGGGAGGTGGAGACTCCTGAGGAGCGCCACAAGCTTAGCGTTTGTTGTGCGGAGGCATTATGGAAGTTGTCAAAAGGTAATTTGTTGAATAGCCGGAAGATTACCGAAACAAGAGGGTTGCTTTGTTTGGCTAAGATAATTGAGAAGGAAAAGGGGGATTTGCAGTTTAATTGTTTAATGGCTGTTATGGAGATTACCTTGGTGGCAGAGGATAATGTAGATCTTAGACGTGCTGCATTTAAGACTAATTTACCCGCCGCAAAGGCAGTTCTGGATCAACTTTTGCGACTGGTTCAAGAAGAAAGTCTTCCCAAGTTGCAGATTCCTTCTCTAGTATCTATTGGATGCTTGGCTCGAACTTTTCCTGCTAGGGAAACTCGGATAATTCAGCCTTTGGTTTCCCAACTTGGTAACAGAAATGTGGATGTGGCAACAGAAGCTGCCATTGCCTTGGGGAAATTTGTCTGTCCAGAGAATTTCAATTGTTCAGAGCATTCGAAAGCGGTTATTGAGTTTGGTGGAGTTAAACATTTGATGAGATTACTTCGAGCTGGTGATCATTCTCAAATACAAGGACTGATCTTGCTCTGTTACCTTGCCCTGAATGCTGGCAACAGTAAGGCTCTTGAGCAAGCCCGGGCTTTGAATGCGCTTGAGGGGGCAGCTCGTCATGTGGTAACTCAACATCCGGAGTTGAAGGATTTGTTCATGAATGCCATACACCATCTTACTCTTTACCAGGCTGGAGCTCTTCCTCATAGACAGACATTTTGACCATAGTGAAAGTTCATCATCTTGACTGGTACATAATTTAATCGATAGTGAATGTGCTTGTAATATATGTAAGATTTGATATAATGGAATTCTTTGCTGATAATGAGATGGTTTCAGCCGCAGACATGTGATACACCTCTGAGTGTTCTTGCAATTGGTTTTAACAGGTTTTGTTCTGCTGACTCATCTGAACCTGGTGGTCGCATGGACAAACCTTTCGGCATTTACGAACTTGTATAACATCAATAAATGAACCTATACAGGGTAGAATGTTGGTCCTTTTATGTGCTGGAATCAGTAGGATGTTTTGTTCTTCTTATGTTCTGTCGTACAAGAATTAAAAAAGAAAGGACCTAGCACATGTGGCCAGCCTAGCAAGATCTGGAAGAGACCATACTTTGAAAGCGTGAGAATGAGGCCCACCAAACAGCTTGTGGTTGCGCTATGATCACAGTCCACTTCATGTCAGATCAGATAAAATTTGGTGCATTTCATATCCTCAAGTTCCGTAATATAAAAGACCTCTCTCATCAACTAGTGTACCAGACATGATCAGAGCATTCAACCAGATGAGTAAGGATAACAAAGATGTGATCAGAAGGAAGGCTTGTGTACTGATTTGTCTGTATATTTTTATGAATTTCGCAACTTGTCTCGGAAACTTTAGGGCAGAATCTTAAATCATAAACACACACACGCTATGAACCATGATACATAACCAAGTAATCACAATAACAAAGCAAAAGTACGGTCTTTTAACACCCCTTTAGGTTAAAATTAGAGTAAAATATACCAAATATTTTGAATAAAATTTAATTGATTAAAACATACTTAAATGAACTAATCAAGATTTTGAATAACATATTCTTCAAAAGAAATGTAAAGAAAAATAAACAAATTGAAATGGCAAATCTTAAATACCAATAGAGGTCAATCAAAGCCTGGTAACCATGAAACCACTGGACTAAGCTGAAAATAGAGAAGCCCATGAAGCCGGTGGCCTCATTAGGTTCTTGGGATTAGACTAATTTGGAATTCTTTTCCATTATTTTTATAAACCAACTGAATAAATAATAATAAACTTTTGTTGTCTCTATGAAGCTTCCATCAATTGTCATCTAATGTGTTTCAATTGCAAGAAGTTGACTAACAATGCCACTAGCGTATATAACATACAAATTCTTGTTTCACCTAACTTCATCGATCTAAGTATAGTAAAGTAGGAAAAGCCTGAAAAGTGATTTCCTGAAGCTGTATGTGGAAGAAACAATCATGAATCATGGAATTAGAAGTTTCTTTCTCATCCAGAATTGCAAACCAGACAACCGTAGAGGCAGGAGAACACTTAGCTTTGACCCTTATATTCGTTACTAATTACTTGTCTTTGATGAGAAGCTAAAAGAAAGCTTTGAACTTAAGGAACAAGTTTAGTTTGGGGTTGCTAGCTCTTTCATGCTTAAGGTCATTGCCGCGTTTTGGAACTCCTCCATCTCATATTGAGTAAAGTCAAACATGAAAAGAGAGTTTTAGCAGCCAAAGGCGTGAGATAGTTGTCAATCAGCAGAATACAATTTTGATCAAACTGAAAATCGAAGATGGTAATCATTGCTGATGAGCCTAACAGCAACTTTCTGATGGAAAAATCTATGATTTGCAGGCTGGCCTCGATCGGTAGCATTTCCTTTTAAGATATATAGTTTAGATACATCAGCAAGCCTTGTAGTTAAAAACTATAATTAGTAGCCAACTTCTTCAATTGAAACTCGATTCGTTTTCACGTCACCGAAAAGGACAATAAGCACACATACTTGTCTACGACAATAATTCTTGTCCAAGCAAACTCCCAGAAGCTGTAACCTTAATATTCTCGCGAACCACACTAGGCCCTTTGACGTTTGTCCCTGAAATAACTTCATATTATGAAATAAAAAATCTTGTGTATCAACAAGATAGAAATATAAAGGACTACCTTTATCTGTTGAGAAATGGAGATGGCATTATTATTATGACACAATTAATTACTAAATTTTTTGAAGTAAATGTGATCTGCAATTATTAGATAATTTTGAAATTAAATTAGATTGAATCGAATTAAATCACTAAAAATGGATCATATACGATTATTTAATAACTAAAAAATTCAATACATTCAACCATCCAACTATCTTGAACCATCTTTTTTTTTAATTTTTAACGTTTCCGTTCGATTTACTTTAATAACTCTTGATAAAAACTGATCACTTTATTAATGAATCAGTTAATTTTCGTAAATTAATAACTTCTTATAAACTAAAATACATCAATTAAAATCTAACTTTAAATTCTTCGATAGATAAGCACAATCACTTTCAATTATATTTCAAATTTTTTAATTTTATTCAAACTTTAGCATATCTTATAATAGTGTAATATAAGTTGAACTTTTCAAGCTTTAAACATCATATCTTACAGGTTTAACTTCTGATCCAATTTTTTAAATATTGAAACCCACTATTCACGATATTTACAACTACATTTATCATGATCGAAATTAGACGTACAAAAACTCAACTCATAGAGCAATATAAGGAGAGTTTGAAGGTTCCCAGCAAGAGTGGAAAATTTGTAGCATCCCATCTCTCAAATGATTAAGATATTTAAAGAGTTAGACTAATGAGTTATATGAGTGTCAGCATGTAGAGCGACATTAGTATAGTTGTGACATGATTATTATAATTATATTCAAAGGCATGATATGAGCATACACAAATGAATTGTGAATTAGACAAATGGCAGTCAATTGACATATCCCAGGGTATGAAAAATGTTAAGTGAAAATGAGGTGAATTGTGATTTGATATGTCTTGAATTTTGATATGATTAGGTTTCAATTAGAAAATTTGGAACTAAATGTTATGGATTGAAAAATTGATAGATTAAAATGTAAATTTGAATTAGGACAAATGTTAAGTGGTAGGATAAATTTATACATAAAAAATTTGGATAATTTAGTTTATAATTGAGTGACATTTGGCATAATTAAACATGTGACAAGTGAACTAGTAATTAAATGACAAGTGGACTAATCTTGGAGTGACATGTGGACTGATTAAAGGGTGACAAATGACAGCATAATGAGTGGATTAGTGGCAGCATAATTGTTGAACAAATGGCTAACATGCCTTAAGACATATGGTGAGTTTACAAGTTGACACCTAGTATGATGATAAAGCAAATTCCAGCAGCGAAGTTTTTATCGTTTCCCTCACCTTTCTCCACCGAAATTGCTCCAACTCTTCTCTATATTTTGGTCTTAAACCTAGCTAAAGTTCTGCATGAAAACCACACCTAAATCCTTCGCCAAATTGCCAAGAAACTAGCTGATTATGATCTTTATATTGCTGTCCGAAAATCACCTTGCTTTCACCATAAGTTTGGGTTGATCTTGCATGATTGGAGACTTGGTTTAATTTGAAGTTTTGTATTCAATTGCAGTAGCCCTCGTAATAACCTTCCACGTTTGGAAGTTTGAGGTTTGGAATCTCAGTACTGCAAGTCATTTAAAAGATTTTTAAATATGATTAATCAAAAGTGCAAGTTGAATTTATTAATATTGTTTGTCACTTAATTATAAATTATCAGTTGGTCAATTAATATTTTTAAAATACATAATTTATGAATTATTACATACCTGATTCTAATATTTGAAAGATTATATTTACAAATTTTTATTTTAAGATATACTTTGAAATTATTAATATCTAATGATGTAAACTCAAAACTTAATTTTGATTTATTGACTTAATAATTATAAATTGCAACTACAAATTCAACCATTACAAAAAAAAAAGATACAAATCGCATGAATTTCAAATCCTCATCACCATTTTACAATGTCAAATTAGATTACCAAAACCATGAGTGCTTGACATCTACTTCCTACCCTTTACCATAACCTTTCTTTTTTTCTCTTTTCTTGGTGGCAAAGCCGATCCACCGGCATGCATAATGAATCCAAGTGAGCCTGAACTGAATTTCCACGTAAAAGAATGTGAAGCTAACCCTTTTTCTCGTTCGAGATTGTTTCCAATATTTTTATCTCGGGATTTATGCGAAGCTCTAGTCAAAGTGAACCCTTTTTCCCTCTCGGATACTGCTTTCAGGATTTTGCCTCAGGATTTCCATTGATTGCCGACATAAAGCAGATTCTCATCCATTGATTTCATCTTCATCATAACCTTGAGTTATAATTACTAGATTCATGAACAATACTCATGGTGTTGACTTTGACATCTTGGTTTAATAACACATAATAAAACCTGCCGTCTTGTCGGTAAGGTGCACTGAAATGTTCTTTTGATGGATTTTTCAATGAGCTATCATTGGATGAAGCATACTGTCGGATACCGTTATTTGACCATGAAAAGAAGCACCTGTAATTCATCATCAGACACTAGAAAAAGGGTCATTTGCTAACTTTGTACTTCTTCGATTTCACTGCCTTCAGCTCTACCTTCTACTCTATCCTTTTCATTTCACTAAAAACGTGTTTTAAATGTTTAGTTTTATATATAATTGTCGGCATTACCTTCCGTGTCTATCTTGCACACGATCAGTATAAAAAGAAAGTATCTATGATCAAAGATCATTAGTTTAATTTTACTAGATTATTGGAATTTAATATATATTTAATTAAGTTAAATTTAATTTATTAGTTTTTAATTAGACAAGACTAGTGCAAATGGCAGTTGAATTGCCATGTCAACTTTCAACCCGTAAGCATAATGTACAGTTAGCTACGTCCAGTACAAGATTGAAAATGGGTTTTGATAGGTATAGAACACAATTAATGGCCAGGTGACTTTCAGACAAAATATGCCTCCTTAACCAATCCTGATAGTGACCCTCAAGGTATTGTTCTAGTACCAAGCAATTTAGGACCACATCTGTTGAATTTCAGATGTCTGATTGTTTGAACTTTGAAAAGATTGGCTCCAGTTCTGTTGAAAAGAAAATACATTACGATCAGTTACAGCACCTAAGTTGGTCCCAAGCTCATTTTTCCTAGCTTTCTAACGTAGACTTGTCTTGTGTCAGTATATCTTACACAAAGGTTTCTCATTATAAATCTTGACCAACCGAAATTTCCTCGATATAAAATATAATTATACCGCTTATTGTGCTTCCTGAATATTATGCTTTTTTATTGTTTAGATATCTTCTTTGCACATATACATGTTCTTAACGTACAAAAGATTAACTGCAGATTCTGATACGTGGAGATATAGGCATAATTAGAGGCATGAAAATTTCATGAAGAACAAGCTTCTTTCTTTTTTCTAATTGTTAATGACAAAATAATATGGAGCCTGACTCCTGAGGGGTTCCGGAGGTGATAGCTGGAGTTCTCTTCATCACATCCACAAAAGCACGAGAACCAAAGATGATTGAACCCTATTGAGGCTTTTACTGTTAGTTGTAGTTGGGGAGCTTGACCTTACCTCTCCCTTTCTCTCTCTCACTCCAATAATGGAGATTCAGCTGGGGACATAACAGCCAGGCAGTCGATTTTAGGCTTCTGGGAGGGACTCACTCAATGCATGGAGGGTCCTGGAAATAGCAGCTATATGTATAATTTCATCTAGCAGGAAATAAGTATCTTGGATATGACTACTGGTCCTAATTAAGATAATCTTGTTAATTACACTTACTCTCAGTCTTTACCACCCAAAATAAAAATTTTAGAAATGAAAACCCTACCCCACTCCCATCTGTTCAGTTCATTATATTTAAACTAATAATGTTTCTGTATAAAGTATTCTTCTGGGTCTGACTCTTGCAAAATGGTTGAACCAGAAAAGACTGAAATTCTGTAGGTTTTCTGTGTACTTTTTTCCTTGTTCCCTACCAATGAATGGTTCTTCGTTAACTTGAGCAAGAAAAGTTGTGTCAGGACATATATGACAACTAATGAAAATGATACTTAGTTGCAAATTTCTGAGAGATGGTCAATTAAGGCAACAAGAATTAGTTTAACTCTTGAAACTGTAGTGATTACATCATATCATCATCACATGAAACAAGTACGAGACAAAAAATAAAAAACAAGAAAATGGAAGTAAAAAGAACAGTACAATTAAAACTCAAGGAATTAAAGATCAGTACTTTAGCGTCTCTTTTTTCTTTCTGAATCTTGTAGATAGAAAAGGGTAAAAAAGACCGTCAAACATTTCCGTACTACCAGCATCTAGTTTGTGATTGGATAATGAGAAAGCTCAAGAGAAAATGGTGAAAGAATGAATGTTACAGTTCATATCTGATGGAAGACATTAAGATTTTCTGCTGTTGGATCTCCTGATAGCGATGTCAACTGATAGCTGTTAAAAACTGTTGTATTGTCAATTTGAAGCTGTCCTTCATGCCATGAAGTTGGCTTCCATTCTTCGGTCTTGATCCCATTGACATGAAACTGAAATATCGACTCTAACTTGTTGGCATCCGACGAGAAAACATTCTCCAAGATATTGTTCATCTGATATCCTGTGTAATTGCTGATGTTTGAGCTGTTACTGGAGCTTTCCTTTGCATCATTTAAGAACATAGAACTCATCCTGGAAGCGGAGTTTTTTGAGAAATCTGCCCCGCTTATATTCCCATGATGAGAACTTGTTAAGCTTGGTATTGAAGTAAATGCAAAGTTCGAACTTGTTTCAATTTGACTTTGATCGAAAGATGTAAGAGTTGCCTGACTTGAAAAACTCGGATGTAATCCAACAGGGTCTAAACCGGTTGGCAATTCAAAGTAAGACAAAGGATCGCAAGCTTGTCCAGTTATGAATTGGTCTTTTGGTACTTCTGATAATCCACTCCTATAGCAATTTGTGTCGTCACCAAAATATGCAGGTTCTATCTCCGGGAAACTTGATATGAATGGCAATCCTTTTGATTGTGGTAGTTTCAAAGATTCGTCTTCTGTAGAGTTGTGTTCTTTTTTCACTTCTACGTGATTCAGGGGCTTGTGGGTTGCTGGGTCGATACCATACTTCATTAGTTTCTTCTTCAAACTTGAGTTCCAGAAGTTCTTAATCTCATTATCTGTTCTTCCTGGCAATTGTGATGCAATTTGAGCCCACCTGCGGTTCAAGTTCAAAAGATGTTTAATCACCTATTTACATTTTTAGTCCGCAAGAATTGTCTGGTTGAAATAAAAATTTTACCTGTTACCCAAAACTTGATGAAGACTGATTATATGATCTTCCTCTTGCTGGGAAAACATTCCTCTCTTCAGGTCAGGTCTCAAGTAATTTATCCATCTCAACCTGCAACTCTTTCCACACCTTTGTAAACCTGCAAGAATCAAACAACAGCAACGTGATCAACGCCTTTCAATACTGAAGATTGAAACTTTATTATCCCAGGAAAGAAATAAGAGAATGCCAATTTGCTACTCAATTAAACTATACCAGCTAACTTAGGAACAGCACTCCAGCAACCAACCCCAAATCTAGTTATGTAATTGTAAAGCTTTTCATCTTCTTCAGGGGACCATAGACCTTTCCTTAGTTTCTGCTTCACACAGCATGAGTGTCGTCCCATTTTCTTTCAACTATTACAGTGAGCAGAGACTGCTATGAATTCAAACTTGAACAGCCCACTACGGAGAAGACTGATATGAACACGGAAAGCTATATAGAAACAACAAGTGTGTACATAGTAGAAACACGATCAAGAGAAGAGGACTAAACCATACTTAGGAATCAAGCTAGAGAGAGAGATGAGAGAGAAGGGGTGAGGAAGGTGAAGCAATCAAGTGGGTTTTACGCAAATCTGGTACTGCTTTTGCATAGGACTGGATTGGTTTTGAAGATATCTCTAACTCTAGAAATTTTGGTTGTAAAGTTGTATTAAACGAGAACAACTTTATAAATCTGTACTTACGAGTAAGAACACAGTTGCTTGTTTATGTCTTATAACCATAATACTTCATTGTTCCTGGACTGTACTTCCACATTAAATCAAGCCCTGTAAGCGTAACTGATACTGCACATACTCATTTTAACCATAAACGTTTATCCTCATCTTCTTACCAATATTCTTTAAATTGACAGCTAGATTCAAACACGAACCTAAACATTTAAAGAAGACAAAACCATTTAGTTCAAAGAAGGAGATAGAGAGTCTTAATTTTAATTGATGTCTTTACACTTTTAGGAGGGTTTGTTTGCTTTCATTTAATTGTATTTTTATTTTTATTTAAATACAAATTATTCATTTGGATTTTAAATTTTGGTTTCTTTTCTATTTTTACTTTTCTGATTTCTATCAACTAAATATATATTATTTAATTGTTTAATATACTAATTATCGGTAAAAATTATGAATAACTTAATTTAATATTAATTATAAATTACTTAATTTTATTTAAAAGTAATTTAATAATTATTAGTAAAGATAACTAAATTTAAAATATCTTCAAAAATATATAAATTTCAAGTAAATTTTGGTTTAGTAATTAGAATATATTTAAAAGA
>JAOTAZ010000007.1:20462673-20472819 GCA_025629785.1 Erythroxylum oxycarpum | reverse complement strand
GTGTTAGAGTGTCCATACTGCCTAGACATGTATATGTTAAAGGTTTATAAGTGGTAAGAGTCAACTATCCAAACAACTAGTTCTAATTATTTGGACAATAATTGACCCAAGCCCAATTCTTGTTAATGGGTTTTACACTCTACCCATATTAAAAATTTTACATGGTATCAGATCAGGTTTGGCCCGGATTATTAATTTCCTGGTTGTCCGTCTGGATGTCCAATTTTAGTGGCCCGATTCGGTTTTCATTGCGTATATTTCAAGTGACAAATAGATGTCCAGCCCCAGTTACACTTGAGGGGGAGTGTTAGAGTGTCCCATATTACCTAGACATGAATATGTTAAAAGGTTTATAAGTGGTAAGGGTCAATTATTCAAACAACTAGTTCTAATTATTTAGACAATAGTTAACCGAAGCTCAATTTTTATTAATAAATTTTACATTATGCTCGTATTAAAAATTTTGCGAAGAGATTCTCGGAGATGAAGAAAATATGTTTAAGGGTGACCTTCATCTTGAGGTCACTCATGTCGGTAGAGGTACAGTTGAATTGCCATTAAATTGGAGGGTTAGCGTGAGAAGTACAGTGGTTGGAATGGCCTCTTAATTAAGTCGTGTCCGCACAACTAGGCTGTTGTTGGGCAATCAAGAAACATATCTAATCCATCATCATATCCATAAATGTCCAATGTCCGCTTTAACGAGAGTAAGATGTATACGCCACTGCACTGCATGCACTTTAATTCGTGTCAATTGGTTAATCCAAAAAGTCAAACTCTTCACATTAAAAATAATGAACCCTTAAAATCCAATTAATCTGTGTATCTTATGCTTCACTTTGATTGAAAAATCGTACGGTAGAACGAATTGTATCTGTAATACTTCGTGAATTCGTGAAGTGGACTGACGTAATACAGACTACGTTTGATGGGACGCTTCATAGGCATATGTATGAAGTCCAGTGAAGAATAAATTCACTCACAAACAGTACCTTAAAAACTCCCAAGATGTAATACTAAAACTTGCAGGTATTGTATACGTTTGCCCGTTAAAGGCACAGTGCTTTTCCTTGTTGTCTTAGTCATCCAACGACGAGACTTCCTTTTCAAGAGATGATGATCACAAAATGATAGTGAAAGTAAAGCATCTGAAGACCATTTATGTCCCTCCCCTAAATGATTAGCTCATTCTCCTTTGGGTCTCACCTTTTGGTTGTCCCCAGCTTGCCCTTGGATAAGGGCGGAAGGATCAGGCCTATTCTTAACCTGTCTTTATTTTGCTTTGTTTTATTCTTTACGAGGGTCTATTTTTGAAATTTATAAATAACAAAAAAAGTTAAAATAACTTTTTTTAAAATTTACCCAGATTTATAAAAAATTAGGAAAGGGTCTGGTTGTCCCAATATTTTAAAAAAAAAGAATGAATCTCAATATTTTCTCCCTTACATAATTTCCCTACCAACACCATGCTTTTTTTAACCACAATCTTACCTAAGTCCTCGGCTTTGTGCAAATAGGTCTCTAATTCAACTGTCAATTATCTTTTGTTTTATAATAATAGAAATCACAATCATTATTTTAATGTAATTTCCAGAAAATAATTTAAAAAAGCTTTCAATATTTTTTGATTATTTCTAATGGTAGAAGAAGATTTTAAATTTACCCAAAGACCTTGTATAGCATCAACCATGGCAAGCGATCAAGAACAACAAAAGAATTTTTTTTTTGAAGAAGATGAACTCTACTTATGATTTGAATTAAAATGACAATTTTAGGAATGTAATCGTAAAGTATAATTATGAGGGGAGAACTTTGAGGAATGGGCTTATGCTGAAAGAACTCCATTGTGTGTTCAAAGAAAATAGTTTCATAGATGGAACCATTGAACAGCCAAAAGAAGAGTCCTCCAAGTTAGAGGATTAATGGATCGTTTTACCCATGTTGGTGTCATGGTTTCTAAATATTATTGAACCTAATTTGCATTTAAACATATCGTATATGGAGAACGCAAAATACCTTTGTCAAGATATCAAAAAACGATTTTTCATTATGAATGGACCTTAGACTCATCAATTAAAATTTGATTTGGCCGAGTGTAAGTAGTGTGGCTTGTCTATAGTTGCTTACTATGGTAAGATGAAAGCCCTACAGGAGGAGTTAGTGAATTATAAGCAAATTCCTATATATAGGTGTGCAGGATGTTAGTGTGATATTGGAGCACAATTATAGAAGCACTGGGAAGAGAAAAGAATGCATCAAGTTTTTATAGGGTTGGACGATGTGACCTATAGCACCTTTCGATCCAACTTGCTTACTAGCTATGGATCAAACTTGCTTACTATGGATCTATTACTTACGATGAACAAGGTGACCTTGGTTCAAGAGGAAAGGATGTGGATCATCAACCACACTAAAGAAGAATAAGGGAAGCCAATGGGACTTCTTGTTTAAGTTGGCATCAAGATGAAAGGATGCGGTGAGGTGAAGGACAAAACATTTGTTTGCTCAAATTGCAATTAAGCGGGTCACAATGTCGCAAATTGTTCAACTAATAGGGTATCTCGACTGGTGGGAGGACCATACTCGAGGAAAAGGAAGAGTTGAAGATTATGGGAGAGGACAACAACATCAACAACGTCCTCGTAATAGTGTAGGTCGATAACAAGTACATGCAAATGCCTGTATAATGACTAGCGGCAAACATTACTTCAAGTAATGAATAATTATAAGCCTAGTACTGGCAATATGTTGAAATATAAGTGGAAGTTTCTCCCATATGGAAAGAATATATGGCCTTGAGCATGCATATAAGCCTAACTCCTCCTATCACCAATTGGATTTAGGATGGAACCTTATTTGAGATTGTATGTGCACAATTTATTTGGGATCAATCTTATAAAATGGTATTAGAGCAGGTTGCTCTTGAGCTAGCCATCACCACCTTGACGCGATATACTGTGTCACATGTTGGGCCTTAAATTAACTCACCTATAAGGGGGACGTGTTGAAATATAAGTAGGAGTTTGTTTTATATGGAAAGAGTATATGACCTTGAGCATGTATATAAGCCTAGTGAGTTACTTCTTCTATCACCAACTGATTTTAGGATGGAACCTTATTTAAGATTATATGTGCTCAATTTATTTGGGTTCAATCTTACAAAATTTAACACAAGAGAATGACTAAGAAACATAAAGATATTCTTGGGATCATTGTTGCAGAAGTATTAAATCATATGACCCCGGGAGTTTGGAGAGCCTATATGAATTGATGTCAGAATGTCTTATTAGACTACCTGATGACCAATATACTACTACAGTTAAGGAAGGTAAATGATATTTGATGGAAAGTTGAAGGTTAAAAATGTCTTCTATTTTCCCCTGTTAAATTACAATTTAATTTCTGCATCATAGTTGACCGATCAGTCAAACCATATTGTCCAATTCATAATAATTGATATGTTATACATGATCGTATTTTGAAGATGTTAATTGGTGTGAATGAACAAAACTTATGAATGGATGGGCTTTATTATTTGAATAGGTAACTGCCCTCTTATGAGCATTTGTTGGTATTTGGTTCTTTTATGTTATGCACACAATCAGGGAAAGAAAGGGACAAAATTTATAAGTCGAAGCCATAACTTTGTCTTTGATGGGTACCCTTACAAAAAAAAGGTTAGAAATTATATGATCTAAAAAAGGGACTATTTTGTTTCACAAGATATTGATTTCTTTAAGACTAAATTTTCATTTGCCTAAGATGATCCCAACTTTAGTAAGACTCTTATATAGAAGAAGTGATTTTACTAAGGGAATAGATGATCACAATCTTGAGAGAGTTTGGAGTGATATGAGGAATGCACATGTAGATGATATGAGGGAAAAGGTTAGAGATATGTTACCGATCACGAAGAGATCAAAACTTTCTTATAGCTATTACTTCAGATCATGAGCCCATATCTGTCACTAAGGAAGTTAAGGACATAATGAAACATGAAATTCAAGCGCTTGAAGATGATGGGACGCGGGTGCTGAAACCTTTACCTTTATGGAAAAAAGCACTCAGCTACACGTGGGTGCATAAAATAAAGGGATAACCATACTTAAATTACCAAAAAATATTAGAAAAATTTTCAATTTAATGCCTAAATTTTTGCATTTTTCAATTAAATGATTAATCTTTTAAAAACCTTAACAATTTAGTCCAAAACGTTTGTTTTTGTTAATATAATCAATAGGTGGATATCCATATGACCTTTAGTAGACATGTCATATCATCAAAAATAATCTTTTAAATTGAATTATTAAGGTTTAAAAAGTTGGTTACTCAATTGGCAATTTAAAAAACTTGGGCATTGAATTAGAAAAATTTTAAAAGCTTAAACAATTTTGAATTCGTTATCTCTAAAAAAATATAATTAATAACATTTTATGAAATGATTTAAAGCTCGTTTGGTGATTTTTGGCAACCATCAAGTTGTGGGAGTTGATAAATACTTAACACATTTACTCTAGTTATTAAGCTTGTTGGCCCCTGAATTTTTTTTGATTAAGCATGATTTAAATTAATTTTGAGGTCTTGATAGATTAATTATTTTTGGAGTGATTAATTATGTCAATGTGAGTAAGACTATATGACATGGGTTAGTTAAATTAAAGTGTTAAGAGTGTACAACATAAAGGGCATTTTAGGCAAGTCACTTAAGGATGAAAGAACATAAGCTTATAAGGAGGGGTAAATTAGACATTTGAGATTCATTAAGGGTATAAGAGGGAGAAGAAAAGGTTGTTTTGCGTTGAAGAAGAAGCAAAAACGAAATTGAAGAGAAAAGAGAGAGAAAGGAAAAGCGAGAAAGAAGAAGAGCAAACTAGGTTTTGATTTTTCTTAGTTTTAAAGGAAGATTTTGAGAGTGTCCAAGAAGGGAAAAAGGAAGAGAAGGATTAGAGTTTCCATTAGAGCCAAGAAACTCGTTGATTGGTGAAGATTCAAGGTAAGTTTGATTTTAATCTTTAGTTTTTTGGTGGAAAGAGCTTAGGAAATGTATGGGTTTATGTATCCTAGGATCAATTTTATGCATATAGTTCTTTGGGTTTTCCAATTTGAATGCCTATTGATTTGAGATTTTTGTCAATGTTTAAGAAAATCAAAATAGGCAAGAGGAGCAAGAGGAGAGACACATTTGAGCAAGTTTTCAAGCAAGGAAATTAAGGTGGGTGGAATTTTTATAATTGAATTAATAAGTCATTAAAGTTTCTTCAAATAAATAGAAGTTAATGATTTCCATCTACCTTGATAATGTGCATTTATTGTCCTTTAAAAATGTTTTGAGAATATGCCACATGTTTTTGTATGTGAATTTTATGAATGACTTATGAGAACGATTTCAAATGGCTTTATAATTGTTGTATTTGTCGCTTTTTAATGATTTGGGAAATGGCTATATGATTGGTATGGGATTTTGGTTGAGAAATTGTGTTTTATGATTTAATGAGAATTTATTATGTTCATGAAGGTTTTAAATGGTTTTTGCTTATTACCGGCTATAAAATTGTTATCCATAAACTTTAAGCTCACCCCCTTTCCTTCCCATCCTCAGGCGATGAACAAGATATCTAGTGATCGAGTCGAGAGTCAAGGCATCACTCCAATTTGCATATTTTGTTTTTGAAGCTAGATTATGTAAAACAGGGCTTTAGTTGCATTTTGAGCGATTCTAGTTTTTGTAAACTTTGTATTTTTGAATTATGATGTATTGTGGCTCAAAATACCCACTAAAGCGTTGTAAACTCTTATCTTTTGATGTAAATGAAATACATACACATTATGATTGCTTATGGCTTTTCAAGTCTTTGCATTGCTAATTTTCAAATTTTTATAAGGGTAGGAATTGTGTTCTGAATTCAAGGAAAAATCTGGAATAATCTAGGTAGAACTGATAAAAATTATCTTCTGGGAAGTTGTAGATGATCTTTCTAGCTTTCCAACGATATAAAGTTTGTAATTTTTGGATATCAAAGTGGAAAGATATGATCATTACAAGTTGTGATGCTGCATATGGTGTGTGTATAGGATAGTTATGGTAAATGATGGGAAATTGGGGTTTTGATGAACTAAATAGGATGAGAATTGAGAGTTTTATGAGATAAATTTGGTGGTTGAATTGATATGAAGTGATTTTGCACTAGAAGAGTTGAATTTGGGAACATTATGAGTGAATATGATGTTAGATTAGATGTAGGAACCATTGGAGAGGCTTTGGAGAACCCCTATGTCTGTTAGACGGACTTTAGATCCGTTAAACTAACCTTCTTGGGTCAAAAATGACCCACAACATCGCCCATGTCCGTTTAACGAACTTTACCTTCTTGGGTGAAAAAGAGCCCCCAGGCTCGTCAATCTAGTGGCTACATTAAATCAGCGATTTTGACCCTCTTGATGGCAACATCTTGCTTTTTGGTCTTCATAAAAGTTGTAGATCTAGAAGTCTTCTTTCAAATATTCGAAGAACAAACTCAATCAGAAATCTGTAGCAAAAGTTATGGTAATTGCGCCAAGACAGGTACAATATGAATGATGAGTTAAACATGTTAGATTCTTTTGGTCATAACTTCCTCATCCAACCTCCAAATGAAGTGATTCTTGAACCAATAGATTCCTAACACATGTTTCTATCTTTAATTTTTTTTTCATCTTTTCAAGTTGATTTGAAAAATTTTGATGGAGAGAAAGTGAGGGGTCAGTTGGGAGAGCATGATTGGGGTATGAACACACTTTGAGTTTTTAAGCATATCTTGATCTATAGAGCTCCGATTAAGATGGTTCTTGCTTCAAAACAAACTAGAGACTTAGAGCTATAATTTCTTTGAAGAAGTCAAATTGAAATTTTGGATTAAAGTTTCCCAAAATCTGTTCAGAATTAGAAAAAATGAGTTTGACTATGGTGATTGATTTGTATGGGCACGCCATTGAACAAATTGTGAGGAACTTTTTTTGGGATGTTATGAGCAAGAAGATGAACCGATAATGGTTAAGATGATTTCTTGGAATACGCTCACGTCATGATTTCTTAAGAGTTTGGGCCCTGGAACTAAGTGGGGTCTAACAGTTGTGGTATCAAAGCAAGAGTTGGGTTCTAGAAGTAGGATCCAACATTTATGGTATCAAAGCAAGAGTTGGGTTCCGAAAGCGGGATCCAACATATATGGTATCAGAGCAAGCGTTGGACTCTAGAAACAAGCGGGGTCCAATAAAAACTAAACATATAACACAAATAGCAAATATAAATAAAATAAATAAAAGTAGAGGCAAGAGAATGCTTATGGAGATTATGGCGGCAAAGGTGTCGGCGATGTCACGTGTACTTTTTAAAGTTTGAAAATTTTGAAGGGTTTCTTGTTCTGATAATGTTGTTGATGCTCCATTTTTGCCAATCGTGCTTTAATCTCTCTTTTAAACTAGTGCTAGGTTTAAAGTCACTAGCGGGACTTATTCATTATGCTTAGATTACTTGAGAGGGAGAGAGAAAGCACTTCCCGATCTAAGGGCAAATGCCCTCTAAAGTAATGCTTACACTTGTGGCCATTGACCTTGAATGTCTCACCTTTATCATTGGTCAACTCTAATGCACCATGTGAAAAAAACTTTAGTGACTTGAAATGGGCCACTCCATCTTGATTTCCGCTTACTAGGAAATAATCGAACGCAAGAGTTGAACAATAAGACCATATGTCCAACCTTAAACTCCTTCTTTTTGATATGAGCATCATGCCATTTTTTGGCTCATTCCTTATATAGTTTGGCATCCTCATAGGCGTTCAATCTCAGCTCCTCCAATTCATTTAACTGTAGCAATCTCTTCTCACTGACTGCTTTTAAGTCAAAGTTCAACACTTTGATTGCTACATATTGTTCTCTAACTCCACTAGTAAATGACAGGCCTTACCATGAACTAATCAGTAGGGTGTAGTGCCAATGGTTGTCTTGAAGGCTATCCAGTAGGCCTAAACTACATCATCTAGCTTAGTTGCCTAATCTTTTCTCAAACTATTGGCATTCTTCTTTAAAATCTTTTTTAGCTTTCTATGCACCACTTCTACTTGCCCACTCGTTTGGGGGTAGTAAGTTGTTGCGTCTCAGTGTTGCACCCCATATCTTTTCAACAAAGTTTCAAATGGTTTGTTACAAAAATGTGTACCTCTGTCACTGATTATGACCCTTGACACCCCAAACTTGTTAAATACTTGCTTGATAAATCTTTGAACTAGTCAGCCATCATTTTTTGGAGTTGCCATAACCTCGACCCATTTTGATACATAGCCAATACCTACCGGGATATAAATATTTTTGAATGAGGATGGAAACAAACCCATAAAGTCTAGCCCCCAGACATCAAAGATTTCAACTTCCAAAATTGTCGACAGTGGCATCTCATCTCTTTTGGAAATGTTCTTGACTCTCTAACATCTGTCACAACTTTTCACAAAGTCCTGTGCATATTTAAACAATGTTAGCCAAAAGAATCTACACTTTTAACACTCTTGCAATTGTCTTGTTGGCCCCGTAATGTTGTGTATGCAAGGAACTATGATAGTGAGTTAAAAAATCAAGAAATTCATCATTTAGAACACGTCGCCTAATTAATCCATTAGTAAAAGTTTTGTACAAAATTGGTTCCTCCTATATATATTGTGCACAATCATGTAAAAATCTCTTTCTTTGTTAGGAAGAAAAATGAGGCGGAAAGATACCACCTGTGATGTAGTTTGCAATGTTCGCGAACCATAGAATACTCGATTCATTTACCAAGAATAATGTCTCATCAGGGAATTGTTCATTGATTTATGTTTATAGGTACAACTCCCCTCGTTCCAACCTTGATAGGTGACCAGCTACAATGTTTTTCGCTCCTTTTTTTTATCCTTGATCTCTATATCAAAATTTTATTGGAGTAGGATCCATTCCTTCTTGGCAAAAACATACTTCAATGTTGCATGATCTGTAAACATAACAACCTCCGAACCCAGTAAGTAAGAATGAAACTTGTCACATGCGAACACTACAACTAACAATTATTTTTCTGTGTTTATATAGTTAAGTTGAGATCTTCTTAAAGTCCTATTGGCATAGTAAATGGTATGCAACTTTTTGTCCTTATGCTGCCCCAATACACATCCAATTGTGTAGTCACTGGCATCACACATTAATTTAAATTGTAAACACTAGTTTGGCAGCTATAAAATAGGTACTGATGTCAATATGCCCTTTAACCTATCAAAAGCAAGTAAACAATCATTATCAAAAACAAAAGGTACATCTTTTACTAATAAATGAGTAACGGGTTTGGCAATTAATGAAAATTTCTTTATAAATAGTTCATAGAATATGACATCCCCCAAAAATGCTCTGACCCCTCAGACATTGCTTGGCGGTGGAAGCTTATCAATGAATTTAGTCTTCGCTTTATCCACTTCAATACCATTGCAAGAAATCTTATGTCCTAACATAACTCCTTCCTAAACCATAAAGTAGTATTTCTCCCAGTTTAAGACTAAATGCAACTCTTAACACTTTTGGAGAACTTGGTCTAAATTTTTCAAACACTGCTTGAAAGAATCTCCAAATATTGAAAAATGATCCATAAATAGTTCCAAAAAATCCTCAATCATGTCTGCAAAAATTTCCATCATACATTGCTAAAATGTAATTATTGCATTACAAAGTTTAAATGTCATTCTTTGGTACACAAAAGTGCCATATGGGTATGTAAAAGTCATCTTCTCCTGATCATCTGGATATAAAAATACCTGATTGTAACCATAATACCCATCCAAAAATAATAAATTATTTTTCATCATTATTATCCCACCTTTGTTGAGTAAACAATGTACTATACTCACCCACTCGCTGTCTGATATTGGGTATATAATTCTTGCATCCAGAAGCTTGATAATCTCCATTTTTACAATTTCTTAGATGTTCGAATTTAATCGCCACTGTTTATGTAACTGATCGCGGCTCTGTCGTTCGATTAATTAAATCGACCTTGGAAACCGGTCAAAATAAAATTTTCCAAGATTGCAGCAAGCTGAACCTCGGGTCGTCTCTCTCGATGGAATCACTACGGAAATTAATCCTAAGACTAGC
>JAOTAZ010000007.1:20444680-20457976 GCA_025629785.1 Erythroxylum oxycarpum | reverse complement strand
TTACTGGCAATTTGCAGATTATAAAAACTCGATGCAAGGAACCAAATTAAGCATAAAAATCATAAATTAGGAGTCAATAAATACATAAATACTTAAGAAAGTGAGGCCAATTTATAGTATAAATTCGGTTCAATCAATAATCAAATTTCATTAAATCAAAGATAAAACCCCAAAGGTGAGTTTAGAACATCATTAACATCCAAAAATCTTATTGTCAACTGTTATTCCAATTCTATACAATAATCAAACTGAAAATAATAGGAAATATGAATTGAATGGATGACGAAAGGTAGCGACATCAGGAAACTCCTAATCCGGGAAGTACATCGACTCAGTTTCTTCTCCTCTTCTCTCTTCCTTCTTCTCTTTCTCTATCTCTCAATAATTCTCTCTAGGGTTTATCTAAAAGTGACTGATGCAAAAGCTATCTTTGCCTCTTTGTCTTATTCTTTAAATACCTTTTGTGTTCTAAGTCATTGACATATTCATAAGATTCACAAAATGCAACCTAACAAACTATCATATAATATGCAAAATTCACATTCAAAGCAAAACATATAACCCCCACACTTGAGCAACACATTGTCCTCAATGTGATAAGGGGACAAACAAACACTCATGGAGAGAAGAAACATAAATTAAAAAAAGTAAAAGTAAATAAAGACTAAAGTTAAAAAAAAGGGATTAGAACAAAGCCTCACGGTGATTAAGGTGGGGATGGTATTGGAGGTGGTAGTTGGATGCCTTGAGACTCAAAGCAACGATGGATATGACGTATATCTCAGCTCTGACATCATTGTGTTCAGGCCACCTCTTTCATTCTTCTAGATTTCTCTACAAGTGTATTTGTAATTACTTTGGTGTTTGTTGAGATTATATCAAGCACTTTCTTCCAGCCCGGTTCTTTTGTTTCTTCTTCCTTTTTAGACTCCTCGCTGGTCAAATCCTCTTTTTGTTGTTGCTAAGCACTTGAACTCGCTTGACTAGTCCTAATCTTGACGTGTGTATTAGCATTAATATCCTGAAGTTCCATATTGTGGGACTTAAGGATTTCAACTTACCATAGATGATGATGGTTTATGAATTCAGGACAGTAGAATGTGAGTCTGTTGCACTTAACTCTATAATAATCAACTATGGCCAAAACCAAGTAACCCATTCCTAAGTTATTGCTCCACTTATGTCGAGTGGCAATAATTGCATTAAAGATGATGGTTGTTGTGCAAACTGGTATACTATGCTCTATGAACCACAATATAAAAAATTCCTTCATCGAACACTTATTGATTTCCATTTTGTCAAAAACAGTTTGACACATGAATTTATGCAACAATAAGTGCTCGTGGCTCCTGATGATGTTATTGTGTGCATTCTTAGCGTTGAAATGCTCTAACCTAATTAGTTCAATCCAGTAGGGGGTGACACGGAAATCATCGTATTGATCCACTACGGACGATTTGGGGAAACCATAATCTTCATACAAAGTCTTATAATTAAGCTTATAAGGTTGTCCCTATAACCTAAACCACAATTCCCTAAGTTTATTGGATTCGTATTGAAGGGATGTAAAGAAATCTAAGGTAAGTTCTTGGTAAACTAGGTATTGAAATTGAATAAATTATCCCCATTGAATTCTCTCTGCTAAATTTTTGACCTTGTCTTGCAATTTTAATCTATTTAATGTCTCAAAATGAAAATACTTTGGAACCATATTTGCTTATTATGAAGCGAATCAAAGCGAGTACCTTCCTCATATGAGAGGATTAGGAAAGGTGCTCCATAGTCAGCTACCCTATTCCTTTTACCTCGTCCCGAGACTTGGTTTCACCTTGATGATTGATCACGATTTTTCGATATGAGTAAGTTTTAATATTTAACCTCAATATTCTACAAGTATACGGGTCATTCACGTAGTACCTAAGGTGTCGATCCCACGAAGAGGGTTAATCTAATCCTAAAATCTAAGGTTAGAAACTATTAAATAGAAATTTAAAAGACAATGAATTTAAACACGAGAACTAAATAAATCAAACAAACCAAATCAAATATCAAAACAATAATTGACAATTAACATTTAACGAAAACAATCAATGAACAACGATTAACACTTTCAAATTAAAAATGAATAACAAATAATGGAAATTGATTGATTTGTTGAACGATGATAACACACCCTAGAATTCAAACTAGTGAGTTAACTAAAAGAGAGCAAGGGAAAATTATCTATCTTTAATGCTAACCTAACCAATTACGATTTTTCAAATTAATAGTTCTAGAAGGTCCTAGGGTCAATTACTCTCTCTTAAGTTATAATTGACCTTAAAACATAAACCTTAATCAGATTATGAGAAGTTGTAATCTCTCAATTAATAACCTATCCAAAACCTAATTAGTTATTAATTTCTCTAATAAACAATTGAAAACCTATACGTGATCTCTCTACGCAAGATTTACCAACATGATTTTATTATTAATCTATTAAATTACCTAACTCTCGTTAGCCTATTTAATAGTTTTTTTTTCTCGATTCACCCTCTCAGTTTATTATTAAGATATGAAGTGTAGAATTAAACCACAATTAATTCAATAAACACATAAAACAATCATATTTTATTAAGTAAAAAATAATATTCCAAAGGTAAGTATAGAACATCAATCAACAATTCAATTCTATCATCAAAATATATATCCCAATTCTACAATCAAATAAAACTAAAATACATAGGAAATAGAACTCAAATGGACAGTGGTCACAACTTCAGAAAGCTTCTTATTCTAAGAAGCACATCAAGTGTGTGTCATCTTCCTCTTTTCTCTTCCTTCTTCTCTTTCTCGATCTCTCAAAGTTCTCTCCTTTAGGGTTTTGTTGTGGTGGCTGATCAAAAGCTCCTCTTTTTCTCCTCTTTATGTTCTTTTATACTTATTTATGTTTTGGTAACCTTAGGACATTTTTGGGTTCGAAAGGTCCAAAAAATCCCTCCAAACATAAAGTTCATGAGCATTTGCGCATTTGCGCATTTGCCTGATGCAGGCCATGACTGTGGCCGTTCAGGCCACGATCGTGGCCTATGTCGGGTCTTTCTAACATGATCGTGGACTATCAGGCCATGATCGTTGGTTATTGTTTTCATTCGAATGTCTTTCGAAACTCCTCTTTTCTTTGATGTTAGCCCTAAAACAATAGCAAACACATCAAGGTATCTTATAAACATAGTATTTAAGCTCAAAAGCTTGTACTAACCCATAAAACACTTAAAACACAAATAATTAACCAACTAACACAATTCTAACTTAAACATATACTAAACAATCAAATAAACAGCTAAACACATATCAATCTATACCCTAAAATATGATGCATTTCACACCTATCACTAATTGCTTAATGCACGACAAACCGGCTTGCGAGTAGGTAGAAGTTGAAAGAGACTGGAAGTTAGTAAATTAGGTAGAGAGAGGTGAGAGTGTTCGGAGGTTCTAAACTTAGAGAGATAAAGTTAAAATGAAAGTGAGTGAAAAAGTGAAGAAATGAATATATAGGTGAATAAAGGGTAAAATGTTAAAAAATTAAACTGAAATTTGCGTGTTCCAATTTTACCCTACCGCAGGCCACGCAAATTTTCCACCAATTTCTGTTTTTTTTTCTTCTTGTTTCTTTCACACTTTCCTGAAATCACTTCCTAACTCTTTATGTCTCTTTAACCTCTCTTTTGCGTACTTTCTCGATTAATTAAATTCATGTCGAAGTCCTTTGCCTTACCGATTTTATTTGGAAACGAAATAACCTAACTACAACCTATCTAAAAATTAAAGGAAATAACATCAAATTAACAATCCATAGGTTGCTCCCACATAATGCTTCTTTTAACATCGGTAGCTCGATGCTATTCTTGTGCTCAAGGTGGTTCGAATGAATCGTGCAATGGTAGCGCAGTCATCGATTTTACAATCTGCACATGAGCTACCATGCCCTGGATACCACTCCCCCTCTTATTCTCCTTCCTTCACCTTCTTCTTCTCCATCGTTTCTTTCTAAATGCCTTCCCACGATCCTCAATAATCTCCCTATCCTTGAGGTTCGATTTCCTTGATAGTAGTTGGAGGTAAGGGAGAACTATTGTCTTTCTTCGACACTTTGAAGGTTATTTAATGCTTACCAACACTTAGAGTTAGTTCACCCCTATCAACGTCAATTATGGAGCGAGCAGTAGCCAAAAATGGCCGTCTAAGGACCATAGGGGTTTCCACATCTTCTCCAATATCCAATATATAGAAGTCTGTGAGAAAGGTAAATATATTGATCTACACTTGGACATCCTTAATAATCCCCTTCAATTGATGAACTGTTCTGTTTGCCGTCTTCACTAGCATCTTTGTGGGTTCTAACTCTCCTAACCCCAATTTTTGACTAAAGGTATAGGGCATCATATTAATACTCACTCTCAAATTTGTGAATGCCCTGTCTATGTTGACTCCATTGATACTGCAAAGAATGTAAAAATCCCCTAGGTCCTCTTTCTTTTATGTTATGTTAGGATTTTCTTCAGTTTTGCACTCCTTAACCTTCTTCTTATTTGATTCCTCTAGTGTGAGCTTCGTTTCTAGATATTCCGTTATGTCTTCAACCTTGTTTAATTCGACCTCCTTAGAATTCCTCGTTGCCCTACTTGAAATTGACTTTCGCTGAGCTATAATAGGGTACAAAAATTCTGGTCGAGGTTCCTCGATTGGCTCAATTACGAGCTTACTTGGAAGGAATTCCATAATTATTTGTCCTTCTCCTTTAGCAAAGGCGGGCGTCATCGCGGTATATGTTGTTTCGCCACGGAGAAACCTTTCTGGAAGCTACGTCGTGGCGAACCCACGATTTTATCTTCGCCGTGATGAGCAAATGGTCTCGTTGCGACGAAAGCCTTTTCCACAGAACCCATAACTTAAAATTTTCAGCCATTTTCGTCAAAACAACCCAACACAAAATAAACTTGAACATAAACACAACCTTCCAAAATCTTATTCTCATGGTAAAACGAGTCAATGCAATAGTTTGAAGCTAAACAATATTAACGATATCTCATTGATAACCAAAAGAAGAGTTTTACAAAGCTTTAATGGCATTTCAAGCCACAAATACATCATTTTCTTCATAAACCAAAATAAAAAATACACTTGAATAAGTAATGCTTGAAATGCGGATAAAGCATTGAATTCCCAAAAATCTCACTTCAAAATACAAAAGTATGCAACTTTGGAGTGATGCCGTAACTTTGATCTACTTGATTTCTTGCTCATCACCTGATTGGGGGGGAGGAGAATAGGGGTGAGCTCGTGGGTAACAATTTTATAACCGATAATAAGCAAAAACCATTAAAAATATTCATGTTCTTTGTAGAAAGCACATTGAATCATAAAGCACATATTTCTCAAAATTCTCTTTTATCCAAACAAATCATAAGCAACATATATCATGCGTTCATCATCTTGTTCACAAATCATAAACACATAGGCACATCGAGATGGTTTGGGTGGATTCAAAACAGAACATACTACACATTTTCCCTAAGGGTCCTGTGTAGCTGTGAACAGAACGTACTATTGCAATCCCACTTAATGGTCTTGCGTAATCGTGAACTTATGGGAGTCCATGAAGGAGCTCCATGCCACTAACGGGTAGGCGGGAGAAGCCTTTTATCAAAGCGCACTTGACTTAACTTAGGGGACCACCACAAACCCACATAACATGTATTTCATATCTTGTAAACTTGTTGCCCAAAATGGCACGTTTCTTTCGAAACTTGATTTCATAACCGTAACATTGTTTCAAAAATCAATATTCTGTCAAAACCCTTTCCATAAACCCATAATACAAATCATATACAACAAATCGTACATAAACATGTAGCACATTCTTAAAGCATTCAAAATGCAACAAATGAACATGTATAAAGTAGTTTAAAATCCTCTATTTCCGTTCTTTCAAAATAAGCGTTTGTGGCTTATTTCTCAATTATAAAAGTGTAACCCACCTTAAAATCCTTGCTTGTTACTTGCTCAAATGTGCCCTTCCTCTTGCTCCTCTTGCCTCACTTGATTTTCTTAAACAATAACCAAAATTTCATTCAATTTGGTGTAGAAATTGGAAAGTTACTACCTAAACAATTTCGGACTATCCTTATGCATGAAACAAAATTATATGCTCAACTTCACTCCAAAATTAGAGACTCTTAGAGACTGAATTTAGACTTGATTCCTTTATGAAATTTGTAGCCTTATATCTCTAGTTTACACCAAATCAAAAATCCCTCAATTTGGACATCTACAGAAAAATTATGCTCAAAATACCAAAATATGTATGTGCAGGAAAGTTGGGTTTTGCCGCGGCGAAATTAGAAGCTTATCGCGGCAAACATGCCTAGAAACCTCCCAAAAACCTGTTTTTTGACATTCTTTATCTATATACTTCTCATCCTTTAAATATAACCCATCTTAATCCTAAAACATCATTTCTACATCATTTCTACTCAAAATCATTAACAAAAACATCAAGATCTATTTTTGATCATTAACCCTAAAAGAGAACACTTGCCTATGACACTTGCCTATAGCATTCACTAACACTTTCCACACATGTTAAGCTATATTTGGGTTTCATCTAACCAAAACAAGATAGAATAAACTCATACTTGTTGATTCTTCAAATTCTTCAAAATCTCCAAACCCTAGCTTTCCTATTTTTCTCTTCTTCTTCCTTTGTCTCCAACGACACTCACTTCCTAAACCAATACAACAATTTCTTCTTCATCTAATTTCCACTACCTTTTAACCTTAACTGATCTTCCCATTTTACCTTTATTTCTTACTTCTTCAATTTCACTTACACCATACTATACTATAACTTAATCTTAATTTCTCCATTTAATACTTCTAATTTCATCAATCTAAGCAATAAATATTTCACTCATTAACATGCTAATTAAACTCCAAACAAGAATAATTCATAAATCAAACCTAAAAAATAAATTGAAATCATGCTTATTCAATAAGAAAAGAATTCGGGGCCAACATTTCTCCCCATCTTAAAAAGAATTTTGTCCTCGAAATTCTTACCTAAATCATTGAAGAGATGCGGATACTTCTATTTCATAGCTTCTAATGGCTCTCACGTGGCCTCTTCTACCGAATGGTTTCTCCACAGGACTTTGATTAGCTAAACTGTCTTATTCCTGAGGACCTTCTCTTTGGTGTCCAATATCTCTACTGGAATCTCCTCATATCTCAAATCATCTCTCAACTGAACCTCAGTGGTCTGAATGATGTGAGAAGGATCCGATCTATACCTCCTCAGTATGGAGACATGAAAGACATCATGTATCTGTGATAACTTTGGTGGCAACGCCAACCTATAGGCTAGCGGTCCAATCCTCTCAACAATCTCATAAGGACCCATATATCTCAAACTTAACTTGCCCTTTTTTCCAAACCTCATTACTCCTCTCCAAGGAGATTTCTTAAGGAAGACTTTTTCACCGACTTCATATTCCATCTCCTTTCTGTGTGCATCAGTGTAGCTCTTCATTCTATCCTGAGCTGCTTTAAGCCGCTGCTTAACTAGATTGACCTTGTCAACTATCATCTGAATCAATTCTGGTCCTATCAGTTTTCTCTCTCCTTCCTTATCCCAACATATCAGAGTTCTACACCTTCTTTCATACAGTGCTTCATAAGGAGCCATCTGAATGCTCGAATGGTACAAATTATTATAAGCAAATTCAACCAATGGTAAATGCTCATCTCAAGCTTCTTTGAAATCCATCACACATGCCTTAAGCATTCCCTCAAGTGTCCGAATGGTTCACTCAGATTGACCATCCGTCTGGGGATGAAAACCGTGCTAAAATTAAGCTTGGTTCCTAAAGCTTCTTGCAAACTTCCTCAGAATCTTGAAGTAAACCGAGGATCTCTGTCAGAAACTATGGAATCTGGAACCCCATGTAATCTCACTATTTCTTCAATATACTTCTTGGCTAGCACATGCAAACAATCACCCATATGGCATCATGCTTCCTACTGGTCTTGGGCAAACGCATCAAAAAATCCATGGTTACCCTTTGCCACTTCCACTCAGGAATGGACGTTGGCCTTAACTTGTTTGAAGGTGCCTGGTGTTCATCCTTGACTTGCTGACACACTAGACACTTACTTACATACTCTGCTACATCCCTCTTCAAGTCTTTCCACCAGAAATGCTCTCTTAAATCCCTGTACATCCTGGTGCTACCTGGGTGCAGGGCATAAGACGCATTGTGTGCCTCATCCAATATCTCATCCTTCACCTTCTTGACATTTGGAATACAAAGTCTATTCCTTACTGTCTTGAGTCCATCATCCCTCATTACCACTTCAGACTTTTTGCCATTTTGAATTTCTTCTCGAAGCTTGCTTAATTCTGCATCTTGTGCTTGTAACTCCCTAACCTTCTTTGTTGGATCCCAAATTTTTCTTGGAAGTTAGAACTATTATATATGAAATGTTGGGGGGTAAAAGTTGGAAAATATAGTTGGAACATGTTCATTGAGCATGCTTTGATATTTTGGCCATAAATGTTTCTCTAATTATTGAAATGAGACGATTTTTTATTTAAATTAAACTAGAGAAATAGGACTACAAATTATCTGATAAACTTAAGTTCTAATTCAGTCTCTAAGAGTTTCAATTTTTGGATGGAAATTGAGCACGAAATATTATTTCATTATAAGGATAGTTTGAAAATGTTTGGGTTATAATTTTCAAATTACCAAACCAAATTGAATGATTTTGGTCTCATTAGAAAATTAAGAGAATGAGAAACATTTTTCTAAAAGGAAGTGTTAGCAAATTCCTTCAATTGCTCTATGATAATTAGTTAAGAAGTTAGAAGTATAAGATGTGAGTTTAAAGAACCAAAGGAGGGTAAAATGGGAAGGCCCAAGTTAATGAAGGGTAAAGTGGGAAAAAGACCAAATAAATAGACTTGAAATAAGAAGAAGAAGAGAGTTGTCGTGAACCATAGGAGAGAAGAGAGAAAAAACGTAAAGGGAGAAGAGCAGAAGAGAAAATCGTGGAAGAAGAGAGAGAAGGAAGAGAGAAGAAGAAAAGAAGAGGAAATCAAGCTTGTAAGGTAAGATCTATGATATTTTGTTCTTGTTTGGTTTGAAAGAGGTAATAGAAAGATGGGGTTTTGTGTTGGAAATGAATGGAAAAAGAAGATGGTTTAAGGAAACCCATTTGATTTTAGGGTTTCTAAGCTAGGTTTTGGTTTTCCTACCCTAGATAGACTATGGGTAGGTTAGGTTTGAGATTGATTTTGTTAATTTCATTAGTTGTGATTTTTGAAGTTTTAGGGTTTTATTGAATTGGAATTGAAAAGGAGAAATTGGTTACTTTAGGAAATCAAGAAAGCCCCATTCAAGAGCAAATGGAAGGGAACCATTGCATTTGGGATTTCAAGAGTTATAAGGTGAGTAATATTTTTATAGTTGTTGTGTGATGAGCAAATGCCCTATTTGTATGCTTATGTTTTTGGTTTTGGATTGATTGTTGGGATTCGAAAACGGAGCCCAACAATATGGTTGAAAGAGGGTGAGCAATGCAAGAAATTCTACAGGAGCGTTATCTCAACTCGGAGAAACAAAAATGAAATCAAGTTTTTGGAAGATGTAGCAGGGCAAAAGCATGACAGTTAAGAAGCTAAAAAACAATTGACCTTTGAATACTTTTCAAAACAATATGGTACAACATATAATGTCAAGGAACTTTCAGAAGAGGTTTTAGCAGATATTAACAAGCTCTCGGTCTAAGAAAAGACGAGCTACTACGACCAGTCACCAGAGGGGAAATAAAGGATGTCGTTTTTTCCCACAACATTGATAAATCTCCAGGGCCTGATGGCTATAATGGTAAGTTCTTCCAGAAAAAATGGGATATCCTGGGTAAAGAGATAATTGCAACAGTGCAAGAATTTTTCCAATAGAGGTCCTTTCTCATGGAATGGAACAAAACATATGTGTGCCTTGTCCCCAAACATACCAATGTAACCTAGTTGGAGCACTTTAGGCCAATTGTTTGTTGCAACATTCTCTACAAAACTATCACCAAGATTCTAGCTAACCGTATCAAGAGGAGTTTGGGGAAGACAATTAGTCTCGAGCAAAATGCTTTCCTTAATGGAAGATCAGTGGTTGCAAACATTCTGCTTTGTTAGGAGCTATTGGAAGGATACAAATCTAAAAAAAAGGTGAAGAACTGCACTATCAAAATGGACATGGCCAAGGCATTTGATTCGATCAATTGGAGCTTCCTCTTCCAAATACTTAAAGTTGTAAGATATCCGAATAAATTTAAAGGATGGATAACTAATTGTGTTACAACAACTTTATTAGCAATTTTGGTTAATGGGGAACCCATTAAACTCATTAAAGCTAAGAGGGGCCTAAGGTAGGGGGATCCATCATCCTTCTATCTCTTTGTTCTATGTATGGAGGCTTTGTTCACTCTTCTTGCCAAGAATCCGAGAACCCACCCAGAGTTCAGTTTCACCACCAATGCAAGGGTCTAAAACTTATCCATCTGGTTTTTGTTGACAATCTATTGCTCTTTTGCAGGGCTGAAAGGCTTTCTATAAATCTACTTTTGAATACAATCAAGGAGTTTAAGAAGGCCTCAGGATTGAGATGTAATCGTCAAAAAAGCTAATTTTACTTATCAACCAATTCCAACAATGGAGTGGCAACTAAGGATATCGAGATGGGGCTTAACCCAGGGACCTTGTCATTTAAGTATCTCGGACTACTAATATCTTAGAGGAAGCTCTCAGTTGTTGAATGCCAACCTTTGATGGAATCATTGAATGCAAGAATCCATCAATGGACTAATCAGTACTTAAGCGATGGCGGGCGACTTCAACTCATCCAATCGATTCTTATCAACTTATCTACTTATTGGCTCAACCATCTCTCTTTGCCTAAGAGCATTCTTAAGGAAATCGATCGCAAGCTCTGTCTATTCTTATGGAATGGATTAAGCCTTGATCGTAGTAAAGCTAAAATAAGCTAAACTAAAATTTACAAACCAAAGCGCTAGGGTGAGCTAGGATTGAGTTCCTCGAGACTAATCAACAAAGTAAGTGTGGCAAAAAATTTATGGTGGCTATGTAGCAAACAAGATGATTTATGGGTGAAGTGGATTCATAGTACCTTTATAAAACATAGTAACATCTGGTTACAAAATAGAAGCAATGCATGTCAGGTACACTCAAGGACATTATAGAAATAAGAAGTTTGATGCATAATCTGGTTGTCCATAAGATAGGGAATGGCGAAAACACTTTTCTTGGTATGATAATTGGCACAACAGAGGTCCCGTCTATCAAGTGGAAGAATTTTAATGCTTACAACAGTTGGTGAGTGCAGAAACTAAAGTTAGTTGTTTCATAAGAAATAACCAATGGTTTTGGCCTTTCCACAACAATAGATACTTTAGCTTCAACCTTGATCACATGCTAAACTGCCAACATAACCTAGATGATCAAATCCAATGGGTAGCCAATAGTTCAGGTCACTTCAGCACCAAGAAATGCAAAACACTACTACATGCAGATCTAAACATGAGAGTTGAATGGAACACACTAATTTGGGACATTGATATTAAACCTGGACACTCCTTCATACTCTGGTTATGCATGAACGAGGAACTACTGACTAAAGACAAGCTAAATTTTTGCATTAATAATCTCACCTATGAACTTTGCAATACTGAGATGGAGAATCTAAACCATTTAATGATTGAATACCTCTACATTAAAGAGATATGGAGCATAATCCAAGCCAAAATGAGCATACAATCTTAGGTTCATACTTAGAAGGACACTGATACTTGGTTATGTAATCTCAAAACCATGAACAAAGCGGATTACAAGGCCTTGAAGATAACCTGGGCTACTCTGGTATACTATATTTAGAAGGAGCAAAATAGCCAAATATTCAAACAAGCAAGCAACTGCTTGGAGACACTCTATCTGGAAATCATCTACCAATGTAAGACGGGTTTGATAGCTAGAGGTATCCACACCAACATGTCAATATGTCTACGACAACAATGGAATCTTAGTTAAACAACTTTGTCTCCCAAATCACTGGGAACTTTACTTATCACAATAGATTTGTTGGTTGTATTTCCTTAGTTTTGAGCATCATAGGCTGTACATAAACTCTACTTACGAATGAAAGTTATTATCTTAAAAAAACCATATAGCAAAGAACCTGATATTCTATGAATCAATGAGACATATTGAAATGGACTTCTATTTTTTGTGCAAGAGGAGATACCGAAATGCAACTTCGTCCAACCTATATTCCTTCTCATACTCAACTAGTTGACATCTTCATAAAGGACTTGGGCAAACATTGGTTTAAATATTTGTCTCTATTTGAACTAGGTATATAATCATAGTAGTATGTATTTTTCATATATTTTATATTATTATTTATGAGTTATTTTAGAGAGGTAGGAGATTTTTTTTATGTATATACCAGACTTTTGGATTTTCATATCATACCGGTTGGTACCGGGTGGTACATACCATATCAGTTGGTAAACGGTACAAAAATTACTGTTTTAGTATCGGCCGGTACTAATATTCAAAATACTGATCAAATATCGATTGATACCGAAAATTTTAAAAATTCAGGGGTATTTTTGCCAAAATATTTTTTATTAAACCCTCTTCTTCCCCCTTCCCTTGGAAGTTACCTATGGCTACTACATCTTCTTGATTTTTTTCCTCTTTCATTTTCTCTCTTGCCCTCTCTTTTATTCAAAAAATCACACTCTCTTACTCACCCCTCCCTTCCACACCACACCTGACGTTCTCCTTCTTCTTCCTCTAATTAGTTTCTCTTGCACTCTCACTCTCTCTCTTCTTTACTGTTTCTGCTAGTCATCACCACTGCCTCTCTGACTGTCCGACGACCAACACTGCACCCCCAACAACTGCCCAACGCCACCCACTAGCCCACCACTGCCCTCCCGACACCAGATCTAAAAACTAAAATAAAATTTTGAATTTTTGGGTGTATTTTTCGCTCTTAAATTTGAAAAACAAATTCATTGTATTTGGTTATTTATGTATATTTTTTGATGGAAATTGTTGGAAAATATTGGTATGTTTTGTGATAAAAATTGTTGGAAATTATTGGAATGAAAATTGTTGAAAATTATTGGAAATGAAAATTGTTTATGTATCCTTTTGTAATTGTTGAATTG
>JAOTAZ010000007.1:20413254-20428554 GCA_025629785.1 Erythroxylum oxycarpum | reverse complement strand
ATCTGCCGCAAATCGCGGCCGCTTTAGCGCCGCTTTTACCGCGACACCAAACCGCTCCGCTACAAGGGTCTCTGTAGCGGATAGGTGCCGCTCCGCTCCGCTCCTCCGCGATAGCGCCGCGATCGCCCGCTATTAACTACTATGGATGGAACCCAATTGTGTAAAAGCAAGGTATGAGCAGTTTCAATGAGATGTCTATTCTTACGTTCAACTATCCCATTTTGTTGTGGAGTATAAGCACATGAGGTTTGATGAAGAATTCCTTGGGAAGACATGAATTGGGTGAAAGGAATGGACAAATATTCACGAGCATTATCACTTCTCAACACACGAATATTAGTGTCAAATTGTGTCTTGATTTTTGCACGTAAAGATTTAAAAATAGAAAATAATTTTGAACGAGCTTTCATTAAAAATAACCAAGTGCAACGAGAATTATCGTCAATAAATGTAACAAAATATTGAAATCCCAAAATAGAAGAGACACGACAAGGATCCCAAATGTCTTAATGAACTAACTCAAAAGGGGATGTAGCCTATTTATTGACACCTTTTGGAAATGAACTTCAAGAATGTTTTCCAAGCTGACAAGATTCACATTCTAAGGAAGATAAGGTAGGTAAACTAGTTGATACAAAGGTTACCTTTGGGACTCGACTTTCACCAAAGTTGATCGCCAACACCCTTTTCACTACAGTCTCATTTAGATCCGCTTAAGCAAGATTCAACCTTCAACGACCCTCGAATTGTTTACCTCGCACACTCAAAGAAAGCTACGAAAACAATAAGAAACAAAATCTGTTAGGAATCTCGACAAAGATTGTATAGCTGATAGTATATTGATAGTAAAGTAGGAAATAATAGCTGTAGCAAGCTCCCCCTCCTGGACTATCCAGGCCAATTTACCCTAATAGTGATGATAGTAAAATCGTTCCCGTTCCCCTCTCACTAGACAACTATATATACAGACCTTCTAACAAACTTGCCTACATATAAGTTTTAATGGGCCTATTTGGTATGGGCTGGGGAGAGGGTGAATTGTTAACAATTCCCTCCTGCTCAATAGACCCCTTGTCCTCAAGGGAAAAGAAGGGAATTGTCCCTTGATGAAGCCTGCGTCCTTCAAGGTAGCTTCTTTTCCTAGCTTAGCCTTCCAACGAATTAGCCATTGCTGGACCTTTCTGCCTTTAGACTTGTTGTAGCGTGAATCTAGGACTGCTTCAGGTTCAGCCCTTTCCGAAACATCCACCTTTAATCCTTGGGGAAGATCTTGCTCAATAGGGTGGTCACCTATGGCCCTTTTTAGCTTTCCAATGGCCTTAAAAGGGCCATAATAGCTTGCGAACAGTTTAGGACAGATACTCCTTGCTAGGGTGAGTTGTCTATGTAGCCTGAACTTAACATAGACCAAGTCCCCTAGAGCCTTGAGAGCTTTTGGGCCTTGGGTTGCTTTGGCAGTTTCATCAGATCCCTTGACAAACTTCACGTAATCTGTTATTTGAAGATGCAAGGAATTCGAGCCTCTGATAGCAGTAGCAAACTCCATGTTCTCGTGTAGTTGCACGTGTTATGGCTTCCTGCAAGAGAAATTTGACAGAGAATGTATGCTCGAGCTTTGACTCTAGGACCTTAGTATCATCTTCTTTAGGAACATGAGTCCACAACGATCTGCTATTGATTTCTTCCACTACCAATGAAGGGTCAAATTCAGCATCAACACCAAGCCATTTCATCACATGAAGTGCAGGAACTAGTCCACCACTGATGTAGTATGCTCCTATGACATCTTCAACACAATCATAGATTGTTTTGGAGGATATCCATCTATGACCCATATCACAGGACTTTGCAACCTTAAAGGGAATAGGACGTATAGGTTGTTTCCCAGGGGCAATCCAACGACGTGGATCATCAGCTTTTCCTTCCAAAGGACTCTCAGAAGAGGTATTACTCACCACTTCAACAACAGTGTACAATCTTCCCGTGTGAATGGCCAGTACCACCATATCTTTCAGACTACTCATATTAATTGATGTATCAGCTAGGTGGTTGGTGTTCAAGTTATTGCTTTCATTTAAAGATGAACCATTACTGCAAATCAATTTGTTTCCTCTATCATGGTTACCTTGCCTAGAACCCAGGTAAAGGCTGACCTTTAAGTAATCAATCAGATGAGAACAAGCACCTACTCTTGCGCAATTTACTGCTAGTGATCCTTGGCTTGGACTGTTGCACGTGTCAAGAGGTAGAAGCAGATACATGTCAAGAGATAGAAGCAGATACCTGGAAAATGCTCTCCAATGTGACTTTGATTTGTTCTTGACTATAAACTCTCTTGCCACAAGAAGTAACCGGATTCGGGTCGATGGGTCATAGGTCCTGACCCGGTTCCTTATTTCCTCACGAGATCCACCCAAAACACAACTCGTAAGCCACTCTTCGGGAAAATGAGTGATTTGTGAAATCATTCCCTCAAAACTCTTCGATATCTCCATCCACTGATTTATTTTGAACTAACGATTTCAGCTGCTCTATCGGATTTCCCTCATCTCTTTCCTCATATCTGTCGAACAAGGATCGCTTGAAGCGTTCGCATGTCAAGCACGGTTCCAGCTCACGTATGGATTTAAACAAGTACAACGTCGCCCCCTCCATACATATCTGCATCATCGGCAGCCTCAACTCAGCTGGGATATCGTGAATCGAAAAGTAAGACTCAGCCCGCACGACCCAAGCAAATGGGTCCACTCCATGGAATGAAGGGAGCTCAACTCTCCGTGCCACATCGCGGAACTCCTCCGAGGCTCGCTCCCCTACCGCAGTTAAGGGTCGGCTCTCCTGGTTGTTGGGTTCGACCCGGTGGTTTGGGCGTTCTCCCGAAGAGGAAGAAGCGAGGTGAGTCAACTCCGGTGACCCATCTCCACCCTCTTCCATGCTCTGTTTTTCGGTGTTTCTGATCTTGAGAGCTTGAAATCCTTCTCTCAGCTCCGACCGAAGTTGGCTCTGGAATTTAGCCAAGGTTTCTACTCCAGCCATCAACGTACTAAGTTGCGACCCGAGGTCCTTCAGTGCAGCGTCATGGGACTTCACCATCGCTTCCTGGGCTAACAACGACGACTCCTGTCTCCGAAGAGAGGCTTCCAAAGCAGGCACTCTAGACTCCATTCTCGTTTGCATATCTATCCTTCTCACTCTTAATGAAAGCACCAATTGTTAGGAATCTCGACAAAGATTGTATAGCTGATAGTATATTGATAGTAAAGTAGGAAATAATAGCTGGAGCAAGCTCCCCCTCCTAGACTATCCAGGCCAATTTACCCTAATAGTGATGATAGTAAAATCGTTCCCGTTCCCCTCTCACTAGACAACTATATATACAGACCTTCTAACAAACTTGCCTACATATAAATTTTAATGGGCCTATTTGGTATGGGCTGGGGAGAGGGTGAATTGTTAACAAAATCAACAAGGAAACATAGAGATACGGTTAAACCAACCTTTATATACTTTTTCTCAAAAAAATACAAGGAATGTTCTCTCTGATTAAGTGAGAAGAGCAAAGATTGAATGAACTATATATAGGCCTTCAAGTTAGAAAGCCAAGTTATATTTAGAATCCCACTAAAATTGAATTGCCTAAGATCGTGCTAAGATCACGTTTATCTTTATCAGATTACATTACGTGGACTAATTAGATGATACCCTCATCTAAATAGGACTTTAATTGATAAGATAAGATAACAGAAAGATAGAATTTACATTCAATTAAGAAACCAACATCTTTATCCTCGAAGATATCTACTATCTTCAAATGTTTAGTTCTATAGCAACTCTAACTCCCAGTTGTCGCCACATCATCTAAGATCTCTCCACGATCTCTATCCGCTGATGATGCAGTGTGATCTCGTCGAAGCCCACATAACACATTAGCCTGATCCAATGCTTTCTACAGCAAATCTGCTAGTCGTGGTTCATTTATCCGAGCTGGGCTAAGTCCTTCGTTAAGTACTTAGTTTGGGTCAAGTCAATCTTCACAAGGTCCGAGACTCTACCAAAATTTGTACCAAGTCCGATCTCACTTGCCCATGTTTGCCTTAGTATTTTCGCATGCCTCCCTTATGCGTGAATCCATCTAACCTTTCTCCTAAGGCCTACCGTAAAAGGTCGCTAAGAAGTGCTCTGAAGTTTAAGGGTCTAACAAACCACCCCCACCAGTTGGATTCGACGCCCTCGTTGAATTAGTCTGAAGGTAGGCATTCACTTGGCCCTCGAACTGTCACAAGGTCGTATCTTTCTCCCACGTAGCTTCCACGACAGGTTTGCCTTTCCACTGAATCAAGAACTTGGTTTGTCAGTTCTCCTTATGTTGACCCATTGTTTGGTGTTCTAGGATCTTTTCCACTTGATCCTCGAACTGTTTCCTCACAATCGGTGGAGCTCGCTTCAGCTGACTCCTATTCGGATCTGATGCATCCTTATAGTAAGACTTGAGAAAATTAACATGAAAAGTATGGTGTATCTTTAATCGCTCGGGCAACTTCAATTTGTATGCCACGTTCTTCACTTTGTGTAGCACTTCAAACAGTTTGTCGTATTTCAGCACCAAACCCCTATGAACTTGCTTACTCGAGATCTTTTTTCAAGTCTGTGGGGTTAGTTTCAACAAAACTTTATATTCCACGTCAAATTGTAACGGTCTCTTCCGAAGATCTGCTTACTTTTTCATTCGTCGAGAAACTTTTCAAAGACTGTTCCTCGCCTCATGCAACAATTCTTGCTTCTCCGTCGCAAACTTATGTGCCACAATACATTTGCCACATGTCCTTTGTTGAGCAATCTTCAGTGTTGTAAGAGGTTGTTACCCCAACACAATCTTAAAGAGACTTTTCTCCGTAATCGAAGATCTATGCAAGTTATAGCAAAACTGTGCAGTATCAAATAAACTTAACTAATTACGTTGACTTGCACTTACATAATGCCGTAGGTACTCTTCCAACAAACTATTGATTCGTTCTATTTGGCTATTTATTTGTGGGTGATTCGCTGTTGAAAACTTTAAATCGCAACCCATCAGATTAAAAAGGGACGTCCAAAATTGGCTTGTAAATCTGACATCTCGGTTGCTCACAATATCCGCTGGAACTCCGAAATAATTAACCACGTTTTTGGAGAACAGCTCGGTCGCAACATCCGAGGGACAAGTTACAGGAGTTGGCACGAAGATCGCATACTTAGAGAATCTATTAACCACCACCATGATTGATGCCATGTTGTTCACCTTTGGAAACCCGCTAATGAAATCCATTGAAACCGACATTTACGGTCTCTCGGGGATGGATAAGGGTTGTGACAAATTGGCTTCTTTCCTTCTCTCTGGCTTATCCAACTGACACACGAGGGACGTCTTGACGTAACATTTCACATCATTCTCCATCTTCGGCCAAAAGTAGGAACGAGATAGGAGCGCTAGCATCCGTTGAACTCCTAAGTGACCAGCCAATTGCGAGTCATGCGTCTCCATAACTGTTTCTGTAATCCACCAAAGCTCGTCACATACACTTGACTACTCTTAGTCATCAAGCCTATCATCATCGAGCCAAAACCTGCGTACAACACCTTCTTTGACTTGAGAAATTAACTTACAGTACATGGTGTCTAATGGAGCTGCCGCCTTGATTTGCTCCAACAGGTTGGACTTCACCCTCGTGACTGAATAAAGGACTTCAAATACTTTCTTTCCACTTAAGGCATTTGCCACGTTATTGTGCCTCTCCGGTTTATGCTCCCACACAAAGTCATATTTGGCAAGAAGCTCCTGCCATTGAGCTTGTTTTGTAGACAACTTTTTTTGAGTTCGGAAAAATGTGTTAGCAACATTATTTGTCTGGACAACGGACTTGGTTCCAAGCAAATAAACTATCCATGTCTCAAGGTAATGCACCACCGCAAGCATCTTCTTCTCATGCGTTGAGTAACGCTGCTCCGCACCATTGAGTTTTCGACTCACAAATGCTACTGGATGACCCTCTTGTACAAGGACTCCACCAATGGCTTTGTCCGAAGCATTAGTATGTACCTTAAATGGAAGATCAAACATGGGCAACTTTAGCACAGGTTCGGTTGAGATGGTAGCTTTAAGTTTCTCGAATACTTTCTCACATGCACTCGACCAACACCACCCTTGCTTCTTTTTTAGCAAATCCGTCAATGGCGCCACTTTCTTCGAGTATCTCACAATGAACTGCCTATAGTAGTTCGCCATGCTGAGAAAACTCCGCAATTTTTGTATTGTCATGGGAGTCTTCTACTCAATTATTGCTTTCACCTTTTTCGAATCCATGTTGACTTGACCCTTGCTCACTATGTGACCCAAGAATCTGATCTCCAACTGGGCTGCCTTAATCTTTCGAACACTCACCTCAAGTGTTCCACATGTTTTGCCATGTTAGTGCTATACATTATGATGTCGTCTAAGTAGACCATAACGAACTCATCCAGAAAGTCATACAGTACATCATTCATAATGTTGCAAAATGTAGCAGGAGCGTTAGTTAATTCAAACGGCATAACTAAAAATTCGTAGGATCCATATCGGGCTATCCGCACTTGTCAATACTAACTTCGAAGATCCAACTTAGTGAACACTTCAGCCCTTGACAACCTGTCCATCAAATTCTGAACCAAAGGTATCAGATACTTGTTTTTGATCGTTACCTTGTTCAGCGCTTGATAATTCACGCACATCCGAAGTGTACCGTCTTGCTTCTTCTAAAACAATACTGGGTCACCATATGGAGCTTTAGACGATTGGATGAACCCTGCCTCCAATAATTCATCAAGTTGTTTTCGAAGTTCCGCCAGTTCCATCGGGACATCCTATATGGGCACATCCAGGTGAGATCACTCCAGGAACCAATTCGATCCTGTGATCTATCGCATGACGAGGGGGAAGAATTTTCGACAACTCTTTTGGCATCACCTACCGAAACTCCTCCAACAAACTTGCAATTGCATCAGGGACTTCCATCATGTGGTCTTCATTGATTTCTCACATGGTAGCGAGATAGGTCTCCATACCTTTCTTCAACCCTTTCTCAATGCTCATAGCCGACACATATCCTACTGAAGTTGTAGCATACATTTTTCCACCACCGAACCTACAACAATTCATGTAGAAAAATTTTTGATCATTCATTAACATCATACTTCCCAAACTCGGATACAACACCACCTTTGCTGTTTTAAGGAAATCGACCCTCAATATCATCTCAAAATCCTCCAGTGGTATAATGATGAAGTTAATCTTAGCACGCCAACTTCCAATGTTGACTGGAACGTTGTAAGCAATTCCTGCAACTGCTTGTGCCTTCTTTGAAGGGGTTTTAATTCTTATCGGGACCTTGGACACCCTTATGCCCAACTTCCAAACCATCTTTTTCGCTAGGAAATTGTGGGTCGCACCCGTATCCATTATTGCGGTCACGTTCTTCTCTCCATCCTGTACACCTACGTACATTAGTCTATGAAAAGAGACCTACTCACTACTAACCGGATTAAGCAAGGCAATTGGATTTAGTGCTGCATCATTTGAAGATTCACCATCTTCTTCGGCAATTAGAATGTTCAACATCTCTTGCCTTGGGCACTCTCTGATAAAGTGTGGATCGCTGCACAAGTAACAAGCAACATTGCCTTTCCATGAGGACGTCTCCTCATTTTTAGAGCCACCATTTTGCTTGCCTTTGCCTTTAAAATTGCCCTTCTTTCTTTTTCTTCCCCCCGGTCTTCTGTTGGGTGTGGCCTTTGCCTTTGGAAGAGTTTGAGGAGCTCGCCTTAGAGTCTTTCGCTATACGAAAATCCACTAAGGCATCAGCGGTCGCGATTGCACCAACTATATCCTTCACGTTTTGCCTTTGTAATTCCATTTGAGCCCACAGTTGTAACCCAGATAGGAAATTGAAGAGCTTGTTCTTGTCTGACATATTCTCAATATCCAGCATTAGAGAACTAAAAGATTTCGCATAATCTCTTACCAATTCATCCTGCTTGAGCTTCTTCAAGGCATCTCTCGTGAGCCAAAAAGTATTCATGGGAAAGAATTGATCTTTGAGCTCATTCTTCATCTGCACCCACGTTTTCACAGGAGTTCTAACCGTGTTGATCTCTGCAGAGGTCCTCATCCTCCATTAGAGCTTGGCATCCTTATCCAAGTACATGGCTGTCACATTGACCTTCTCAGCATCGGATATCTTAGCAGCCGCAAAGTACTGCTCCATATCGCACAAGAAATTCTCTAACATCTCAACGTCTTGCATGCCTTCGAGCACCCTGGATTCATGTACCCTCATAGAGGAAAGTTGTGGTGTGGAGCTTTCACTTCACTCGACGTCTATCGTTGCAACAATACGCCTCAGCATAGTGATCTTGAGCCGCAACTCCTTTTGTGCCTTCAACACCTATGCCATCTATTGTTGCAACTGTTGGATCTGTGCCTCCAACATCCCGAATCGAATATTGTGAGATGTGACTTTTTTCTCCTCTTGAAGAATTGGTCCAATGAGTACCTCCACCCTAGACACTCGTTTTGTCAAATTGCCTACTGCCATCTGGAAAATTTGGCTTTGATACCAGTTGATACAAAGGTCACCTTTGGAATTTGACTTTCATCGAAGTTGATCGCCAATACTCTTTGCATGGCAGTCTCACTTAGGTCCGAGTAAGCAAGTCTCAATCTTCAACGACTCTCGATACATTTACCTCGCATACTCGAAGAAACAATGGTACGAAAGCAATAAGAAACAAAGACAATAAGGAAACACAGAGATACGGTTGAATCAACCTTTTTATGCTTTTCCTCAAAAGAATATAAGGAATGCTTTCTTTGATTGAATGAGAAAAACAAAGCTCGAATGAGTTATATGTAGGATTTTTCACTTAAAAGCTAAATTACATTTAGAATCTCACTAAAATTGAACTACCTAAGATCGTGCTAAGATCACGTCTATCCTTATCAGAGGGCATCACGTGGACTAATTAGATAACACCCCCATGTAAATAGGACTCTAATTGATAAGATAAGCTAACAAAAAGATAGAGTTTACATTCGACTAAGAAACTAGCATCTTTATCTTCGAAGATCTCTGCTATCTTTAGATGTTTAGTTCCATTGCAACTCTAACTTCCAGTTATTGCCACATCATCTAAGATCTCTCTATGATCTTTATCCACTGATGATGCAGTGTGATCTCGCCGAAGCCTACATAACACACTGGCTCGATCCAATGCTTCCCACAACAAGTCTGCTAGTCGTGGTCCATTTATTCGAGTTGGGCTAAGTCCTTTGTCCGTTAATTCCTTAGCCTGGGTCGAGTCAATCTCCACAAGTTCTGAGGCTCTATCAAAATTCGTACTAAATTTGATCCCACTCACTCATGTTTGCTTTAGTATTTTCGCATGCCTCCCTTGTGCGTGAATCCAACTAACCTTCCTCCTAAAGCCCACTGTAAAGGTCGTTGAGAAGTGCTCTTAAATTTAAGGGTCTAGCACTAGGCACCATCTTCTGGAGCTTCAATAATCTAAAGATGACTCAAACGATTATGAATTAGAAGTGGAGATTCTGAATAGTGCACGTTGTAGGTGGAGGTACATTTAAATGATAAAGGCCTTGTGACTCATGTCCTGTGCCAATCATCTATCCCGTACTATGATCCTGTATAACAACATAATTTTTATTAAAAGTGAGAGAACAATTTAAAGATCATGTAAGTTTACTGTCGGATACAAGATTAAAAGGGCAATTAGGAATACAAAGGACAAATTGTAAATGCGAGGATGGAAGTGGTTGAGTAGAACCTACAACTTTAACAACTGTTTGAGGCCCATTAGCTAAAGTAACTGGAGGAAAAGATGTAGTGTTAGTAAAGTGTGAGAGCAAATGTGGGTTACCAAAGATATGATCATAAGCACCAGAATCAATTATCCAAGGGAAAGACTTAGTGAGGCATGCTACGGAATTACTCGAATGAGCTATCGAAGCAACAGAGGAGGAAGACTACTTAGCTACCTGATACTTAGATACTCTTCATAATCAGTACTAGTCAAAGTCATTGATGGCTGAGTAGAGGACTCAGACTAAAGGTCAGGCTGATCAATATGAACAACATTAGCAACTCAAGGTCAATCATGCAATTTATAACATTTATCCTTAGTATGTCCCCATTGATGACAATAACGACATTTGGGTCGACCACCACGATTCCCCTGCTCTGCTTTATTATTACTTTGAGACTAAGAGTCAAAGCAGAAGAATTAACTGAGGGAGATCCTATCATGATGCTAGGAGACTAAACACGCAATAAGTGAGCAAATACTTAATACTTCATCTAGAGAAGGCACTGTAGGACTTGCCAAAATTTGATCTCGTATTGAAGTTTAAGACTGATAGCAGTAAGAGTAAGAACGACAAAAAATTTCTCTCTGTGTAAGATCTTCTGCTACAGACTTACTAGTAGGTAGTGATAGGTTGAATTCTATTTTCAGGGAGGTCATTCTACCAAGAAATTCGGACATGTCTTGTTGTTTGAGATTAACCAAGTTTGAGACTACATAATACAATCTTTGAATCATTAGTATAAAGTAATTTCGCCTGAGTCCATATCTCAACACAAGTTCTGTATGCCTTATAAATAGGGTGGAGTTGAGGATCAATTGTTTGCCATAACATACTACATAATATTGCATCAATTTGAGCCCAAGAAAATTTATTTGTTTCAATATCCTCAACCCTAGTAGTTAAGTGATTGGCTAAGCCTTGACCTATACACCACAATTCAACGAAGGCAACCCATGATGTATAATTAGAACTATCTACTAGTTTCTTTCTCGTAATTGAGAGAAGAGGAATAAAAGGACAAGCACCTTATTGAGACTTGAAATCTGTAAGAGCCAAGAACGGAAAAACCTCTGAAAAGTTTTTTGATAATGTGACAATGATCAGAGGGAAAACTTAAGGAAATCAACTCAGCGGTGATTGCTAAGATAGTTGGCGCCGGCAGTGACAAGTCACGCTTGTCGGAGAGAGAGATTGGTAAGAGGGCCGCTTCTTGTCAACTTTCGGTGGCGAAATCAATCGTGGGCTATGGGAAACGATTGGTTGGCGTCGTCTGAACAGTTGAGTGGTGACAGTGAGAGGAGATGCATGCTGGAGAGGGAGATTTGAAAACCAACCACCGAGGCGATGAGTGGTGTGTGGCGGCGTGTGGAGCAGCTACCGACTGCGAGATTTTAGGGTTCTGCCGGCGAGTGAGAGAGGAACAGACTGATGATGTTAGATTTTTGATCTAACACCAGATTAACGAAGTGTGAACTTTGCCGGAGATTTGATCGGAAAGCAATCGGAAAATCCTAAAACCCTAGCTCTGATACCATGTGAAAGTCAAAGAAATCTATCATTCATATTTTCTATACGTTGAAAATACATGTATATATAGTTGATGTCTAACCCTAGAATAGGAAATACAGTCAATAGTAGTATGCACCTTCCTATTTTATCACTATTTAGCTATATACAACTGAACAATGTGAAATATTTTCTGTAAAAACCGTTGCTCTTGAGAATTTGGACTGTGAAGTGGGTTGAAATGAAAAGCAGGAAATTACACACTTGATTGTTCATGTAACATGACTAGAACATCCAGTTGGAGATTTTTATTCTCATAAGGCCATAAAGAGCCTTAATAATTCAGAGTCAAAGCAGTTTGTCTTTATGTGAATTAATGATCAGTTGGAAGATTGAAATATAGTCGAGATCAAGAACTGGAGCCTTTAGCTTCATGTTTGGTTTAGAAATCTGATTAGCTAAGCCATGGATTGCTGCGATCGTGGCACAACCTCTTTCTTATTAAGGAATCTGCAATGTTGCCTTGACATGCAATACCTTGATGACCCTACTTTTGGCTTATTCACTTGCAAGTACCGACTATCCCCATGCATAGTTTACAATCTTGTATTCATTTCTTAGTTGCTTGTTGCATTCCACTTATTTTTCATTACTGTGATCAGGAGATTAACTTTTCCATATTCAAATGGTTATTGATTTATTTGAAATATTAGGAAGTAGTGTTATTGGCACTTATTATGAATCCCTCTCTCTCTGGGGGATAGAAATTTGCTGCAAAATGCAAGTGCACTTGTGAATTACTCCCCAGTGTGCTGTCCATTATATTCAATGCTTCAATGCTTTCATATTGTTTACATTCATATTGTCTCGTATCCTTTTCAATGACAATATTCTTACATAAAACTTGTTCAGGACCATACTGCTAGAGCAACTTTCTAGACTACCTCATGCACCCAGTGTACCTTTTCAACAGACACCACCCACTGTTGAAGTTCCTGAAGAGGTTGGTGAAAATTTTTACTTTCGTTAAAACTAAATCATGTCATTTCCATTTCTAAGCTTTTTAAATAATCAACTCAATATAGGCTGAAGAGGACATGGAGCGGAAACCAAAACGTCGAATATGGAACGGTGATTATGACTCAGATGGTGAGAAGGAAGAAAGGTCCAACGGTAGATCTTTGATTAATGATTCTCATCTTGTGGCAAAAGATGAGATGAGGTAAAATTAATTTGTTTCTTAATTTCTCAAATGATTACACCTTAGGATGATGATTTTGCTGTGCTGCCCATTATATGCCTGGATCCTACTCTGCAAGGACATTGAAGTTTATCTTAATTTCTTCTATGCAAGCTTCTCTTTCCTTCTCACTGCAGTTGGTTCTAGTACTGCTGCTTGGTGACTGCAAACTTGATAGGAAATTTGATAATTAACATCCTCTGTTTCTTTTTAATTTAGTTGTGCATACCAAAACCTCAAGATCAATTCGGCCATATCATACTCCAAACCTTCATCTAATTTAACATTACTGACTTTGATCCAGGGAAGATGCTGATTGATGTCAAAGTTAAAGACTGAAGATCACCTACATACCTGATAGACAGAACTAGGTATCTTCTACTTCGAGTTCCTTTGTATATCATGGCCTTTAACATGACGGCTCAGGCTTTGGACCATACAATTGCAAAGGCATTTCGACCACTGTTGCGGAAGCATTAGAATAGCCTTTCTTTGCCGCCAGTTATTAGAAAGTTTTGAGTTGTAATAGAATCACCATATTTGTGATATTTAAACAGAAGCAAATACAAGCGAACGAACAATTTTGTGCATAAGAACTTCAGTTTGCTCCAAATATAACTTTTTTCATTTCTGTTATTCATTGCATAGACTTTATCCATTAGTAAGTCTATTTGATATACGAACACAGCAGTCGAAACTCGTCCTAGTTACGCATCAGGATTCAGTAACTCGCAGAGGATCGTCCATATCTAGACAAATTGTCAAAACATCACATGTTTTACGCTGATGCTTGTCAGGAAACTACCAAAGCCACCTTGAGACTATTCCATAATATTATGTCCATGAAATAATAAATATACTCCTCGGATTCTCCAAGTTTTGAAGAGAAGCTGAGAAAGAGATTCCAATGCCATTGCTACATCATCTCTCTTCCCTCCGAATCCAATCTTTTGCACCTTATCCTTCCCGGATTCCACAAAGAACCTGCATAAGAACCGTCAAATTTTCTACCATAATTTTACTTAACCCTCCCTGGAATCATCCAGTTATCGTCAAATGCCAACAAGCCAACCCCTCCAATGCCAAACCCAAGACTCATGAAGATGGCATTCCGGTAGAAGACGTCAAGATCCTCTCCAAGTTCAAATCTCGCCACAATTACATTCGCGTCCTTGAGGTCTCTCGCAAAGCCGACCACCCTTTTGCCGGTTCTAGACTCCTCCTCCTTGATGGACCTGGAAACATCCACAGCATTTCTTTTCTCTTCAAGTCCCTGACCCATACTTACTTCGACGTTTTCGCAACTTTGCCTCCAATTTTACCCCCCGGACCCGTTGCCATTCTCGGATTCGGAGCGGGTTCAACTGCTCGGTTGATCCTCGAGTTGTACCCAGATGTTGTGGTTCATGGTTGGGAGCTTGACCCATCGGTGATTGCCGTCGGGAGAGAATTTTTCGGGCTTGAAAAGCTCGAAAAGCAATACCCAGATAGGCTTTTTATCTACATTGGCAACGCCTTGACAGCCAGTATAGAAGGTGGGTTCTCGGGAATCATAGTCGATTTGTTTTATAGAGGAAGTTTAATACCTGAGCTTCAAGATCCCAACACTTGGGATATGCTCACAAAGTGTTTGCAAAAAGGCGGCAGGATTATAGTTAATGTTGGGGGCAGTTGTGTGGAGTCTGAAAACAAGAGAAGAGATGGCAAAGTGATTATGGAGGATACTTTGAAGGCTATGCATCGTGTTTTCCGTGACAAGCTTTTTGTTTTAAATCTTGGTAACCGGAAAGACGATAGCACGGTTGCTCTTACCGGTAAAACCCCCGATCTCGAAGCTTGGAAATCGAAGCTTCGACGACCTTTGAGGTGCTATGTTGATATGTGGGAACCTTGTAGCTTTTAAGGAGTGGGACTGTCAATGTTGGTTTTGGAGGCTGTATCGATGTTGCTCTTCTGTTTGTTTTTATTCCTCTGTGAGTAAACAATTTGATATGTTCTTGATCATGAAACTCCATTCCTTCTGTTCCTTCATTTAGCTATGAAGGCTTTCTGTTACTGTTCTAATCAAGCAAATTTGTTCATAAAAGATTGGCATATAGTAATTGTCTTGCAGTGGCAATAGAATGAAGGCTCTTGGACTAGCTTGAGAGACAATGTTGGACACTAATTCTCTGGTTTCTCTCTTAACTTTTGGGCTCTTTATTTGGTCCAAGGTAATCTTTGCTAGGAATCAAAACATTGCGACAACATGTATCCCTGCCCGCCTCATTTTTGCAAGATGCTGAACTTGTCTTGTAGGAGATGAACAATGTCTGCCTGGAGGTAACATTAAAGATTTCGGTCTATCATTTTAGAAATAATCACCAGTTTAGGGTGAGGTTTTGTCTGATCATGGATTTGGGTAGGATTAGCAATAAGGTAGGCCTTAAGGCCCAAGTTTAAGCCTTAAAAAAGTTATCAAAGTTTGAACTTGAGCAAGTTAGAATATTCAAATTCGGGTTCGATCTCAAGTTGAACTTACTTGGCCCATTGATATGATTTATCATTGTTTTAAAAATTAGGCCAAAATTAAACTAGCAAGAAAGGTGATTTATAAATTAAAGGTTCAATTAATATTCGTTGGTAATAAATTAGTATATAGTAAATAAGAAATAAAAATTAT
>JAOTAZ010000007.1:20369389-20379686 GCA_025629785.1 Erythroxylum oxycarpum | reverse complement strand
CTGTGGGTTTGAGTTACTAAATATAATACATATCAGTGTGATTGTTTGTTCTGTCTTGGGTGGCATCCATGTATCCTTCCAGGGGGTATTTGGGTGTTACACCAGAGTTGGTGATGATCTAAGATATCAGACATTTCTATTCTCCAGGTGTCCAAAGGTTGAAACCATTAAAAAAATGTCCATAAAAGGGATCTGGACTGCGTAGGATCTGACAGAAGACGATATACGTGCATAGGAGAAATTGCAACAGAACAGGCATGCAATGCTGTCATAGCCTAAAGGTGCCGTAGAGTATAATCATCAATATCATCATAAAGATGATACATCATCTTATATGGCATCGTTGGATCAAACATTCTGGGTGTTGCAATAACATCATCTTTCACCAAAACAAGATGAAGATAATAAAACAAACTCTGTGGAAGTAAAAGGTACAGGTCTTCTATAGAGGTAGGAGTTTGAGTGAACAAAGGTGGAAACTCCTTTCTATATCGGGCAAAACGAGGAAACTCCATAAGCCAAAATAATGGAATAGGAAGTTTCAAAGTAGAAGAGAAATATAAGAGTGGTTTAAAAGGTTGAGAGAGATAATTAGCTAAGATGTTAGGTCAACCCTTCAAATGTTTGACAGTGAATTTATAAGAAGAAAACCACTCCTGCCAGCGCAAAAGTTGACTGTTTGGAATCTTTTTGCCGGCTTGATTGAGAATCTTAAGGAAGGATGCATTGTCCATTTCAATGACAAAATGATAAGGAGTGAGATGGATAGAAAATTTTTCAATACCTCTTTTTACTGCAAGAATCTCCTTATAAGAGATATGATAGTGAAGTTCAGATTGACTGAATGCACCACTAGCATGTCCACAATAATATCTCTGGTCATTGATTTCTTCGAGAAGAACTGCCCCCCAGTGTTAATCACTGGCATCTGTTTGTAAGACACGTTGTCCTTGTTCAGGAATCTTCAATAGTGGAGGATCCTGGCAAATCTGTTTTAGATGCTAGACAGTTGTTGTTTGCGCTTTTTCCCATACTGGTGGATTCTTTCGTAAGAGCTTAGACAAGCATGATGTATAGGCTGCCACATGTGGAATGAAATCTCGAATATAATTAACAATTTCAAGAAATTGCTGAATTTGTTTTACCGAGAGATTTTCATCTGGAAACTACAGTAACTCCTTTGCAATATGTGGGCCTGGCTAGTAGAATCCATCCTTGAATTGCATCCCAAGAAATTCAACTTCAGTAATACCAATTATGCTTTTTGAGGCCGAAAGCATAATCCCATATTGTTGGGTCAAGTCCAAGAATTGTTGTAACAAGGCCTTATGCTCCTCATGGGTCTTTGAGAACAGTAGAATGTCATCGATGTAGATTAATGCACTGTAGAGGATAGGCTCATAGATCTTGGTAATGGACTTTTGAAACAGTGATGGTGCAACCTTTAATCCAAAGGGCATCACAGTCCATCGGTACTGAGCATTGGGAATGCAAAATGCAGTCTTATAATGTTCCTCTGGGTGAATACCCAACTGCCAAAACCTGCCTTTAAATTAAACTTTGAGAAGATCAAAGCTTCCTTGAGAAGTAGTACATGTGTACTGATTTTACCATGGACAAAGATGAAAAACCCCACGGATACTTTTCAATTAATTTTTCTTTACTATAAATGGACTTAAATTTTAGAATTGCAAGAAGGCACTACAACAAAGTAGACACTTAGTTAATTTTTTTGTGACGTTTCAAAAATTGTCGCTAAAAGCGACCATATTGCGATGGTGCCGATTTTAAAATCATCATTAAAACTAAACATTTAGTGACTAATTATAAAAATATCACAAAAAGATCAATATTTGGTGACAAAATATTAGGTGACGATTTTAAACATTCGTCGTTAAATGAACTTTTAGTGACATTTTTCAGAAATCATCACCATAATTTAGTAAATATTTGGTGAACATTTTTCAAAATTGTCACCAAAGGGTTCACATTTGGTGATAATTATGTAAAATCATCACTAAGAAGACGTTTGGTGACTATTTTCAAAAATCGCCTCCAAAGGTTCGTAGAAATAGTTATGTGTTTTTTGTTACGTTTTTCACATTACCAGTAAAAGTAGCCACTTGGTGACGATATTTGAGAAACATCACCAAAGGATCAATATTTGGTAGCGAATTTTGTTTTGATCGTATTAAATGGTCCACATTCAGTGACGATTTCTGAAAATCGTCACCAAAAGTTTCACAGTAATTTACAACACATTTGGTGACCATTTGTCAAAATCGTAATCAAAGGGTTCACATTTTTCGAAATTGTTAAATTAACATTTTTATAATCTTAGTCAAGATATGTTTTATTGGAGATTTGTTTTGAATGTTTACAACATATTATTGGAAAAACATGCACAGCATAAGTTTAAGTGTTAAACAATAGTATTAATTAATCATTAATATTTACTAACAATGCAAAAATTAGTTATAAAAATTTTAATAATTGTATAAATATAATAATATGATATAGGGAGTAGTTCGAACTTTGAATTAGAAGGTTAACAATTCTTACAGTCATAGAGCAAGAACAATAACAGTCCTCACTCAATAGCATGCAGCTTGACCCCTAATTAGTAGAGAGATTATTTGACATATTCTTACAGATACAACAATAAATCAACTTTAAAGTTGACTCCAACTGATTGCATTGGTAAATGACAAAGATATATATATATTTTTAGATTTCAATTGACATGAGAGTCGATAAAAGTAAATGAGTCCCCGATGTCTGGATTCTCAAGAAGGATCCTTGCACGTTCGAAGGCACCAATTGAAACAGTGATAGTTCTTCTCTTAGGTGTAGGCTTTTTCACACCCTCTTGCAATAATATTTCCGCTATAGCTAAACTTTTAGAGGATATAGTGAATGAGTTGCCAAATTTAGTATGGAAGATAAGTTCTCTAGATAAATTGCCAGCATGAAACGGTTTACCTAAAACGCAATCAGTATAGAACTTAGATATTGCCAGATTAGTAAACTGTTAAACGAACTGAAATTGGAGTGACATATATACGTGAATGACTAGACGAAGTCTATGAAATTAATGAATTTTCCAAAACAACTGATTTCCCTAATCTTTTATGAACCGTTGTGACATTTCTCCCACCTCCAAGGGCATACATGTCATCTTTGAGATTCAAGGAAGCTTAAAATAGCATGTAGTATATACCATCAAATGTGAATACATATAATAGCTTTATAAAATGAAATGAGATGTACATAATAAGGAAAGTGACGTTGTTTGGATGACACTAAATACCTTGAAGTAGAAGATCGACCATGGAAGGCAAATGATCATTAGTGTACGAAAGGGAGATTTTTTCTGCATTGTTTATTTCTTCAATAGGGACAATTATGCCACATTCCTCCCAACGGAATGAATTAGTACCATCCGGAACTAGTCGACATTCCTTGATTAATAATGTTAAGAGTTATATTCTACAAATGTCGATTTATAATAAAATGATGATATGTTCATTTCCAATTTCGATGATAAGTGAAAGCAATCCAGTTTAGACTTATAAATCATCAATGTGCCTGATGATATGAAAGTTACCCTTACTAAAATTTCAGAAATCTATTGTGTAGTTTGTATCATATGCAAAATTGAGAATTTAAAGTAGAATAGATATGACTATGTTCTTGATGTATAGAAATATAGTATTATCTATATTGGGTTGTATTACTATTAATGGAAATGAATAAAAGTAAAAAACTCTTGAAGACCTTTCATCAAATAGTTACGAAACTTTGATGAGGGAAGCGTTAAAGGTTGTTAGGAAAAAGCCAACCCATATACAAATAACAAAGGCAAACAGTAAATCATCTTCAAAGCACAACCATAAACACAACCCATACATCAAATGCATAATTAAGCACTCACAATAAACACCTAAAGGTATAAGTTAAACTTAACATAACTCCATTAATGAAAATAGAACAAAAGAACAATACCGATTCAGTTAATGATGGTTCTTCGACGGTGATGACCACAATACAAAACCCAAACAGAAGAAAGTAGACAGTGGTTTGCAGGAAGGAAGATTTTGAGAAATGTTGACAGCTTGAACGAGAATGGAGGAGCCTTTTATGATTGAAAACCTAATACAAAACGACGTCGTTTTTCTTGTTTAGATAAACGATGTCGTTTCTTGTTTATTGTAGTTATTTGGAAGTACTATTAATTAATTTGCTATGATCTATTGTATTTGGTCGACAAACGTCAGATGTAGCGACTAATACATGGTTTGACTAATAAGGTTAATGGTAGATGAAGGGAACAAGAATGATGTTGTCATGTTCCCTAAACATTGATTCATTTGGTAATAATGAAATGTGGTTTGCATTTTCTATTAATTCAACTAATAACAAAAATAAGATACTAATTTTAAAAAAGTTTCTAATTTAATTTTGTTTATGTACCAAATTAAAATTAAAGATTAGTCATTCCTAAAAATTAAGTAAATAAAGAACAATTGCATATATAAGTGAGAAGATAATTTTTTCATTTTGTATGATGTATTAGCAATACCTCATATATATTAATCAATTAAGAAAATTAAGAAAGTAAAGAGATTTCTTTAGTTTTGGCAACGATGTGGAAATTTGGTAGCAAATTGTCTACCACTTGAAACTAAGTGTAGTGGTTGGTCGCGAAAATGGTCATCTGCAACTAAACGTACTCCGTCGCAAAATTAGGTCTCTAAATTAAATGTATCTTTTTATACAAATAATAAGGTTAATGGTAGATTAAGGGCTAAAGGGTATATGTTGTCATATTAGCGATGAATTTGGTAAAAATGAAATGTGGTTTGCATTCCTTATTAATTTAACTAATAACAAAAAGAAGATACTAAATTTTAAAAATTTTCCAATTTTATTTTGTTTATCCACCAAATTAAAATTAAATATTAGTAATTCCCAAAATTGAAGCAAATCAAGAACAATTGCATATATAAGTGTAAAAGACAAAATTTTTATTTTGTTATTTGTAATAGGAGTGCCTCATATATATCTATTAATTAAGAAAACTAAGAACGTAAAGAAAATGCTTAGGTTTTGGCAACGTTGTGTATAATTGGTAGCGGATTGTCTACCATTGGTGACTATAGTTTTGTTCGTCGCAAAAAGGTGAACAAGTTAAAACTATATATGGGACGACGTCGTCCCTAGGATGACTTCGTTTTGCCCGCGTTTGTTTTAACAAACTCAGGAGCTTTTTCCTCCCTCCCATTTTCACTGAAACTTTACTATTGAAGCTTAACCGGCCCTCTTCTCTTCATCTACCTTCTGTCCTCCTTCTTTTGTATCTCAAATATTGTACTCTTTATCTCCCTTCTCACCTTCTGTTTGTTATTCGACCTCTTCGAGTTCTCCTACCGCTTCCATAGTCGAAGGTGAATCTAGTTGTTTATGTCATTTATTAACCAATGTGAAGCCACTAACTGTGTTCATCTTTTTTTTATGTTTCATGTTCAATTTTTGCGTTAGTTGGAGATTGTGTATAGGGTTTTTTGTAGATTATGTCTTCCTCTGTTTGATTGGAGCCAAAATTGAAGAATTTGTATGGCATCTTCAGGTATATTCTCCCTACCCACCACATGTTAGAAAAAAGCCCTTTGTTGTATTTTGTTAGATTCCTTATGCTATGCTTTACATATTCCTTGTCAAGGTTTGAAGGAAGCATTTACACCGTACAGAGAGACTGTTCCATACCTAAAATTGTCAGGTGTTGTAATATTCTCTATTCTTATTCTCCCTACAGTTTGTGATTGCTTTCAGTGCTTCCTTTAGCCATTTACCATGATTGCAGAACTAGGAATGAGCTCAAAATGAGCCCTGAAAGCTTATGATCTTAGTTCATTTCTAAAAGAATTTGAATTTCTTAGAAAATAAGCTATCTTATTTTATTGTAAAGGTGGATGGATAAGAGTTGGATGTCTTATTGAATATGGTCAACTAAATACGTAGAAGGAGTTAAGAGTTTCATGCAATTTGTAAAACATCAAATGGTGATTCGTGTAGTATTTTTTGTCCATGCATCAATTGCTTAAATGTCAACTTCCAAAGTCAAGATGTGGTATATAATCATTTGCTAATCCGAGGCATAGATAAATTCTATATGTTGGCTTTATCATGGTGCACGTAAGGAAGCAAGTTGTAGTAGAAGTGGTGGTATATGTTATGATGACAGTAACAGTAATGATGTAGATGATTACGATGTGACTGATGATGGCAATGTTAGACGATTATCAGAATTATATGGAGATTATGAATGAAACAGGAATGCCTAACATAATTAGTAGTATTACAGAAGATAATTTTGGGAAGTTATTGAAAGTTGCTCAAGAACATTTATATTCGGGATGATCAAATTTCTCACAACTATCATTTGTTGTGAAGTTGTTGCATTTGAAGGTTTATAATAAATGGAGTAACGTCTTTTGACATGCTAATAGACTTACTGAACGATGCATTACCTATTGGACACAAGTTGTAGAAATCTTACTATGATGCAAAGAAATTATTAAGGGACCTTGGTTTGGCATATATTTCAATTCATGCTTGTAAGTATGACTGTTTTCTTCTTTCGAAAGAAAGTAAAGATCTTCATGAGTGTCTTATTTGTGGTACATCAAGGTGGCAGGTGGATGACGGGAAAGGGAAAAAGATACCGAATAAAATCCTTCGATACTTTCCTATTAAACCATGATTACAAAGACTTTTTATGTCAACAAAAACAGTCATAGATATGAGGTGGCATAAAAAGAAACACGATGATAACATTATGTGTCATCCAACAGACTCAATGGCATAGAAAGAAATTGATAAAATGTTTTCATGGTTTGCATAAGGTTGTCATAATGTTCAACTTGGATTGGCCTCAAATGGATTTAATCCTTTCGATAATATAAGTATTTTATATATCATGTGGCCGGTGATTCTAGTCCTATAGAATTTACCTCCATAGAAGTGTATGAAGGAGCTTTTTATATTGTTGTCTTTGCTTATTCCAAGACCTACTGCTCCTAGTAAAGACATCGACGTATACATGCAACCATTACTTGATGACTTAAATGATCTATGAGAATTTAAATTACAAACTTTTGATGTCGTTGAAGGTGAAACATTTATAATGTAGCTGTTGTTTTGTGGGCTATAAATGATTTCCCAACTTATGGGAATATGTCTGAGTGGAGCCCTAAAAGGTATATGACTTGTCTTGTGTGTAACCATCAAACATATTCAATGAGGATACAAAGTAAAATATGTTACACGGGTCATCGTCGTTATTTGAAACATAGGCATAAATGGTGAAAAAGTAAACTGTTTAATGGCACAGTAGAATTGGTTAAAGCTTCAATGCAGTTGTTCGGTGACAATATTATTTACCAAATATCACATTTGGGTGACATTACACCTGGAAAAAAACCCAAGTAATAGAAAGTGAAAAAGAAATTATGTCGAACTAAATTGAACAAAAAAAACATATTTTTCAACTTATCATATTGGAAGGAACTACTATTGAGGCTCAATCTTGATGTCATGCATATTGAGAAAAACATTTGTGACTCTATTTTAAGGATTGTTATGGGAATTGATGGGAATCCAAAGACACAATTAAGGCTAGAGTTAACTTAAAAGACATGAATATTAGAAAGGACTTGTATTTTAAAAGAAGAGATGATGGGTCATACGTTATTCCCCTACTTTTTACAACATATCAAAAAGTGATAGACAATCATTCTGTCAGTTCCTCCGATCAGTCGAATTTCTTAATGGGTATGCATCAAATATAGGTCGTTGTGTGAATGTTAAAGAGGGAAAAGTGTAAAGGTTGAAAAGTCATGATTATCATGTACTTTTGCAATGATTACTTCCTATTGGAATACGCGGGTGTTTGCCGAAGGATGTGTCCTTTACTTTGTGTCAATTGGGAGAGTTTTTTAAGCAATTATATTGTAAGACACCTAAAGTTGAAGAGCTTGATAAAATGGAAAAAGACATAACATTGATTCTATGTAAGCTTGAACTATTATTCACCCCATCAGTTTTTGATGTTATGGTTCATTTGGCAAATCATTTACCATATGAAGCAAAACTTTGTGGACTGGTTCAATTTCGATGGATGTTTCCGATTGAAAGGTAATTCATATTAAATTCAACAAGTTTTTTCTATGTTATTTTTTAATAACAATTCCTAAGTTCATAACTGATTATGTTCAGGTTTGTAGGCTCTCTTAAGCGTTATGTATGTAATAGAGCTCGACCAGAATGGTCTATTGTAGAGGCTTATATAGAAAATGAATGCTTGACTTTTTGTTCAATGTACTTAACTAATGTGGAGATAAGATTCAATATACCAGAACATAACTTTGATTTTCATGATGATGGTGGGTTATCTATTTCCTCCAAAAAAATTAGGCCACTTGGTATGGGTAAATATGTGGAGTTAACTACAGACGAATTTGAAATTGCTCATAGGTATATTTTGAACAATTATAAGAAATTTGATTCATACATGGAGTGCGTATATTCCTTCTCATTCAAATAATCATATTACAATTTTCTTCATTCACTTTGAGATCTTACTGTCGTTGTCTTTTTTAAATAGAGAACATAAAGGGACAATTTACAACAAAGGTATTATTAATGTTGAAGAAAGACAGGCAGAATTTTGTATCATGGTTTAGAAATCGACTAAGTTTCATATTGATTACATATTATGAAAATATGAGATATGTCTCATCCTCATATTTGTTTTCAATTTGTTGTACAAATGATACGGTTACATAACCGTAACGTGCAAGAAGCGACAACAACATTATAAAGTTTGACATGTGGGCCTCATATTTGTGGGAAGAAATACACAGGTTGCATTGTTAATGGGGTGAGATTTCACATACAAAATCAAGATAGTTGAGATAGAAGTCTAAATTATGGGGTTGTAGTTGAAAGATGTCATGACAACGATTTCATTGACTTCTATTGTGTTATATGTGAAATAATAGAGTTGCATTACGTTAAGGATAAGAAGGTTATTCTACTTAAATGCAAATGGTTTGATCTAACTAACATGAAAGTGAACGGGCATATTACTACCATAAATGTTAGTAATAAGTGGTATGATAATGATCCTTTTGTCCTTGCAAGTCAAGTCAAACAGGTTTTCTACATCGATACTATATTAGGTAGCAATTGGAAGGTTGTTCAAAAGTTTTAACAAAGGAATGCCTTTGATTTTTGTGAAAGGGATATTAGTCAATTGGATAAGGATGCAGACGAAGTCTATCAAGAAATTGGATTAGAGTTCAATAACGAAGGCATTCCAGTAGAAGATGCAAATATATCATCATTTCATAGGAGAGATGTCGATCCCAACATAGTTAAAGTAGATGAAGTCCAAGCCCATCTTATCTTACAAACGAATGAAGACTATATTCAGGATGACTTAAATGACAATGACAATACTTTGCTCGAATATATTAGTGATGAAGAATCTAATGATAATGTACTTAATGATGATAATTTTCAAAATCTTGATCAAGATGATTGAATGTAAATAAATTGTTTATATTGTTTGAAATGTTATGTTCATAATTGTCTTATGTTGATAATGTTTTACTTATGTTAATTTACGATGATTAGATTTATATTTTTAGTGTTTCACTTATGTTTATGCAGAATATTATGCCGAATGTCTAGTATTTGACTACTGATCTCCTTATATTCATGTGAATATTGATGCTTGAGTTAAGATTATGAGTTATCTTCATATTTCGTTTTAGTTGTTCAATATAATGGTAAAATAATTACTTAGCTCAAACTATGTCAGTAGTAGCGACGATAAGGAGCCTTAGTTTGTTTATAAATTTTGTTCAAATTTTGTAATTAACCTGTAATTATTTTTTAGTAAAATGCATTCCATTTTTAATGTTTATTATATTTCAATTTATTATTATTTAAATAAGATGTAACCAACATTAATTATAAAATGTAACTAATTTATATTTCAAACTGTCTTAAAAATTGTAATAAATTAAATTAAATTTGTTTTCAACAATTATAATAAAATTTAAATTTAAAAATAAATGTTTGTCACTACAAAGTATTAGCTACCAAAACAAAATCATCACAAAATGCTATTACCTACGTTTACAAGAACGTCTCTAAAAACATTTACCTACAACAAACAATTAGTAGCTAAAACTATTATGCTATAAAAACAAAATCGTCAGTAAAAATA
>JAOTAZ010000007.1:20329100-20342689 GCA_025629785.1 Erythroxylum oxycarpum | reverse complement strand
CCTTTAAATGAACGGAAACATAAACAATAGATACAGTAAGTAAACATTAAAACTGTATCGCAATTCCAATAATTTCAAGTGTAAAACTAAAACCTTTCATCCCTCCCACTGAATAGAAGTATACAACTGAAACAGATTAGTTACTGAGATAGATATACTGAAAAAGAAAAGAAAAAGGAAGCTAAAGATATAATAATCAAAAAGAAAGGTCAAAGAGCACCTTATATGTCTGCGGCAATAAACCTAAGCACGACCTTCTTTCCTCTTTAGCCCCAACAGAAGCTTCCATTCCATAGGCATATGATCACCGACACCCTAATCCACCCTCCACCCCCTTCGCTTTTGGTTTCTACCCTCTCTTCCTCATCCTCACATTCGACTTCGACAGCAGTAACAGCGGCGGTGTATTAAATATGTCAAATTGAATGGATGGGTGAAGCAATCGAATGGGGTTATATTCGATTCTTCGAAATTGGGGAGTGATAAGAGCAATTGCTTGAGATGTTTGATTATGGACTAGTTTTCAGGGGGTCGGTAGAGGGGGTCGGATTAGGCGGCAGAGGAGGACTTGAGGTGACTTTGGGGAGGAGGCTGGCCACACGATGGTAATGGTGGCGATGGAGGTGGGAGGAAAGCCTTGAGTAAGTCTGGCAGCGGGAGTTTAAACTCTCGTTGAAGATTGTGTGGTCAATGGCAACGGTGAAGAGCTCATCGCCGGTGTAGGAAGAGAAACAAATGGATAAAGATGTTGAAGAAGGATAAATTTGTAAAAATAACAAATTTTAGATGTCAAAGAAGAATAGAGATTCGTGGATTAGATAAAGATAAGTTGGAGATGGTTTTACGTATTCTTTAAATTTGAATAATAAATATTCTAAAGAATGGGTATTCTGTGTTTGATTTAACTTATCTTTGGTTTTATGTATTTTTTAAATTTGAAGAATAGATATTCTGAAGAATGGGTATTCTGTGTTTGGTTTTAAACCAAACACAGGTTTAATAATACCTGAGGAATATGTTGGGAATAGCATTGCTATTCTCTTCAACCAAACAGGCCATAAGTCTAATGATATGCGTAGAAAGTGTAGCCTTGGTTTGGAATTCATATCATGAGAAAGGTTTGACTTTGTTGAAAGTGGCAATCGCCATTAATGGAATATTTGCTTGTTAAAATAGAAAGGTGTCCCAATTCCATGATAATTACTAATACAAATGTTACCTTGAGACTCGAATTTTTACCGAAGTTAATCGCTAATATCCTTTGCACGACAATTTTATTTAGGTTCACTTAAGCAAGACTTCAGTTTTCATCGACTTTCAAAATGTTTACCTCGCATATTCGAAGAAATAATGATAAAGAAGCAATAAGAAAATAAAGGTAATAAAGAGTCAAGAGAGATACAGTAAAACTAACTTTATATTATTTTCCTTAAGAAAATTCAAGGAATACTCTTTTTGACTGACTGAGGAGAGCAAAGCTCGAATGAGCAATATATAAGTACCTTAACTTAGAAGTCAAGTTACATTCAAAATTTCACTTAAACTGAACTGCCTAAGATCGTGCTAAGATTACGTCTAGCTCTATTAGATTACATCAAATAAACTAATTGCATTACATCTCTATCTAAATATGATTCTAACTAATAAGATAGAACTTACAAAATAATAGAAAGATAGAGTTTACATTCAAATAGGAAATTAGTATCTTTATTCTCGAAGATCTTTACTAATTTCAGATGTTGAGTTTCACAACAACTCTAATTTTTAGTTGTCGCCACATCATTCAAGATCTTCTCATAATCTATATTCGCTGATGATGCAATATGATATTACAGAAGCTTACATAGTATACTGGTCTAATCCAATGCTTCCTACAACAAATTAATTATGGTTCATTCATCCGAGCATAGGTCAAGTCCTTAGTCTATCAAATCTTTAGCTTAAGATGAGTCAATCTCTATAAAGTCCAAAATTCTATTAAAATTTGTACCAAGCTCAATCTCACTTGCCAATATTTACTTAAGTATTTTCACACGTCTCTTTCATACGTATAATTCAGCTAATCTTTCTCCTGAGACACCTCGTAAAAGTCGCTGAGCAGTACTCAACATTTTAAAGTTCTAAAACTTACGTCTAGCTTTTCTCTTTTGATTTATATCCTTCTCGCCCGGATAGGGTTGGTAATGGGCTTGGATGCGAATACAAGCGGACAAGACTTGAAAATTACTAGGTTGAGTTTCCTTCGGAAACTAAATCCCAAGCCGACAAGTGAACCCTTGTAAGTTGTAACATTCCATTTGGGTATATGTCGGTGCATTAACTTTTTTAAAACCAAATAAAGTTTGTTTAAACATTATTTTTATATAATCAATCTTAAATTTCAACCACGAGGGATGCCAAGCAGCTCTGATTCAAAACCCTGTTAATAATAAAGGGCTTTTGTTACACGTCACAAACTCTCCTCCTAAATACGACCATCACACTAGGCAAACCCTAAAAACTGACCAAACATTACACAAACACATTAAAACACGTGTCTAAAATGGATAAGAATAAATTTTTTATTTAATATTATAATATTTTATTATGTTTAATAAATTTTAGTCATTTATTTACATAAATTTTGTATAAAATATGCGTAAAACCTATAAAATAATTAGCTAAAATTTTATGGGATAGAGTTAGAAGATGAGAAGGGACACACTTCTCATGCTAACTCTCTTCTTTCACTTCACTGACACTTGTTGCTGTCGTATTCCACGTGTCTCTCTCGTCTTCTTAAAATGATATAATCACTAGCCACTTTCTCTTCAAGCAAATCCTCCATTGTCGATCACTTCTTCCTCTGAGCATAGTTAGCTATGACCGAACACCAACTGAGACAACGTGATGAAGCCATCAAAGGCGTGCTTCCCGAAAGGATCCTTCATCTTCACAGATTTTGGCCGTCGTGACTTTGTTACCGCTCGGCGGCTTCCTCCTCCTCTTGGCAGGTCTAACCCTCACCGCAGCGCTCATCGGACTTGCGGTGAGCTCCCCAGTTTTCCTGATTTGCAGCCCGGTTCTGGTGCCTGCGGTTTTGGTTATTGGTTTTGCCGTGTTAGGGTTTATTGCTTCAGGAGCTTTCGGGGTCACTGCACTCTCTTCCCTGTCGTGGATGGTCAACTATCTCCGCCGTCTGCGGTTCCCAGAGCAAATGGAGCATGCAAAATGACAGGCACAGGAAGCGGAGGGGCAAATGGGCCAGAGGGCTAGAGAAACGGGACAGCATGTACAAAGTAAAGCCCAAGAAGTGGTAAAGGGTCAAGAAGGTGGACGGAAACAAGAGTAACTAGTCATATGCTTCCTTGTACAAAACTAAGCTCTTAATGATAAGAAGATGACGCATGTTGAAACTGTAATAACCATTTTCCTTTGTTGGGTGGTGAGTTTTGTTGTAATCAAGTGTTTTTCATGCCATAAATAAACTCTATTATTAGCTCTGGATCGGGTTGACCGAGTCGTTAATGGAGTGAGCGTGTACTTGGAGTTTTTGGTTGCAGCCGGCTCATTCGTTATAATTTTGTGTGGTTTTGTTCTTTTCTACAAAGTATTCGAATCTTCTTCATGTTTTACTAATCAACACGCATAAGCCAACAAAATGTGAGCGAGGAATGTTGATTGAATTTGGTTGATTTGAGGGATTTTAATTTGATTTGTTAGATTTCTAAAGAACTAAATATAGAGATCCAACAATATCAAACACTGGGTTTCTTTTAATAAGTCACTTTTCTATGTGCTTATGTACTTGTAAAATGAAAGATGCAGGAAGAAGTTTTAGCTAAGACCCATATGGCTAAGAGGTATACATGATAATGCTTCTCGATTCTCATACCGAGGACAAAATCTATGACTTGGTCTTTGAATTCACTAATTGCAATTAACTGAGAATTTAAAGCTTCAATTATGGTACGGGAAATATCTATAAAAACAAGGTCTAGCTGTGATATGCAGCCAAAACTGCATTCAAACTAATATATTACTAACCAGGTGTCTCCGTAAGATTTGAAGAATGTTAAGAGTTGAAACCGATCGACATTGTAGGATTTGATGTACATTACATACATTCCACGAGCATGCGTCTAAAAAGCTGAAGACAAACCACGTACAGCTCAAGGGAGTGTGATCTCAGATCACTGGATGAGTGGATATACATACATAGAAAGAAACGTAAGGCCAACTCTCATTTCGTGTGAAGAGCATAGACTTCATACCTGGTCAACTAACCTACTAAAACACAAGAAATTGTTTCATATACTTCAACTCTACTTGTGAATTAAACTGCATATCCTGCAACATGGTTTCCTCAAAACACTATAGTCATTTACTCATCTTCTTCTCTTTTTCAGCCTATCTTTTGTTTACGTTTTCCTCCACTGTTTCAAGAGCTGTGTTCCCTTTTAACTGCTCTACCAAAACATCAACATGTAATTCCTACCTTTATCACATCGGAAATTATTCCATCTTTGAGGTAGCTTCTTTCTACTCTGTCAATGCATCTGATCTCAAACCAATCAGTCGTGGCCTGAGACAAGACTATCTTGTATCTGTTCCTTGCACTTGTAAAGACGTCAATAGTACTCAAGGTTACTTCTATTACACATTTTACAAGGTAAAGGAAAGTGAAATATACAACAATGTAATAGACGTAGTGTATAATGGGCAAGCTTGGAAGGATAGAGGAGAAAATGAATTACTACCCAGTGGAGAACTTGTTCAAATACATCTTTTATGTGGCTGCTCAGAAGTAGAGTCTCAACAGATAGTTACATACACAGTGCAAAAGAGTGACACATTATCAAAGATCTCAGAACTCTTATCTGCAAAACAGAGTGAAATTCTGAAACTAAACAAAAGGTTAATTACAGATCCAGATTATATTGACACTGGATGGGTTCTTTATGTTCCCCAGGAAAAGAAAGGAATTCCAGATCCAAAACAAGGTTAGCCCATTACATTTCTTGAAGAATTTGATTGTTCTTTGGTTATATACAATTACTGGACAAAAAAAACTTATTAGTCTCTTTCTTTTTATCTCGACCAAGCCAGAAAGATCATACGTTTCACTAGTTCTTGGCTTGTTGACGGGCCTCTGTTTATTGTCCATAACTGCTTTCCTGCTGTTGCTTATCAAAAGAAAGTCAACCAGAAGCCATATAAGCGGAGTTGGAGTAGCCCTAAAAGACTTAGACAAATGCTCAAGCTCCAGGAGAACATTTCTGCAGGGTTATGTTCAATGGAAAGATTTAAAAGGTCAGACAAATTAGAACTTGGGTATCCTCAGACGATTTATTCCTTCTCAAATTTCTCAAGATTTATAATATCAAACCATCTGAGGTCAGATTCTTTTCCATATACAGATGCCACCTTCCAATCCGACAGGCCTCTTGTATATAGCCTGGAGGAGATCGCTGAGGCTTCAGGTGATTTTGACCATAGGAGGAAAATTGGGGAGGGTGGTAACGGAAGCGTGTACCTTGGCATATTGAACGAACGCGTATGACATCCCAACATTTATCTAAGCAAGTTTGCTCTTAAAAATTCGATTTTTTTTTTAAAATTTAAGTGTGAGAAACCAGATGCAAAACTTGCAGGAAGTTGCAATTAAGAAAATGAAGTCGAGCAGATCAAAGGAATTCCTTGCAGAGCTCAAAATTCTGTGCAAGATACATCACATTAATGTGGTAAGTGCATTAGGAAAAGTACGTGGTCCTCGAAAATAAGAGCTTGTATGGTAAATTCAGTGACCAAAATCTTCTTCCTCAGGTAGAGCTTCTGGGATATTCGAGCGGGGATAATCACCTCTATTTAGTTTACGAGTACATACAAAATGGATCACTCAATGATCATCTTCATGATCCTCTACTAAAAGGTATTTACTATGTGAAGCGTCCTTTGTTTATGGACCCTTTCCTTCAGTGAGGTTCTTACAGTAAGAGTTGGCAGGTCATTCACCACTTTCATGGATGGCAAGAGCATTTATAGCTGTAGATGCTGCAAGAGGGATTGAGTACATTCATGATCACACAAAGACACGCTATGTACATCGCGATATAAAAACAAGCAATATACTGCTTGATCAGGGACTCAGAGCAAAGGTAAACGCTTAATTAGATTCCTCCTGCCAACTTAGTTCTTATGGTTTTCTCTGCATTAGGTAAACCTAGAGAAAATGAATCTGGTTTCCACAGGTGTCAGATTTTGGACTAGCAAGGTTGGTTGAAAGATCAAACGAAGAAGACCTTATAGTGACGTGCTTGGTTGGAACTCCTGGTTACATTGCTCCGGAGTAAGTCTTGAGGAACGCATGAGAAACCACAGATATTGCTTTGTCATTAAGGAGACAGTAACGAACTATGCATATATATTATTCATTCACTTGGGTTGTAAAATAATATGCGATGCGGGTTTTACCTTTACCAGATCTGTGCGAGAGCTACAGATGACGTCAAAAAGTGATGTTTTTGCATTTGGAGTGGTTCTAGCAGCGCTCATAACAGGTCGACGTTCACTTTATCGTGACAATAAAGAAGAAAACAATTTAAAGGCACTAACCTCAGTTGTAAGTGAATGGTCTAAACGTAGTTTCTGTGGACCAAACCCTTCTCTCTTTTCTGTTATGTTCTCTTCTTTCCTCTTTCATGAATTTCTGCTTTAAAATGCTGTCAGATACTTGAAATATTCCAAGACCAAAACCCACAGGCTGCGTTGGAAGCTGTCATAGATAGTAACCTAAAGGGCAACTACCCCATGGAAGAAGTGTACAAGGTAAGTACAAGCTACTCCAATTGTTCAAAGGTTGATGGTTCCATTTTTTGAATTGCATCCAAGTTATTAGATATACTACAAAATGAAATACAAATTATTCATGTTTGAATCAATGACAAGAATAAAGATCATTTATCTGTTTTTTATTCTTTTTTGCAAGACCTTTTTTTATCTCATGATAACAATAATGTGATGCAGATGGCAGAAATATCAAGGTGGTGCTTGAGTGATGAACCAGCAGATAGACCAGAGATGCGAGAAATTGTTCCGATACTGTCGGAGATTGTACTGTCATCGATAGAGTGGGAAGCAACAATCGCAGGTTCTAATGAGGAATTCAGCATGATATTTGATGGTAGATGATCATGACTTGGCCAGAGTCCCAGGAAGTTATGTGTGCATCATTTGCAATTTCTCTACATCTACAGTCTGCAACGACTGTTTTCCTATATATATGTATAGCAGCAGCGGAGTTATTTAGTGATTGATCAGGAGGGTAATGCAGTATTCACTCCATGTATTTGCAAGCAAGTTGTTGGGGCTGTGTACAAGCCGTAACTCATCTTTGACCCTCTGAAGATATTATGAAAAAGGCAAGGAAAAAAGGAAAAGAAAAGAAAACATATGTACAATAATTGTGCTGGGTGAGCATAGATAGCTATTTTTTCTCAAGTTAAATTTGAATTCAACTTAAAACAATTTTCTTTTCCGATGAGTTCAAATCCCTTGAAACCTATTATTATTCTTAGTCATTAGAAATGGCAAGGAGGGCAATAGCCTATGTTATTGAGATCACCCTTGTAATTATAAAAAATGAAGGATTACTCAATTGGGAGTCAGATTTTTTTTGAGATTTTCCAAAGGATATAAACTTCTAGCAAGCTAATTTTTCAAAGGAAGACTCATGGCTTCTTAAGATGACGATGAAATTGAGGGATATTATTTATCTTTGTATTAAACACAAGCTTGGTAATAGAAATAAAACCTAGTCGTGGTATGACAATTGGTCTGATAACAATCCTCTTATCCTACCTCCTGACCTTCGAAGGTTAATGAATAGATTATAATACGTAATGGTACCTTAGTTATATATCCCAGATTGAACGTGAAAGGGTAAAAAAAATGAAGAAATGTTGAAATACCTTACCTTGGTCTCCATAACTTCAAACGAGCTTTCTGAAGCTGAAACAAGGGCGAATCTACGGCCACCTTCACGGGCTCCGGGATGCGGGTAAGGTCATTCTATAGTTTTCTCAAAACGTAAGCTCTCTTAATAGGTTAGAGAATCCTTATGCTTATGATTGATTATATGAGTAACTACAGGAGACCTTAACCTTTACATATAGCATCCATATCGAGCTTCCACATCAAAAGGCTGATAGGGGTTTGGTCTACACTGATTAAGATCTATTTTTTACACGGACTTCAACCCATTGATTTAGATCATTTATTGGGCCACGTTATTATCTTTATTTAGATGAAATTACATAATTTAACCGATAAGTTATTAAAAATTTGAAAAAAAAAACAATTAATAGTTGTCCAACTTTATGGAAAAGGACAAAATTGTCTAACATTTTCTCCCTTAGACAAGTATTAATTGCAATTTTGACTTTATTTTAAAAACAGTTTTAAAACTCGGTTAAGCTATGCTAATGAATTAGTCAACTAAGTTTTAAAAATAAAACATTTGATCTGAAGATAACGAAAGTTCATCATTTTGTCCTACAAGGCTTTCGATACCAAAAAGTATCAAATGCATGTGTCATGTGCGATACAAGTCTAATATAATCACGTAGACCTAATATCTCACTAACATGAATGGAAAAATGAAATGTGACAAACTAGGACGATACCTTTATGATATAAATTATATCATCTTCGTTTGTAGATCTTGTTTTCTCCAACTTTATGCTAAATCTCATATGCTAAACTGCATTAGATAAATCTTGTTTTCTTTCACCAAATACTAAACAACATTAGAGAAAACTTATTTCCTCTCACTAAATGCTAAACTACATTAGAGAAAATCTATTTTCTCTCATCGAATGCTAAACAGCATTAGAGAAAACTTGTTTCCTCTCACCAAATGCTAAACTACATTAGAGAAAACCTTTACATTCTCCAACTGAATATTAAATTACATTAGAGAACCTTTTTGTTCTCCAACTGAATGCTAAACTGAATTAGAGAACCTTTATGAGATTAAAAATTTATATCCTCCTATGTCATGTCAAACTTCATGGATATCTGTTTAAAACTGTATACATCTAAATGACATAGGTACAAGGTCAATCTGTATATATGCCCAATGACCTTTAAATGCTTAAGATTGACACAAATCTTAATACTTTTATACATATTATGACAATGTATGATAACACGTATTACTGAGGATAAACGATGATCATCTCTATTGATGAACCATCATACTATCATAATATATCAAAATGTACAAATGTACACGGAGCAAACATAACGATCATCTTTAACTACTAGTGTCTAAGGACTTCAAAACAACCATACTGTATATTTGTGTCACAAATATAAGTAGGTGAAGTCCTTTAGTTAAAGCCTAAAGGATCTACTAAATTTTCCTCAGTCTTTAAATGCTCCAAACCTTAATGTCACCTTTTCATATCAACACCTTTATGGCCAAATAATTGACCTTTAAATGCTAAGACCATGTAATATTCTTTGTTGTTATTAAACAACATAGCAACAAGATTATCACAGTACAACCAAATGGGCCTAGCCACTGAATCAACCACAGATAACTTAAAAATCAGGTTTCTAAGCTAAACAGTCTGTGAAGCAGTCCCATAGCATGCACTCTGGATGCATAGTCAAGGAAGTTACGTGTGTCTACTTGACACATTTCTACGACATTGTACCATCTGCAAACTTAAAACTATAACCTTAAGAGGACTTTCGATTATCCGGACATATAACTAAAATCTGAATCTGAATTTCCTACGAGATTTAGTCAGTTGACTGTACTATATGTCAACATACAATCCTTAATTCCCTTTAGTATCTCAACACTCGCTTGACTGCATTTCAATGGTCTACACGTAGGTTAACCAGATATTGACCAAACAGTCAAATGGTTAATGGAATATCCTGCCTAATACATAGCCAATAATAAATAAGGCTATCAACCGTACTAGAATACAGAATATTCCTCATAACCTCTCTCTTTACTTTATTCTTTGGATACTGTACCAAAGATTATATGTCACTATAACAAATTAACCGTATTAAACCTTTGTAACATATACTCAATGTATGTATTCTATAAGAGATTTGTCCTGGTGAATCTAAATACCTAGGACAGAAGATCCTACACCAATGTCCTTCGTGTTAAAGTTCTTAACTAAAAGTTACTTAACCACATACAACATGGTCAAGTAATTTGACGTGAGCAATATATCATCCACATGCAGTAATAAGAAGATAACTTTGCTCCCCCTGACCTTATGTACAAACATCTTTCTAATTTTATTTTCCATGAAGCCGAAAGAGTACAAACCTTATCAAATGTAAGGTATCATTTTTAGGAGGTTTGATATAAACTAAATATTGATCTGCTTAACGTGTAAACCATGTTAGTTTTATCTGGATCCTGAAATCCTTTAGGTTGTACCATATAGACCTCTTCTGACACGACCCACCTTTTTGAACCATGTAGGTACTAGGGAATGGGTAGGCTTAATGCCACCAAAACCCATAGTAAGCCTAACTTTTCTATATTCTATTGAAAATCTGGCATGACCCATTTGTTTATCTGATTAATCCATATACCTGCTTAATAGTTTTGAATGAAGTAAGGATCTCAATTTGCAATTCTATCATACGTTATCTACTTATAATCGGCCAACCTATGATCATCTCATATCATCAACTAACATCATTCTCAATAACATAACATATCCATACATGTATCATGTACATATGATTATGACAAACCATGGAGCAGCTAGAAACATCTGCAATTAACATCATGCCAAAAACATTACTTATCTGTTTATCTAAGCGAGTCTCAAAAGGCTTGGATTTCTCTCTCGTACGATCTACTAATCTCCTGAAATGATAATAGTGAGAGGTGAGTCTACAACACGACTCAATGAGATATAAACATGTTACCATGCTTGTGAGGCTAGGTAACACAAGGCTAGCTTCACAAGAATGGTCTGTGGCATTCTAAGCAACAATACATGGTATCAATGAATGAACAGGTAGAAATTTCAAATGTGGCAATCATATTAGTATCAATAATAAATCTCATTATGAATTATTCTATTATAAAAATGAATCTGGTTTTTGAATTCTTTTCTGGGTTATGGGTTCTTTTCTGAGCTTTGGGTTCTTTCTAAATTCTGGTTTCTTTCTTTGGTAGAGTTCTACAAGATTTCTAATTCTAAGCTTTCTCATTTCTGAGTTCTGATTTTCTGAATTTCTTAGGAAGAGATAGAGGCATGTTAGTACGACGTATCTCCCATTTTTTGATTCTAGACAAGGTTCGCCTAACCCTGCCCCTGGAGGCCTGCCCTCTCCAGGTAGGATCCGGATTTAACCCATCACCGGTAGGTTACCTATGTGCACATGGTCTGATAATATACTCCATCAGCTGGGTATCCTATGAACTCATCAATCATAGCTAACAAGAAAACATGATTCATTAAAGAAGTGCATTTAATATAGGATCATCATAACAAGGGAACCAAAAGATGCAAAGAATCTGAATATCATTTGGTCAATCTGCCATACAACACGCTAGATTCAAACACAAGGAGTCATATATCAAATAAGTCATACAGGTTCGAGAAACATGCAGGTTTGAGAACCATTTAACAAGTTGCAAGATAAAAGAATCTCAGGGGTTTTGATCTCTTTTATAATTTTCTTGAACTTGAGGGGTATTAGGTACGATTTCTAGTTCTATTCCTTGTCTGCTTTCACAAGCTATTGGGTAACATGCATGAAAATTCATATACCCGTATTAGTCATTCTCACATAAACCTCATTTCTTAACACATATCATTAAAAATTTATATTTTATTCACTAATTTATCTGCATAGATCTCATTCGTGAAGGCATAACTTTTTATACATAGGTCCAAAGTTTTTGCAAATTTTCCATACCTCTATTTAACACATAAATGCACTTTTTTTTTCTTTTATGACCATGTTCTAATTCGGTCATTAAGGAATCCAAATCTCCCATTCACAGTCATCCTTAATGTTCAGTCATGAGTTGGACCATTCCTGACTCAAAACCTTATAACTTATCCATTTCTCATCCAATTAAGTTGATTTAAATCTCTATTTTCAACAGACTCACATGGCTATCACATATCCAAAGACGACTCAAAAATGATGAAATTTGTAAAAATGATGAAATTTATATTTATTATTCAACCATATCTCACAGAATACTCATTAAATTAAAATTTCCTTTATACAGCACTCAGATGATACATTTTCAAGCATTTCATAATAAGAACTCATCATCCAATTCTAACTCTAAAGTCTTCAAACAATTAACTTTCATTTCGTGTTTCAATCTCGTTGGTATTCTGAACCAGTTTCAATTCGGGGTCTCTTTCATTTGTTTGGCTCACCTTAAATTCGTGAAAAATATTCAAGAATACAGTAGACATCTGTATCTACAACTTCTAAGTTTTGAGTTTCTACAAATTCACACATTAAATAGCTCAAAAAATATGTATAAAGAAGACCTACGAATTTGTCTCCATCAACAGCTTGAACTCCAAACCCTAGGTTTTGATTTAGCCCCAAATCACCATAAAAATGAAATTTTCCTCGTGTTAATTTTTCATTAGACATCATAGAATAAAAATTCATCAACAAGATCATCAAACCCATAAATTCCATCAAATGGGTTTCATAGCCATGAAAAAGAAGAGAGAAAAACTAAACTTCAATCGGTAGAATTAAATGTCGAGATTGAGGCTTACCTTTTTGTATTGACTGATTGGTTTGATTCTCCTTCTCATTCTTGTTACAAAGGTTGAAAACCTTGAAAGAGAGCTTCCATGGTGATTTTCGTAGGTGAGGGAGGAGGAAGAAGATAAGGTTTTGTCTTATTTATAGTTAGCTTCTTTTATAAGCCTCTTTGTTCATTATTTACAAAAATGCCCCTCTTGGACTGATTCTTTAAAATCCACTCGTACAATTTCCTGTGACCACCAAAAAAAATGTAAAACATAATTAATTTGATGTCACCAAAAATTATAGTTCACACCGACTATTTATTTTATTTTATTTTATTTTTCACTGTAACGGGTAAATCAAATACCGGGTGTTATATTCTCCCCTTAATTAAAATTCACCCACGAATTTTGTAAATTTACCTTATTAGGGAAACAATTGTGGATATCTGGTTCTCATTGATTCTTCTGTTTTCCATGTTCATTCCTCAATTCTTTGATTCTTCCATTGGACTTTAATCATTGGAATCTCTTTATTCTGTAATTTTCTAATATATCTGTCTATGATGGCAACTGTGCAACTTTCTAATAACAAAGAAAGATTCTCTGTTATTTTCACTTCTGGGGTTTGTAATATATGAGAAGGATCTGGAATGCACTTTCTTAACATTGATATATGGAAAACTGGATGCACGTAGCTAAGATGAGGAGGCAAAGCCAACCGATATGACACATTTCTGACCCTTTCAAAGATCTCGAATGGTCCAATATATCTAGGATTCAGCTTCCCTCTCTTTCCAAATCTGACTACACCTTTCATAGGAGAGA
>JAOTAZ010000007.1:20295153-20318860 GCA_025629785.1 Erythroxylum oxycarpum | reverse complement strand
TTAATAAATTTATTAATTTTTAATAACAAGAGTTATTAAAATAAATCAAACAAAAAAATTTAAAACTGAAAAAATAATTAATTTAAGATTTTTACAGTTGAATTGTTCAAGGTGGTATTTAATAGTAGTTTGAATTATTTTGTGTTTGTTTTATTACCAAATTTTAGTAGATGGGCAAATTGTGGAGAAATGGAAAAGACTAATGATCCAAACAGAATCGGGTCATGGCCCGACATTGAAAATTACAGATTCGAGTGTCTTTCTTTATGCGGTGACATTTATCAATAAATAAATGTACCAATGAATGAAAGTGACACAGGTGAGATTCATCTTATTCGTTTGCTTCAGAAGCTCTGGTCTCAACTTTATTGCTAAATTGTTGGTTGCCTACCAAAAAGGAATCATCTTTCGATGTCAGGCGCCGCCTCGGCGGTGTTTTTACTGGATATCAAAGGTCGCGTCTTGATCTGGCGCGACTATCGCGGCGATGTCTCCGCTCTTGAGGTCGAGCGCTTCTTCACCAAGCTCATCGAGAAAGAGGTCTTCGAAGAAACCATCAATTGGGTATCACTAGTTTTGTTTTATCTTTTAAATTTACATATCAATTTGATGTGGTACAGGGTGGGGATCCACAGTCTCAGGATCCAGTTGTGTATGACAATGGAATAACCTACATGTTTATACAACACAACAATGTTTATCTATTGACTGCTTCTAGACAGAATTGTAATGCTGCCAGTCTGCTCCTATTCTTGCACCGTCTAGTTGATGTAAGCAAGCTTACCACTTTTGTCCTTTGATTGATTGTTAAGATTCAATTTGTTTTCTGATTGTAATACTTGCTATTGATGTTGTTTGCTTCTGATCAGGTGTTTAAGCATTACTTTGAGGAGTTGGAAGAGGAGTCGTTGAGGGATAACTTTGTTGTTGTGGTATGTGAATTTGTTTTCAAGATAACTGAAGAAGAAAAGAAAAAAGGAATTTGGTTTTGTTGTATTAACGAGTTCCACATTGTGACAGTATGAGTTACTTGATGAGATCATGGATTTTGGTTTCCCTCAATACACTGAAGCTAAGATTCTTAGCGAGTTTATCAAGACTGATGCTTATAGGATGGAAATTGCTCAGCGCCCTCCTATGGCTGTCACTAATGCTGTGTCTTGGCGCAGTGAAGGGATACGGTACAAAAAGAACGAAGTGAGTTGGACCTCCAGTGTGATGATTATTGGTTATGAATTTGAGCTAAAACTTGAATTTTGTAACGGAATTTTGTTTCTTATTTGTTTAGGTCTTTCTAGATGTGGTGGAGAGTGTCAATATACTTGTTAACAGCAATGGGCAAATAGTACGTTCAGACGTTGTTGGGGCACTTAAAATGAGAACATACTTGAGGTGCAGTATTTTCTCCCGAGTAATTTGATCTATTGAATTGGTCTCTTTTATGAATTCTGAAAACATTTTGTTCTCTGCCCTCTTTTTTTTTGGTTTATAGCATGCCATAAATTCCACATGGACATTCTTGATTTTATATTCGAGTAATCTGGTTGGTTGTAGCTTATTGACTACGATACTGGTATTAGATATGTTAGCCAGCTAATGTATATACTGTTAGATTTCGTTTGACCTATTGGATAAGTTGATATCCCTTGACTAATGGTTATTAAGTGGGTTCCTAAGAATTATGTAGTGCCTTGTTCTTATTTAATACTTTATGATAATTTGATACAGGGTAATCTTTTGTCAAAGTTTCTTTTTCTTTTCATAATGGCCAAATTAACCATGCTTCATCTTTTGTAGTGGAATGCCTGAGTGTAAGCTTGGATTAAATGATAGAGTACTTTTGGAGGCTCAAGGTCGAGCAACGAAAGGAAAAGCCATTGATCTTGATGATATCAAATTTCATCAGTATGTTGCCTTCCAATTCTTCTTATGCTCACCTCCTGCTTCTTGTGCATCATGATGTAATCTGCATATCTTCTTTAATAGAGTGGCATATACTCACAGAACAAGTACATATATATGATTAAAGTTGTGGTATTATGTTCTTGTTCAAGACAGGATAATGATATAGTTTCTGCTTTTATTTATGTATTTATTTTTGTTTCCTGTCCCCCATTCTGCTCATGCCCCTCCATTTCTTGCCAGATGTGTGCGCCTGGCCCGATTTGAAAATGACCGAACGATATCCTTCATACCCCCAGATGGATCTTTTGATCTGATGACATATAGACTTGGTACTCAGGTTTGTTTCAGGTTCTTATGTTCCTTGTGTGGCCCACCACCATTTCCTTGTAAAAATGAAACATTTCCTGGTTCCTGCACTACCTTGACAATTAAACCTTGCTAAAGTATCTAACTCCTTTTTATATGGTTTTAGGTGAAACCTCTCATATGGGTAGAAGCTCAAATTGAAAGACATTCTAGAAGTCGTATTGAGATGATGGTTAAAGCACGGAGCCAGTTCAAGGAGAGGAGGTAGGTCTTAGTTTTTAGGGAAGAAATTGAGGACCTCTTTGATAGCCCATAATAGATCTGGAGAAAAAGAACTTACCTCTGTGCTGTTGAGAATAATGAAACTCTATAACTATGTTTCTTCCTGTAATTGAGATTGAAAATTTTGGTTCTTTCTTCACATACACGCATGAATGTTCCTTTGTTGTGAATATTGTTTACTAATTGTCTGTTAACCTCATCATTTTACCTTGTCTTAATTTCTGTCCTTGAAATGCTGTGCCGATAGTAAAGAATTGGAACAATTTTTCATCCATAAGGCTTGAATAAAATGCACCTGATTTATGCAATTGCTTCATCTTTGAGTTGTATATTGTGTACAGCACGGCGACTAATGTCGAAATTCAGTTGCCTGTTCCATCTGATGCTACTAATCCCAACGTTCGGACATCATTGGGTTCCGCTGCATATGCTCCTGAGACTGATGCATTGGTCTGGAAAATTAAATCTTTTCCTGGTAATAAGGTAAGAACCTGTTCAAATTCTCACATGCACAATGTCCAAGTCAGTTATGAAGTGATCCATTTCTATGTTTACACTTTTATAACTGTAGGAATATATGCTGAGGGCAGAGTTTCGTCTTCCTAGTATAACAGCTGAAGAACCAACTATTGAGAGAAAAGCTCCCATCCGTGTGAAGTTTGAAATACCATATTTTACTGTCTCTGGGATTCAGGTACTATTCTCTGAGTTTCTGTTTATATAAGTTGACATTGAATTCATGTGCCTCGCCTTGTTACCGTGTGTTTGGTGTCTTGAATATGTATATAAACCTGTTTTCTAGCTTTTGACTGATTGAATATTATGATGTAGTTCAAGCAAAATTAAAATTTGACTTTCAAATATAGTATGAAAAGTGAATACGAGGACAAATTGAGCTTCAGGTTTATATGTTGCATGTTATGTTAACGTTTTCTGTAGGTGATCCATTCTTTTACGCTATCACAAATCTATACGATTTAACCACTGCCTTTATTTTAAGGAGGCAATAATTAAGGGTAAAACTTATTCTTAGCCTTGTACTGAAGCGAATTATGATGTTGGGAAATGATGTTGTATTCTATGGGAGATTGATACTTTTGAGGCCCTACCTTTAGTCTGCAAAAGCTTTGGCTGTTGATCTATGGAAAATTGTACACAGGATGACACATTGATTCATGTTCTTTGAGCATTAGATCACAACTAGTCTTTGAAAGTTTTGTATCAGGGCAAAGATGAATTTACGATGTGATCATGATCTTTTGCAATTGTAGGTTCGCTACCTAAAGATAATCGAAAAAAGTGGTTATCAGGCTTTACCTTGGGTCAGATATATTACTATGGCTGGTGAATATGAATTAAGACTGCTTTGAGCGCCAATCGATTGTAATGCTGCCACTGCTCACGTAAATATACATAGCCTTGCAAGGTGTAGACTATTAACACGTGGTTCCTTGAGGAAATTCCTCCCCGAATTTTGGTATATGTATTAAGTCCTTCTTTAGCGGGCTTTTGTGGTCATCATATAATTTCTCAATGTAAGAATCTGCTGGTGAAGGGTTGCAATAAATTGCTGAAAAGCTTTGAAGAAGTAGTTTATTACATAAACTTTTGGTTAATTGTGTTTAAGGCTAAACCGCGAGTGGCAGTGCCTACGACATGTTATATCCAAGTATTGTTAAATTTTTTGAACTTACCAACTTTTATCATGGTCTGAAACTTCTGTTTATTCCACTTCATATAATGTTATATCTAGAGGTGCTTCCTTTGGGATGTGGGAACAAAGTTTCTCACTTCATATAATGCTAACGGGTAAAAGTGTTCTAATGCATGTTTGATTTATTATAAAGTGATTTGTTCTGTGATCAAAAGTTGTAATAATGTTGTAGTAAAGACAATTAAAAAATAGGAAAAAGAGCCTCATTTGTATGTAAAAGGAGATCCGATAAACTTCAATAATAGTTTTGGTAGGTCATTACTTCAGCTTTTCACCTCTTTGGAAGTGATTTAAGAAACTTTCTTACGATTTCAACAATAGCATAGGTTTTGATGTTGGCGTCACTTACTTTGATACTACACCTATCGAGTATCACATGATTCTATTAGAGGATTCTTCGGGAATTTGTTTCTCTCGTCTAGTTGTATAATTTTGGTTTAGCGTCCCTTTATAAAAAAAAATTCTAGTATAGATATGTTTTCATCATACTACATTTAAAATAATTTATATTGATGTGTTAGCATATTTACTTTGCTATCTTTTGCTTGATTGGTTTCCTCACGTGTAACTTTTAAAGTTTGCCAAATTTTATGAGTCATTTTGCACGTAAAGATTTTATTGAATTTATTTATTTCTAACGGATTAAAAAAATTTATGTTTATGGCCCTATTATTAAATGAAACTAATATGTTATCTTGAGATTCTCATTCTTCTTTATCAATTTGGGTACCTTTTGTTATCTACTATTTTTATAAAAATAAAGGGATCATTTGAAACTATTTAAATAAGTCCACTTTTGGCCATTAAAAAGAATCTCATTCTAGATTTCCAATAAAGGTAATCACTACCATAACAAAAGTTAGTTTACTAATATTTTGTCACTCTTAGTTAAATAATGATGGTTGATGGTCTTAAATATTGTTATTATGATCTTTACTATATGATTTTGTTAGAAAAGCTAGTCTAATAAGCCTGATTTGATACCACTGTTATTCTCTAATGATACCTACGAGGTAAATTAGGTGTTTGAAAAATTTAACGACTTTTCTATCAATATATTCAATTAACAACAATTAAAATAAATAAGGATGAAAATTTGCTTAATATAAATCAATTAAACAATTAAGTAATAATTTAAAGATGATAGGGGGAGAGAATGCAAATTGATTTATAATAGTTTGATAAACAACTCTTGCCTATCTACGATTAAGACTCTTTTTAAAATTTCAATATAATTCTTTTTGTAAGGCGAAGACTAACCTTTATATAATCTTTAGACGAACTCGTCTTACAATTTTTTTCAAAATGAAGAAGAACCTTAATCTTAATTGGATCCCTCTTAAGTATAATATCTAAGATTCTAACAAAAGATTATAATTCAAAAATATCTCACTTATTAACTTGAAAACTCCAAAGAAACTCGTTCACATAAGTGAGATAATGATATTTAAATGATTGAAAATCACTTAAAAATGTGTCAAATACACCTAAATTCTTCTTAATACAAAAATCAATAAACAAACATCTATTTATAGAATAATGTTTTGAGACCATTTTCAGTTATTACAATGACTATATGTGCTACACTTGTCAACCAATATGCCCTAAAAGCTCTAGATTCACTAGATGTTAAAACACTTATCAACCAATAGGGATATTGGTCAACCAGTAGGCGTGTATGACACATTTGTCCGACCAGTATATTAACCAATGTCACAGTAAACTCATGATATATTAGATTTAACAACTTTAATCTATATCAGTCAACCACTAATTCATATAAGTCAACCAATCAATTTAAAAGTATGGTTTTAATACCTTTAAATATTCAAACTCAATTTAATTATGAATTAAACATCGCAAAATGTTCCCTAAAATTGTTTTTGAAAGATTGAAAGATTTTTATATTAAAATAAAAAACTTCAACACCTCTTAATGAATAGAAAGACTTATGTAATGAAATAAAGTGAAAAGATTTATGTACGGATAGTCGTTTAGAGTATCAAATTAACAAAGTAAAATTATAATTCATATTATACATTAAAGAATGACCTTGATAAATGTTGATCTCCATTTTGTCTTTGTCTAATCTTCAATGCAACGGTTGTAAACTTTAACTTCTCTATATCGACTTTATAAGCTATCTTAATTTGTGAGTCTTTGACTTTATTTTATTCTTATCTTGTTTTTTTAATCAAAATCATAAAATTATCAATAGTGAGTGTGAGTCTTGAAGTAACCGATAAAGTTGTTCCTTTATAATTAGAAGGTCATAAGTTCAACACACCAGAACTTACCTCTTTATAAAAACTCTAACTGAAACATTCCTTAGTTCAACATATCAAATAATCATGTGTCCCATTTTTAATATAAACAATATCACATGTGCTTTTTTTTTTTGACAAAATACAAATATAAATTTAGGATTTGTCAATATGAAGATGGTTTTTTAAACGTCATGTTGTTTTTGAATATTACTAAATATTAGGATCTAAGTTAAATTCTAGTCTAAATGTTATGATAAAAAATGCACCTTTTTAACTAATTTTAAATGATCACACTCTGTAACAATCAAAACTTATCATGTCTTTATCATAACCATTTGGCTAGTATGTTCCAAATTTTGCACTTCATGGTCCTTCGTCCTTAATTAACTTCAAACTTTTAGGACTTGTGTGGTGGAGTTACTGTTTTATACCATTTCCACATTAATTCAAGCTGAAAGAGATGGAGATGGGAAATATTTAACAGAAGGAATTAACATTGAACCTTCCTATACTTCTGCAAGTTTAGGAACACATAGGTTGCCCAGTACAGACCCTCTCTATATCTACTTACATTACATAGGTTTCTCTATGCGGATTTTGGACAGCCGTTCTATGAACAGACCGATGTTTTCCTCCCGATCCAGCATGCTTATTCTCACATACTGACGGCTCGCTCCAAAATGCTTCCCGCTCCTTGTTAAGATCTTGTTTTCACGGAGAAGCGCCTCACAGTCTTCAACCGGTCCGTTACATTTCAGCCATGCAAAAGCTGTACAGTACACCATGTTTGTATGGAAATTTATAGCTAATTAACTTAATAGTAAATAATGGGGTTTTCACGGAGTAGTCATTTGTTTCTTTTTACCTGGTTGAGTCCCGAAGAGTTTGCCAGAGAACTTGCAGAATTCTGGGGATAACTCGGGCAAAGTAAAGAAACCACTTTGTTCCACTGCAGCCTTCAGTAATTTCCACCTCTCAGACATCTTGCTGCGGCCAAAATCAAAGAAGGACTCTTCTTTTTTCTTAGGATGTTCGACGCTGTCAGACACAACTGTCAGTACCTTAGCTGCTCGTAGCTGTGAATCCTTGGATACTCCTATGGTGGTGAGCTCGATGTACTTGATCATCTTCTTTGCTATCTCCAAGTCTTTAACAAGAGCCCAACTAAACGATGCAAATGAAAGAAAGACTAACATCAAAGCTTTATGGTCCACAAATTTCCTTTGAAGCAGTTGCGCTCATAGTTTCATTACAAGCAAAAGATAACAAGCTATATCTGCATTCATTAAGCAACTGTAAAGTAAATCATGTAGCCTTACCCAATGCGCATTCCAGCATGTCCAGTGCATTTGGAGACGGTGAATAACATAATGTCATGATCAGCCGGAGAAGTTATTGGTGTATACTGTGGCCAGTAGTAAGCCAAATCATAAAACAATGTCCCTTTACTTCTGTTAACAACTGCCTGCCTGGAAGTGCCATCAGGATTATTAGGCGTATTAACTATTTCAATGTATGGTCCGTCCTTATTAAAACTCCGAGCATCTCCAGCCCATTTATAGAGGCCTGACTTGAGGCAGTCAGCAATATCCGGATAAGACTGCAGTACAGGTAAAGTTATGTTAGGCCAGGCCAAAGCAGCCGTGGACAAATGATGGTTAAAGATGCAAAAGCTCATTCTTTATACTCACGGAGTAGTAAGGAGCTGCAGAGACGACACTGATCGGTTCCTTTGCGTCTTGTGGGCTCAGAGCATACAAGAGGGCTTGGACTAGCTGTGTAGAACCCGTTCCAACAACAATGTGACGGCCCTCAGTTTCTGCATTTCCAACAATCTTATGGAGCCTAGTTACCTGCTTGGCAAACTCAGGTTCCAGGAACCAGCAAAGGTTCCCAGCATCAGAGAAGTAGCTCACTGATCTCCAACCAGGAATCAAAATACTAGATTTATCGCCTACTTGCTGCCAATACCTCTCGTACATTGTCGGATCGCCACTGCATTAAACAAAGACAGCAAAAGAATACACATCTATAATTGTGTGATTGTATGTAATGCTAAAACATCTATCAAATGATAATGTGGGGATCGAGTAAAAGATCCAGTTGCAGTTAGTAAATTGTTGGCAGATACTTGACAGATTCTATTCAGCAAATAATCAGGACATCATTCCTTATCTGTATGGCCATGTAGAGCAACTGTATATTCACATATTTGACTAAGGTTTCAATGCTCTACTATATATATGATTGTAATTTATAGGAGTATACAATAGAAATTCTCTTTTTTCTCAAACTTTCTTTTTCCTCGTGGTATCGGAGCAAGACAATCCTACTCCTGCCAAACCAAAAATGTCTTATGATTCTATAACAACCTCAAAGGAGGTGATTGCAATCTGATACTGAACAATCAGATTCAAGGATGTAGGTGTTCTGAATATAACTGAAAACTGAAATCATAAGAATCGGATAATATTGTAGATAATGCTGCCACTATTTCTAACTGCAGGCTTAAATCCGCTTCTTCCTATTTTTGTGCTTAAGTGGTGGATTGATCAGTAGAACCAAATAGAGAAAAGAATTGGACAACTAACTGCTCTTCTTTGTCACGTGGAAATTTCTTCCTCCTTGCATATACCCGTAGAGACGTGGGTATGTATCACAATCCCTTCCAATAGTTCTGATTTTGACCTCAACGCCTCTCAAAAACTGAGTTCTGGGTTATTGAATGAGTATAATTATCTTCCACGGTCAAGAGCTGTCACAATCGCTCTTGGTGGTACATCCAAGTTGGTTCTCATTAACGGAAAAGAAAAGGCCCCTAATGAAGACTTAACAGAATATGATGCATGGCTGTCAAAAGATCAGATGGTTATGTCATGGCTTCTCAACTCTATGGAGCGTAATGTAGCTGAAATTTTCAGTTATTCAGATTCCTCTCGAGATCTTTTGGAGGTTGTGTTAGGAATCTGATATACTGAATATATTGCTGGAAAATTGATAGAATAATGGGTCATCTTTCGAGAAGCTAGTTCTCTCCCCCACTTACTTTTGTCTAGTAAATTCTTTTCCCTTACTCATTTTCCCCCCTTTTTTTTATTTATAGGTATGGAAAGAAACCTAATACAGATGCGTGAAACATAAATGGTTCAGATTTTTTCACTAAAAGACAAAACACAGTACAATAATTTATGTAATTATAAATTGATAATGACTAAGTCAATAACGTGGACTAAAAAGGTGCAGGCCATAACAACACAATTTTTTAATCAATCTAACACTCCCCTTTGATTTAAAAAACGACAGATATTGAGTTATCTTCTTGGAGCATATATCTTCAATATTACATGCAATATTCATAATTTGAAGCACTTCTCTTCAATGGACGATGATGCACTTTTTACCAATATTCTTCAACTGTTGACGTACTTCTCATCAAACTTCAACTATTGATGCACTTCTCACCAATCTTGCCAATAATAGTATTGGAGCACCTCTCTCCAATTTTAAAATAAAGTTTCTTCTTTTTCTTGAGCAAAATTTGATTGCCCAATTTTGAACTTGCAATATTTTTGTATATGCCCAAATCTTTGACAATCAAAACATCGTGGTTTACCTTTATGCCAACAATCCTTTTCATCATGGTTATTTTTCTTACATACTCCGCACGATGGAAAGTTTACCCTTTTTGAGAAAGACTTATTTGATGTCTTGGCAAGGAAGGTTCCTTCTGTTGTTTTCTCATCTCTTATGGCTCTTCTTTGCTCAACCGCTTGCAAAGCATTGATTAATTCTACAACTGTAATCTTTGAAAGATCCTTAGAATCTTCAAGTGAGGAAATTTTTGTCTCATACTTCTCGGGCAAGGTCACAAGAATTTTTTTAACAATTTTATTGTCTGGAAAATTTTCACCAAACAATCTAATTTTGTTAACAATTGTGATAAGCTTGTTAACATATTCCTTGACCCTTTCTGATTCCTTCATCCTCTGCATTTGTTTTGGTTCCATCACTAATTCTTGCTCGGCTGTCAATTGCAGCAGTAAAAATGGTGAAGAAGAGACTTCACCTTGGGCGTGCTAAAGTTGTGAAACAAGAAAAATAGGGTATATTTTTGTTGTTGAAGGGAGTCCTAGCTTGTAAGCCATCTTACCTACTCGCTGCAATATCTTGAAAGGGTCATATTATCGAGCAACTATTATCTCTTACCTCCGTTTTGTTAGCGAACTTTGTCTATACGATTTTAATTTCAAGAAAACCTTGTCTCCCACCTCATATTCTTCATAGTGTCAAGTTCCATCAGTATATAATTTCATCTTCTGTTGGGCTCTAATAAGATGCATGCGTAGCTCATCTAGGAGGGCATCTCTATCTTCTAGGATTTCTTCCACATGGATACCGTAGCTACTCCCCTTTCAACTCACAACAATGGAGGACGATCTCTTCCATACAAGGCTTGATAAAGGGTGCATTTGGTAGAGGAATGAAAGGAGATATTGTACCAATATTTTGAATAAGCTAGCCACCGAGCCCATGATCGTGGTTTTTTTGACTTAAAGCAACGTAAATATATTTCTAAACATCGGTTAACCACTTTGGTTTGTCCATTCGTTTGCAGATGGTAGGCAGCGCTGTGTTTGAGGGTGGTTCCTTGTAAATTGAACAATTCTTTCCGAAAGAAGCTTAAAAAAACCGGTCTTGATCTGAAATAATTGATTGCGGAATACCATGAAGCTTAACTACTTCCTTAGGAAAAACATTTGCTATGATGACTGTGATGAAAGGGTGTCGTAACCTGATAAAGTGTGCATATTTGCTTAAATGATCAACCATTACAAGAATGGTATCAGATCCCTCTAATTGTGGTAAACCTTCGATGAAATCTATTGTAAGTTTATCCCAAACCTTGGCTGGCAATGGTAGAGGTTGAAGTAGCCCTGATGGATTTGTTGCAAAATATTTTGTTGTTGGTAGGTGACACATTCTTGGACAAATTTGATTATATCCTTTCACACTTTAATCCAAAACATTTCAGATGCTATCCTTTGATATGTTTTGGATATCCCGGAGTGTCCACCAATTGATGAGTTGTGAAACTCTTGCATGATTATCAGAATAAGCCCAGAAGAATTTGGAATGACTAATCGGTTCTTATAAAGGAGTACACTATGATTCATAGCGAACCTTCATGTTTCTGTTGTCCCAAGCTAATTTCCTCTCGAATGTTAGAGATGAAATCATCTGCTTCAAATTCAGTTTGCAATTCCTTTCAATGTGACTACTGTAGGACTACTAACTCAGAAAATTCCAGCTGACCATCCTTCCATGAAAGCGCATCGGCTACTCTGCTTGTTGCTCCCTTCTGATACTGAATTTCGAAGTTGTATCCCATCAACTTAGTGACCCATTTTGATAGTCAGCCCCGACAATCCATTGTTCAAGAAAAAATTTTAAACTTTGTTGGTTTATTCGTACTACAAAATGTGTTCTAAGTAAATATGACCTCCATTTTGTTATAGCTAAAACAATTGCCATCAGCTCCTTTTCATACGTGGATTTCGCACGACCTAGTGATCCTAACACTTGACTGTAATAGGCCACTGGCTATTCACCTTAGTAAGGAACCGCTCCCAATCCATAACCAGAAGCATCCGTCTCAATGATAAATGGTAATGAAAAATCTAGCATGGCTAATACTAGAATTGTTGTCATGGCATGTTTCAAGTTCTGAAAAGCTTGCTCTACCGTTTGATTCCACCCAAAATTATCTTTATTTAGTTGTTTCATTAATGGTTGGGCTAATTTAACATATCCTGCCACGAACTTTCGATAATATCTGATTAAACCTAAAAAATCTCGCAACTCCCGAAGGTTTGTAGGCATTGCCGAATCCACCATAGCCTAAATTTTAGCTGGGTCGACAGCCACCCCTTTTTCAGAAATGATGTAACCCAAATATGTCGCTTCGGTTCAATCGAACTCAGACTTCTTGCTGTTTGCGAAGAGTTAGTTATGTTGGAGTATTTCCAATACTTAAGTTAGATGTGCTGATTGTGATTCCTCTTTTTAGCTGTAAACCAAAATATCGTCAAAGAAGACTAAGACAAATTTCCAAAGGAAAGGTCGAAATATCGAATTCATGAGTCATTGGAAGGTTGCTGGAGTGTTGTGAGATCGAAAGGCATTACTAAGAACTCATAGTGCCTATTGTGAGTTCTAAAGATTGTCTTTTGTATGTCGACTAGTTGGACACGTATTTGGGGATATCTGGACTTCAAATCTATTTTGGAAAACATCCAGGCTCTATGTAATTCATCCAGAAGCTTATCAGTCACAAGAATTGGGTATTTGTATGGAACCGTCACCTTATTTAAGGCCCGATAATCTACGCAAAATCTTTATGACCCATCTTTCCTTTTGACCAGTAAGATCAGGCTTGAAAACGAGCTGTTACTTACTCTAATTATCCCTGCCATCAACATTTCTTGAATTAACTTCTCAATCTCCTCCTTTTGAACATGGATAATGATATGGACGCATGCTCACTGTTGAACTTCCCTCCTTGAGCCTCCTTGAGCACAATGGAATGCTTATGCCCCCTAGTTGGTGGAAGTTCGATTGGCATTTCAAACGCCTATTGATACTTGTTTATAGTGGGTCGAAGGTAGTTTGGTACTTTTGCAGTCATTTGTGGTTCCTTGCCTACTTGATTGAGCTCAACTATAATGCTCATTCTCTCCTTCCTAATCATCCGCAACATCGATTTGAGGGACAACAAAGTTTGTCCAAGAGAGGGGTCCCCTTGTAGTGTCACTGTTTTACCTCCTAACCGAAATTTCATAATCTATAATTTCCAATTGGTCATTGTCACTCCCAACATCTCTAGCCACTATATTCCTAATATTACATCAAAACTTCCTAGTTCCAGAGGAAGGAAGCTCTCGACTATTTTTATGCCTTGTAGCTATAACTTAGTTCCTAAACAAGCTCCCTCTCCTGTCACTGCCTTTCCGGTTCTTATATTGACCCCATATTCTTTTGTTTTGGTAACTGGAATTTGCAACTACTGAACCAATTCCCATGTAATGAAATTGTGTGTGGCTCCCGAATTTATTAGCACTATGATTTCTTGTTCTCCCACTGCTCCCCTTAATTTCATTGTCCGAGACGATGTCAACCCAGCCACAAAGTTGAGAGAAACCTCCACACCTTGTTCAACCGCAGTTGTCTCCAATTCCGATGCAGGCCGCTTGATTTCCTCATCTTCATCTTGGGTAGTTAAGACACTCAACTCCTTTTTACAACGATGACCAAGCCCCTATTTTTCATCGCAGAAATAACAAAGCACTTTCTCCCTCTTCCGCTGCATCTTCGATTTCGTCAGTCGTTAGATTCCTCCTCCTATCCGAGAGATCACAAGCCCTCCTTCTGCCATCCTCCTTAGTCCTTCAGCTATCGAGTTCAACCTATGGTAACCCACATTCATCTAAGAGTTAATATTGAGGTGAGGGGTTGTGTGCCGAGGATCTTCTCTGTGATAGCCATATACTTAACTCGTGATCCTATTTTTATCTTTAATTTTTTGGGCGAGATTTATGGCCCTACCCAAGTTAGGAGGATCCATGATTCTCAAATCAACTCGTATTTCAGGCCTCAATCCATTGATGAATCTACCCAGTGCTATTTCTTCTGTGATGTTATCAAGTGGTGTCGTCAGTTGTTTGAACTGTTGTTGATATTCCCTGACCTCCCCTTCTTACCGCAACTCCATCCATTGTTCATAAAATGAACCAATTTGGGTTGGCCAGAACTGCTTGAGGATGAGGAGCTTCATCTCTTCCCACAACTATGTCAGTCGACGTTTATTCTCTCATTGATACCAGAGTAAAGCATCACCCTCTAATTCGATTATGGCAACTTCTAACTTCCCCTCATTCATACACTGGTGGGGGTTGAAAAACCTTTCCACTTTCAAAATCCACCCATCTGGATTTGTCCCATCAAACATTGGCACATGTCCTGGGACTTGTCACGTGGGTCTCCTTCTCCTAATTGGGCATTGAAGATGAGGCTATTTTGGCAGATTCTTCTTGCATTGTTATCAAATGCTCAAAGCGTTGGCTCATCGTTTGCACGTCTTTTAATGTTACAATGTTGCCTTGCATAACCCCCATTGCTTCCTCCAAAATGTCGATCCTCTGGGTTACATTTTTGTTAGCCATGACCCTTCCAGGAGCCATATTGTAATGACAACAAAACTACCATCTCTAAAAGGAGTCTATGCAGTTATACAATAAGTCTATAGAAAAATCATGACTCGAGGTGCTACATCAGGGACTTCATATTCTCACGCTTATCTTACTTATCATCATATTGAAAAGAAACCATACAAGGGAAAGCGTCCATACTTGAAATGTGAACACTGTAATATAATTGGACATATAATGGATCACTATTGGATCCTTCATCTAGAATTAAAGCACAAATCAGGTAAAAATAAAAAGGGAGGAGATCAAAGGCGTGGATCCAATTCTAAAGCTAATGTAGCCTCTCACACTGTTGAATCTTTTTTTCTCTAATCCAGTTGCTTTGCTTAATGAGTTTGTAAGCTATTTGCACGACAAACATGGTTAAGGGGCTGTCCAAGATGGAGAACCAAATCGTGATATACTTGCTGCACTCTTGAGCAAATTTGTTAATTTTTTAGTTGATGCCAATGTTGCTAACTATAAAAACAGTGAAGGTATTATGACTGCCTTTATTACTGCTCTAGATTTTAGTTCCATGTCTGATTTATGGATTATAGATTATGGTGCCACATATAACATGTCAAATAAATTCACCACTTTATGTGATTTTCATCCTATCTCTTTTACTGTGTATGTAGCCAATGGTCATAATGTATCTATTAAAGGGAAGGGAAAAATCAAACTTATGTCAAATTCCATTAACTCTAACATTCTTTATGTGTTTCTTTCTCTTTTCAACAGCTCTCTGTTTAAAAAATGATTTGAACTCTTAATTGTGAAGTGTTATTTACTCTTTGCAAAGTTGTATTTCAGGATCGTATCACCAAAATGATGATTGGTGAAGGATTCTACTTGTGCGGTCTCTATTATTTTAGTTATGTTCATCAAGCTTCTAAAAGTCCTCAAGCTGTTGCAATTCCTAAAAGAAAGCAACTCTTGTGGAATCGACGTTTAGCTTATCCCTCTGATCTTATTCTTACAAAAATAATTCCTGTTTTGTCTAAGGAAACTCATGATTGTGACGTTTGTCATTATTCCAAGTCATCTAGACTCCCTTTTAAGTTGTCATTGTCTCAAACTTCTAAACCTTTTAAGTTAGTTCACTCTGATATGTAGGGTCTTATTCTTAATTATATCGATGGTTTTACATACTTTGTAAATTTTATTGATGATTTCTCTAAAGTTACTTGGGTTTATTTGTTGAAATCAAAAAGTGATGTCTTTGTAACCTTTAAAGAATTTCATGTGATGGTTGCAAATCAATTTTTAGCTCATATCAAAATTCTTTGAACTAATAATGTCACAGAATTTACAAATCGTAACATGACTAATTTCTTAGCTTCGAATGACATTGTGCATTAAACTAAATGTACTCATACTCCCTAAAAAAATGGGGTTATGAAACAGAAGAATAGAGACTTATTGGAGAAAACCAGAGCAATTATGCTTTAGAAGAATATTCCAAAATTTTCTGGTCTTATGGAGTGTTATGTTACAGTCTAATTGTCCCACATCGGTAATAAAGGAGACTGATGTAGGGTTTATAGGTTTATGGGCTCCTCCACCCTTCAAGCTAGCTTTTGGGATTGGTTCTCCCATAAGACCTGTAACAATTGATAACAAAGTTAACACCACTACTTCAAGTCTTCGTGCCATGCCCACGAGTGGTGATGCCGACATTGCAGTGTTCGTCTGGGGCTAGACAAGGTCTAGCATATAACCAGCCTATGGTTACGTGGATGGTGACACCGGTATAGCAGTGTTCGCCCAGGGTTAAAAAAAGTCTAGCGTAAAACCAACCTGTTGGTGCTTAGGCTGCGAAGCGTGATGGAATGTTACGGTCTAATTGTCTCATATCGATAATAAAAGAGACTGATGTGGGGTTTATAGGCTTATGGGCTCTCCCACCCTTCAAGCTAGCTTTTGGGGTTGGTTATCTTGCCTACCCGATCACATGACCCTCTCTACCATTTCAGGCCTCGTCTTGCTAGACTTTCATGATCTGGCCACACAAGTTGCTACCAATCCCTTTCTTGCTAATATTGTGGAAGCTATTAGTCAAAATCCAGCTTCTCATCCTTACTACAAATTAGAGGGTGGCCACCTACGTTACAAAGGTCATTTAGCACTACCTTCAAATTCACCTTATATTTCATTACTGTTAAAAGAGTTCCATTGTAGTTCTGTTGGGGGGCATGCGAGCATTTAGCACACTTACGCCAAATTATCTACAGAATTTCATTGGAAAGGAATCAAACGCCAAATCCATAATTATGTTCTTGCTTATGATGTTTATCAATGTAGCAAGTATGAAGCCATGGCCCTTGCTGGATTATTACAACCTTTAACCATACCAGATAAAGTGTGGGATGATCCCATCATGGACTTTGTGGAAGGCCTTCATAAGTCTCATGGCTTTGATTCTATTCTGGTGGTAGTTAATCGACTTTCCAAGTATGCCCACTTCATGGCCCTTAAACATCCATTTACTACACCTGTAGTAGCTCAAGTTTTTCTGCGGGAAGTGGTTCCGCTTCATGGCATTCCCTGCAGTATCTTCTCCGAAGGAAATAAAATATTTATGAGTTTGTTCTGGCATGAATTGTTCACATTGCAAGGATCTGAACTCAAGCGAAGCATGTCATACCACCCACAAACCGATGGCCAATCTGAGGTGGTCAACCGTGGATTGGAACTTTATCTTCGCTACTTCGCCATGGGCAAACCTTCTCAGTGGTTTTCTTGGTTATCATGGGCTGAATACCACTATAACACTGCTCATCATTCCTCTATCGGCACTTCTCCTTTTCAAGCTCTCTATGACCGGTCTCCTCCTCCTCTCATCCGTTATGAAATAGGATCAGCAGCTAATGTCATGGTAGAAACTCACCTACTCACTCGAGATGCACTTTTGGACAAGCTTAACTCCCACTTGCAGCGAGCCCAACACAAAATGAAGCATTCTGCTGATCAAAAACGCCGAGTCGTCACCTTGGATGTAAGTGATCTGGTTTATGTTAAGCTCCAACCTTACAAACAGTCCTCTTTGGCCAAACGCACTGTGGTACTATATTCCTTTTCCCATTGCAAAATGCATCGGGCAAGTAGCTTTTGCTTTAACATTGCCTTCTACAGCCCATATCCACAATGTATTTCATGCTTCTCGGCTTAAGAAAGCCATTGGTTCACACCCATCCTCTCCTTCTATTCCCTCCACCCTTATTACTCACTTGGAACTTTTAGTTGAACCTTCTGAAGTAAGGGGTGTGCGTCCTGCAACTGGGGGATCAGGAACCGAAGTTCTCGTTCATTGGAGGGATCTTCCTGCATTTGAAGACTCCTGGGAGCCTTTTGACTTGATTGCCTCTCAGTTTTCATCTTTCAACCTTGAGGACAAGGTCGCTCTTTGGGTGGCGGGTAATGTTAGACCCCCAATTAAGATTACCTATACGAGACAAAAGAGAAGGAAAGAAAAGTTGATGCCAGGTGGCCCTAGGTAGTTACTTAGGCCTAGAAAATAGAATATTGGGTTGTTATAAGTCTGTTATACTTTGGGAGGGAGAAAGATGACAATAAATAGGAGCTTTTTGTTAGAAAAGGGTAAGGAAGTTTGTACTGACAATTTCTTTCGGTAGAGAATAGGAGAGACTCTAATTCTTCTCACTGTAAGGACTTTATTTCACTTAATATGCAATCTATCTATTGAGGTTGTGATTACAGATCCTATCATGTTAACAACTATTTCTCTCATTAAGAGACTACCAAGTCGCACTTTGGGGTTCCAAAGTCCACTTGAACTTTTGCTAAATAGAAAACCTGATATATTTCACCTAAAGATTTTTGGCTACATTTGTTTTGTTCATTTGGCTGCACATTCAAGGGATAAGTTTGATCCTCGAGTTATTAAATGTGTGTTTTTGGGATATTCACAAACCAAAAAGGGATACAAATGCTATGACGTGAGTACAAGGAAGCTTTATATCACAAGGGATGTGTGGTTTGATGAAACCATACCCTATTTTCCTACTTCAAATAAGGGGGAGATTATCACTGAATTATTTCCATTGCCAAATGTTGAAAAATGTTCTAGATTTCCAGAAGTTGTAGATAATCCAAGCTTACAGGTTTCTAATGATCAAGTGAACTTAACTGTTGTATGCATCAAGAGGTTGATATCATTCAAAATGAGTAAGAAATCCCTGCTGATCAAGTACAAACACTAGCTCCTCAATGGAATCCACCATGAAATTGTCAGCCTCTAAGAAAATTGCAAGATTATGTTGCCTATTTTTTCAAGCATCCAGTCTTAAATTATTTGAGTTATTAAAAGGTATCTTTTACATACTCAACCTATCTCTCTGTTATTTCTAATGTTCATGATCCAAAAACCTTTCAAGAAGCTCAAACTCAAGACATTTGGAGGCAAGCTATGGATAAAGTCAACATACTCCGTGCACATGGCTCCATGCTTTGCAAGGGTTAGAGGAAGGTCATCGATGTACGCAACCTTCCTTTTATAATTTTTACAAAAGGTTGTTTCCGTTATTCGAACCTATAGGCTTAAGGTCACAAAAGAGCAATTTTTGCTAGTGCTCCAAGGCTCTTTCTCGGAGGCAAGCTATGAATTATGAGCTAAAAGCACTTACAAAGAATGACACCTGGAGTATCTTACATCTTCCTAGCAAAAAACAAACAATCGGATGTCGATGAGTATATTGTATACAAAACAAAATTCAAATCTGATAGATCAATTGATCACCATAAGGCATGTCTGGTAGCTCAAGGATTTACATAAAAATATGGGGTAGATTACAAGGAAACTTTTGCTGCAGTTGCAAAAATGACTACAGTTTGAGTTTTGTTATCAGTGGCCATTAATAATGGGTGATCACTATCTCAAATGGATGTAAGAAACGCCTTCCTATATAGAGATCTCGAAGAAGTTCTAATGAAGCTTCCTCCTGGTCATTCGCAACATGGTGATCCAAACTTGGTATGTAAACTTCATAAATCCATCTACAGATTAAAGCAAAGTCCACGAGCATGGCATGCCAAATTGAGTTCACCTCTTGAAGGACTTGGGTTCTCAAAAAGTACTGTTGATTCATCACTGTATGTTCGACTTGGAAAGATTGAAAAGTTTATGGTGCTTATATATGTAGATGATCTTATTGTGACTTGAAATAATGAAAATTCAATCAACAAACTAAAGAAACATCTGCAACAATGATTTCCAGTCAAGGATCTTGGGTCATGAAATACTTTTTGAGAATTGAGATGGCAATTTCAGCAAAGATTTCCTTCTTAACCAACACAAATACATTTTGGATTTGTTTCAAGAAATAAGTATGACAAATTCAAAACCTGCTTCTACTCTTGTGGATAGTAAATTGAAGACTGATTTGAAAGGATTAATTGGTCGTGGGATTGTTATTACTTGAAATGGACATATCAATGTTGAAGGCTACATTGATTCAGATTGGGCTGGAGATGCAATTGACAGACATTCAACTGCTAGATATTATATGTTGGTTGGAGGTAATTTAGTCTCATGAAAAAGCAAAAAACATGTAGTAGCTCGCTTTAGTGTAGAGGTCGAGTACCGAGCTATGGCAACTGCTGCATGTGAAATTGTCTAGTTTTAACGCCTTTGTTCTAATTTGGCCAGTCCTTTTGATGCTCCAATGACTTATTTTGTGACAACCAAGTAGCTATGCACATTGCAGCAAATCCTATGTTTCACGAAAGAACAAAACATATCGAGGTCGATTGTCACTACATTCACGAGCAAGTTTAGTCAAAGCTTATTAGAACATGTTATGTGCGATCTTGTGATCAACTGGTAGATGTATTTACTAAGGTCTTACCTTCAGCTCAATTCCAAAGATTATTAAGTAAGCTTGGATCCATTAATCTTCTAGATCCAGCTTGAGGGGGAGTATTGTCAGATACTTGATAGATAAATTCTATTAGGCAAATAATCAGGAAATCATTCCTTATTTGTACAACTATGTATAGCAACTATATAAGTCACATATTTGACTAAGATTTCCATGCTCTATTAAATAAATGGGTGTAATTTATAAAGAATATACAATATAAATTATCTCTTTTTTCAAACTTTCTTTTTCTTCATAAATGTCAAAAATATTTGTTATGAGGACCCACAAAGTGGTAGATTAACAAAAAGCCCACTTTTTATAATATAAAACAAAAGGGAGGATCTTTGAAAAACTTTATAAAAAGTTACAAAGAAGAATATGACACAACTAGATCGAATAGGAACATATCTTTTGTTCCCAACTAATGTGTGCCCCCTGTTTTCAAAAGATGATAATCATTGAATTTTTGTAGGTCCTATTTATCAAATATATTAATTTTCATATAATTAGGCATAAAATAGTAGGAAAAGATTATTTGGTCCCGGATCCCATGGCCTCACACACCCCAAAGAAAGTTTGTCCTTTTAGATCTGTTGCAAAAGGACAAAATAAGGGCTGCATGCATCCTGCTGAAATGATCCACAGGGACGCACAAACATATTCCTTGGTCTCTTCAACTTGGCGACGACATACCTAAAGTTAGATTTAACAAAACCAAAAATGTCTTGTAGGCTACTTTTTAAGGACTTATTTGGGCAGTTTTTGAGGTCCACCAGCAAAGAGTAGGAGTTAGTGAGGTGAATAATTATGACGGTGGGTCAAACAGTGAACAATTACCGTCCAAGGTGAGATCCTTGCTATTTGAGCACACCAGCAATTCACCCTTCGAGTTGGGAACAGAGAGATTACAAAAGAACAGCAGACGCCATGTGCGGAAAAGGGAAGAACTTAGTTTCTCTCTCTACACAGTAGACCGTTTCCAAGCACGAGTCTTTAGGACTCTTGAAGGCTTGGAATAGCCATTTGTGCGAGAAAAGGGCAAAACTTTAGAAAGAGGAAAATGGAAGGTCAAATTTGTAGTCTGGTCAAAATTTACTGAGACAAAACAAAACTCTACCAAACCAAAACCATGAAAAAAGATAATAACTGATGCACTGCAAAGTTCGAAATCAGGTTAGTATCAAATCATAAAGCTCTTGAGAAGATAGTTAATATCAAACAAAAAAAAAGAAAGAAAGAAAGAAATGAATGAAAGATAGACCGAGTTAGTCACACTTACTGGTCGAGATCGATGACCTTGTCTTTTCCTAGGTTGGCAATAGTAACAGTAGAGGATGTAGTAGACGAAGAAGACGTGGTTGTCTTTTGTGTCCGATGAAAAGCATGCAGTTCAGACAAAAGACCACCAATAGCTGCCAACGTCACCACTTGCTTCAGCAGTGACACTCCGTCAAGACCATCTGCACCAGTTTTGAAGAAGACCCTCAAAAGCAAGCTCACGTTCAGAGCTAAAGAAGCTACCAGCAAGTGCCTCGTCGAGAAACTGTTCAAAAACTTCCCCATCTATTAGCAAACTTAGACCGATTACAGTTCTCAAATACAGAGTACTGAAAAGAAACAGAGCCTAGATGTTTCAGTAAATGTGGGGAAAGGAGGACTGAAAGAGGAGGGATTATATTGTAATGGTCTGGGAAAAGAAACAAAAGCCCCGAGTGACAAATGTATGGCAGATTGATAAACCGTTACCATTGTGTTTTCCTGTGCAGACAGAATTACGGGTTCTAGGTTCATTTTCCAATCTTTTTTGGATATACAGAGCAAGACTGAATTAAAGACAATTTGGAACGCAACTACACTTTGACAGGAATCCAAAAACCGATTACCTGTCAATGGTTTCCTCAGCCTTTTTGACTTCATGAAAATATGGTAATTTTGACCAAAGAACACTGATTGTTTTCTCTGTTTTGGAAATTTGTCAGGTGACTTGCTAAGTAACTAGAATAAGTTCATGTATTAGCGAGAAACATTAAAAAAAAACATGATCAAAACCAAGAAAACATGATTAGAAACCAATGCGTTCGCAAGTTGTTGGACAAAGAAGCAAAGAAAATTTTACAAAGCATAAATAATGGCATTTCTTGATCTTGGATTAAGCATGAAAAACAGAGCAAGACATTAAGAACCCGAAAATGTTATCCACGTGGTGAGGATTGTTAAAGTATATACCACTCCAGGAAAAAGTTCCGATACAGAGATTCTTCTTAGGAATCAAAAAAAACAAATGTTATTTTCCCGGAAAGTTTGCGGCTCGCCTACTCTACTCCCTACGCCAGATCACGGAAAAAACAATAAACGCATGATTAAGTGCAGATTCACTATTCCCTACTGTTCTTTTTTCCTTCTTCGTTCTCTGTTTTTTCATTTTATCTCTGCCGTTATTTCCATATCAAATCCTTTCCCTTAAGTTCCAAAATCACTTTGACATGGTTTGGTAAATAAATGTTGCTTTAATTCTAGATGATGACAAGAAGTTGGGAAGAGACAGACAGATAATGGTTGGCGTTGGCGACTTTATAAGTGCAGAGATTACTATCTAATCTAAAACGTGTCATTTTTATCCTTTCTAATCTGTCAGTAAACTTGAAATTCAACCACTATCGACACTAACATAATGGAAATGTAACCAACTTTATATTTTATTTTGGTTGTTCATGTTCACGTTAGTTTATTAGTCACTAGTGGGAAATAAGTTGGCTACTTTTACAAGGAAATGTAGGTTGATGATTATTAAATTTGCACACAACTTTTTATGAATATTGCCCAAGTACGATCGGACAATCTTGAGCACTTTCCTCAAAATTTGGCATATCAATATCATTTTCTCCAAATAAATCTTAATTAATAAGTTTGTGTATTATTAGACCTTAGCAGATTCTAAGTATTAACAAAATTTTTACATTATTGTTATTGTTGTTGTTGTTGTTATTGTATTTTTCTGGTATAAACATCTTTGAAAATAATATTAACCCTAAATATTATTATAGAGATAAGTAATGCTTGTTAAAATATAAAAATTAAAAAGAAAAATGTAAAATCATAAGAGAT